>CM035119.1:50416854-51016854 GCA_020205555.1 Panax stipuleanatus
TAAAAGCATTGCTTAAAACTATGGGTTATTTACATATTATAAAAACAGCAACATGTAGATAATTAAATGCCTGTAATAAATGAATATTTCATTAATAAATAAATAAGATTGTTTACAAAGTACGTGCTTTATCATCATACATGATTGGCTTGTATGCACACTACTATCAATCTCCCACTTGCACTAAAGCCAATCGCCATGGTATCTCATACCCATCTTCTCTAAGTGACGATCAAACTGCTGTTGTGTTAAAGCTTTAGTAAATGGATCTGCAATGTTGTCTTGAGAGTCTACACGCTCCAAGGTGACGTCTCCTCTTTCAATGATCTCCCTGATCAAATGAAATCGCCGCAACACGTGTTTAGATTTCTGATGAGACCTCGGTTCCTTAGCCTGTGCAACTGCTCCTGTGTTGTAACAGTAAATGGGAACTGCTTCTCCAATGCTAGGAACCACACCAAGTTCAGTTATGAACTTCTTCATCCAAACAGCTTCCTTTGCAGCTTCACTTGCAGCTATATACTCTGCCTCTGTCACTGAATCAGCAACTGTTTGCTGCTTGGAACTCTTCCAACTCACTGCGCCTCCGTTCATGGTAAAAACATACCCCGAAACAGATTTACTGTCATCTTGGTCCGTTTGAAAACTTGAGTCTGTGAAGCCCTCGAGTTTTAATTCAGACCCACCGTAGACAAGAAAAATATCCTTAGTCCTTCTCAAGTATTTTAGGATATTCTTCACTGCCTTCCAGTGCTCTTCTCCTGGATTCGACTGGTATCTGCTCATTACACTAAGTGAATGAGCAACATCCGGTCTAGTACATATCATACCGTACATGATAGATCCTATTGCAGAAGCATAAGGGATCTTACTCATTCGGTCTCTCTCCTCAGGTGTCTTTGGGGCCTGTTTCTTGGAGAGATGTATTCCATGGCTCATCGGCATGAGTCCTCTTTTGGAATCTTCCATGCTAAATCTCTTTAGCATTGCATCAATGTACGTTCCTTGGGATAAACCAAGCATCCTTTTAGATCTATCTCTATAGATCTTTATCCCCAAAATATAGGATGCTTCTCCCAAGTCCTTCATGGAGAAGTGTTTAGATAACCAGATTTTAATTGATTGTAGCATAGGAATGTCATTCCCTATCAGTAATATATCATCAACATATAATACAAGGAATGAAACTGCGCTCCCACTAACCTTCTTGTACACACATGGTTCATCGTCATTTTTGATAAAATCAAACTCTTTGATTGTCTCATCAAAACGAATGTTCCATCTACGAGAAGCTTGCTTCAATCCATAAATGGATCGTTGCAACTTACAGACTTGATTTATTCCAACCTTTGAAACAAATCCCTCTGGCTGTGTCATATACACATCCTCCTCAAGTTTCCCATTGAGGAAGGCCGTTTTCACGTCCATCTGCCAGATCTCATAGTCGTTATAAGCTGCAATCGCAAGCAAAATCCGAATGGACTTGAGCATAGCTACTGGTGAAAAGGTTTCATCATAATCAACTCCTTGTCTTTGTTTGAAACCTTTTGCAACCAGTCGGGCCTTATAGGTCTCCACCTTGCCGTCCGCTCCAGTCTTTCTTTTAAAGACCCATTTACACCCAATAGGCTTAATGCCTTCAGGTGGTGAAACCAAAGTCCATACTTTGTTTTCATACATGGAGTCCATTTCGGATTTCATGGCTTCAAGCCATTTCCCTGAGTGTTTATTACTCATAGCCTGTTCGTAATTCAATGGATCATCATCATTCATGATGTGTACCTCATCGTCATCCTCTATAACGAATCCATACCTCTCAGGTATCTTCGGTACTCTTCCAGATTTACGAACAGGGTGTGGTATTGTAGGTTCTTCTACTTGGTCAGGTACCTTACTTTGATCCGTGGTAATTTGTGGTTCTTGAACTTCTTCAAGATATATCTTACTCCCACTGACCCCTTCATGGATAAACTCCTTTTCCAAGAAGGCAGCATGTTTCGCAACAAACACCTTTTGATCAGTTAGATGATAGAAATAATACCCTACAGTTTCTTTAGGGTATCCCACAAATCTACACTTTTCAGATTTAGTTTGTAGCTTATCATGTTCAAACTTTTTGACATAAGCTGGACAACCCCAAGTCTTAACATGCTTAAGATTTGGTTTCCTCCCCTTCCACATCTCATATAGAGTCTTTGGGGCGGATTTGGTAGGTACCTTGTTAAGTATGTATGCAGCCGTTTCTAGGGCATATCCCCAGAAGGAAATTGGAAGGTCGGTAAGACTCATCATGGATCGAACCATGTCTAACAGTGTTCGATTTCTCCTTTCAGATACTCCATTTAACTGTGGTGTACCTGGAGGAGTCCATTGTGAGATTATACCATTTTCTTTGAGACAATTGAGAAACTCACCGCTTAAGTATTCTCCACCTCGATCTGATCGAAGTATCTTTATACTCTTGCCCGTTTGTTTCTCTACTTCACTTCTGAACTCTTTGAACTTTTCAAATGATTCTGACTTGTATTTCATTAAATACACATATCCAAATCTTGAGTGATCATCAGTGAAAGTAATAAAATAAGAATACCCACCCCGTGCACTTGTTGTCATAGGCCCACAAACGTCTGTGTGAATCAATGTCAACAACTCTGTAACTCTTTCTCCTCTTCCACTAAAAGGAGATTTAGTCATTTTACCCATGAGACAAGATTCACAAGTTGGATATGATTCATAATCGGATAGCTCGAGGAGCCCATCTTTATGCAACTTGGATAATCTTGTTTCATTGATATGACCGAGTCTACAGTGCCACATGTAGGTATAATTAATATCATCTCTTTTCCTTTTCTTAGTTTGTTCAATTTGAAATATATTTTCTTGTAAGTCAAGTGTATAAAGTCCATTTCGCAAATTTCCAATACCATATAAAACATCGTCTTTATAAATAGAACAACTATTGTTCTTTATAACAACGTTAAATCCTTCCATATCCAATACAGAAATTGAAATAATGTTTTTAAAAATATTCGGAACATAATAACAATTATTAAGATAAATGGACTTGCCCGAAGGCATTGCTAAATAATAAGTTCCTACAGCTAATGCAGCAACCTTTGCTCCATTCCCTACTCGTAGGATCACCTCATCATTGTTCAGCTTTCTACTTCTGACCAGTCCCTTCACATTATTACATATGTGAGAACCACAGCCGGTATCCAATACCCAAGTAGAATTTTGACTTTCTGAAAAATTAATTTCAATCATGAACAAACCTTGATTGGAAGTCGAAGCTTCTCCAAGCTTCTTGTCTGCCAGAAACTTCTTGCAGTTTTTCTTCCAATGACCCGGCTCGTTGCAATGGAAGCACATTCCTTTGCTAGCTGGATCAGATTTCTTTTGTTCCTTTATGTTCACCTTGCCCTTGGTCATCCGAGATCGGAAGAGCTCCTTAGATATCTCATATCTAGCAGTCCTACTTTGTTCACCATACAACTCCTTGAGGTGAATCAACATAGTAGGAGCATCCATGTTTTCTTGCTGACGCTGAAGCTCGTTATTCATGGATGCGAGCATGATGCATTGAGCTACAGATGCATCATCTTGCCACTTTACAATGGTGGCAATCTCTTCCTCAGAGGTTGTTTCTGGAACAGTTCCAGGGACATGTGAGTTTAGGACATAAGAAATCTTTTCAGTAGTGAGAACTATTCTCAGATTTCTTGGCCAGTCCGTATAATTCGGCCCGGTAAGCTTATTAGCATCAAGTATGCTTCGCAGTGAAATTAGTGATTTTGACATTTTTAAAATTCTGCATGTGAAAAACAACATTTTAGCAAACATTCATTTTATTAATTTTGCATACCAAAATAAATTTAGGTCTTTATTTTAAATTGGTATCTCCCACTATTTTTATCAAACTATATTACCCTCACTTATATAGTTCGGCAACATCTAATTAAAAATTTGCTAGTGAGAATAAGGATCCCATTTCAAATGTATATAACCTTGTGGATAGCACAACAAGCGATATACAAATAAATAGGTAGACAACTCTTGTCAATTACATCACCATGTAATTCCTTTTATTTTGCCTCTTAAATCATAATGGTCAAGTGTGTGCACATCCGAACTAAAATAATTTAAGTTAAGTCCAGCCTAGCACTTTCATAAATTCAAAAAAGAAAAATGTTCGTCCTTGTGGATAGCACAACAAGACTAGATCGTTCAATTTTCTTGATAAGCATCAAATGTGATTAATTAACATCTTAAATACGCAATACTCGCCTTGTGGATAGCACAACAAGCTCATATTAAATATCTAATACTCTATTAATTTATCATGCTAGAAGGCGACGTTCGATATTCCAAATATCATTTGAACACTTCGGACTTAATATTATTTCTTTGAGGGATTTGTTATTATTAGTCTCATCTTTGTTTAGCGCGCATGCACATATATATATATAAAATACACGTCATTTTATTAAACATGCGAAGCATGTTTGCATAAAATATAATATATATAATATTTAGCATGCAATATAGAATACTATATTCTACCCGGATTGATTATGGACTTTTATTCTAGTTTGGTTCACTAGAGCCACCAAGTGAACCAAAAGGTCAAACCTAGGGGTGCAAGAATTTAAATTTAAACGTAACTATTACATTTAAACCCGGGCTCCATACAAACGGGTCTTCACGCGCTCCTTGCTCCTTGGTCTCTAATTTTTAAAGATAATTCTAACTATTTCTATTACATTAAACTATTTAATTTAAATAGAAACCTTGATCAACAGTCAAGGGGAAGTACATAGGAGGGAGATAGAATTTTACATCAAGAAAAAAAAATTAGAGAAGACGAGGTACGCAGACCCCATTTAATAAAACCCATTCATTCAAGCATTCAACTAAAATAAAATCCAATCACATTGGTCAAATAGTCCATAATCAATCCCCATTTATTTTCATACATATCACCATATATATTAATAAATAAATATTCATCTCATGAATTAAAACATTCCATATATATATGAGTATCATTTAATGGGCAATTTTAAATTGCATGAAATCCAATTTCAAGATTAAAATAAACTCTTTATTTTAATTATAAAATTATTTAGAATATAATATATAAATATATCATATTTATTTTTTTAAAAAAAAAGTCACCTTCTTTTATTAAAAGAGTCCTGCAGGTTTATTAAAAAAGTCCTTTCTTAATGGGTCACATTCTTTTTGGAGTAAGAAAGAGACAACACCTTTTCTTTGTAGAATTCAAGATTAGCACCCAAAAAAAAATTGTGATTCTTCCCAAAAAAAGTCTTCTTTTTTTTTTTTTAATTATAATTTTATACAATAAAATTATGCCCAATAAATTATTTTAAATACATACCCATATGTATATGAAATCAAAAATAAATTAATAATTGCATAAAGATTTGGCTCTGATGCCACTGTTGGGTTTGTACGAAATCGTGACGCAATCAAATTGCAAAAATTAGCGGAAGCATGGTATATCAGAGTTTAAAAAATTTCTACAAAACCATTACCCGGATCATCCTTTATGCAAATTATTAATTTAAAACGATAAATAAGAAGTTATGGAATCATACCCTTGTAGAACGAAGCTTCCACAGGTACTAGTTCAACTCCTTGTTCTTCGTGATCTCCTTGAATTTTCGGGTTAGATTCCTTCCTTTGATCAACGTTAGCCACCCAAGTGTTTGGCCTCTAGAGGTGATCCACCAAGGAAGATGAATTATCAAGAAGGAGGGTGTTTGGCTTAACCTTAGTTTTCTATCCTCTATAGAAAAGGAGTACTCTCCAACAATTGGAATTGCATCAATCTAATATCTATTATAAGACTTCTCTTATATAGACATTGGTCAACCCTTCTAATCCTATTAGACATGGGATTTCTTTTAATTAATTAAACTCCTTTAATTAATTTAGGCTTCCCACCACATGGGAATAATTAATTAAATTCATTTAATTAATTTGTCTCCTAATCTTATTAGGAATAAATGAGAGTACTAAATATTAAATTAATTACTAAACTCCTTTAGAAATTAAAATAATAATAATTGTAATAATATTAATAAGACTCCTCTTATTAATTTATATTTAATATTTCCAAAATATTAAATAATAAACATTAAGCTATTTAATTTATTCTATCACCATAGATTAAATTAATTATACTTAATGCATTATTACGATTATGCCATTACCTTCTTAAATAATTATTCTTCCTTTTATGGTGTGACCCTTTAGGTTCTCCATATTAAATCGGTTGTGAATAAATCAATTAAAACAATTTTAATCTTATTTAAATAAATAAATTAAACTAATAATTTATTTAAATAAATAATATTTATTCTACAATAGGGATAAGCCTCCCTAGCGATCAACGACTTTCCAGATAATATAGATTTCAATATTAATCATAAAAGAACCTGTGAGTTAATAGTTACCATACAATTCAATCCTTCCACCATACAATGTCCCAATTAAATATAAGACATGGATTTACTGTCAAGTCTTATTTTATTTAATTATATGTATTTCGATTAGAAAATGCACAACTCCAAATAATGCAAATTAAAAACTCCTTTCTAATTTCATTTCACCTTGGCCAAGGATTCCTGGGTTGTCATTTAACGAATCACATGGGACATATCTCCTCTTTTACTAGAGGTGGTAGATTCTTTATTGATCATTCATTATCTCCATATGTAACTCATTATACCCAAGCATACCCTATATATGCCTTAAAAGGTCTTAAGGAATAAGTCAAAGTATAATTTGTTACATACAAGATACTATGATGATCTCAAGTCCAAGGATCACTTATACTACTATCACATTAGGAATTCCTATTGACATGCGAGTAAAACTCCATTAGGTATTCCATAGCGAATCACGTTCAGTGAACTTATTCTTCAATAAGCACCTACATACTTGCTTTAGTGTCTCCACACAAATGATCATGAGATCAATCATCCTCATCCAATGAGCAAGCAACATATGTACCAATCTATCCGGATTTACTAATCCCCTTTTTAGTAATCCCACGATTGGGAACTATTTAAGTTTTAAAACTTTCTAAGAATTTAGATCTCATTAGCATGATCATCATCATGATTCTAAAAGCATTGCTTAAAACTATGGGTTATTTACATATTATAAAAACAGCAACATGTAGATAATTAAATGCCTGTAATAAATGAATATTTCATTAATAAATAAATAAGATTGTTTACAAAGTACGTGCTTTATCATCATACATGATTGGCTTGTATGCACACTACTATCATTCTGGCCCTAGCAATTTACGTTCTCCTACTTCATCCCAGCACAATGGCGTTCTACATTTCCTTCCATATAAAGCTTCATAAGGTGGCATCCCGATGCTCGCATGGTAACTGTTGTTTTATACAAATTCCACCAACGGTTGGTGGTCATCCCAGCTTCCTTTAAAGTCCATAATACATGCTCTCAGCATGTCCTCTAAAGTTTGAATAGTTCTCTCGCTCTGCCCATCTGTTTGAGGATGATACGCGGTGATCAACCTCAGTTGCGTTCCCATGCGTTCTTGAAAGCTTTTCAAGAAATTTACTGTGAATCGCGGATCGTGATCTGACACAATTGATACAGGTACACCGTGCCTGGAAACGATCTCCTTGATATAAAGCTTTGCCAACTGATCCAAGGTATATCTGATCTTGATTGGCAAGAAATGCACTAACTTGGTCAATTGATCAACGATCACCTAAACTACATCGTAACTCTTCTGTGTATTTAGAAGTCCTACCACGAAGTCCATCATGATATGCTCCCATTTCCATTCTGGAATTTATAGAGGTTGAAGTAACCCGCTCGGTCTCTGATGTTCTTCCTTAACTCTCTGGCAAGTCAAACACCTGCTGACGCACTCTGCCACTTCTCTTTTCATATTGGGCCACCAATAATGTTGGCGAAGATCCTGATACATCTTTGTGCTTCTCGGGTGGATTGAGTAACTTGAACTATGAGCTTCCTGGAAGATTTCTTCCTTTAATTCAAATACCGCTGGCACCCAAATTCTCTTCTCAAATCTTAATAATCCATCACCACCCACATTGAACTTAAGCTCCTCTCCATCTGAAATTACTGTTCCTCATCTTCTCACATTATTCATCGCTGCTTTGTGCTTCCTTGATTTTGTCCAATAGAGTCGGATGAGCCTCCATTACGAACAACTTCTCATCTTACTCACTCGTACTCTTTACGTCGAGTTCCAAACAGGCCATTTCCTTAATTAACTCCTCTTGAGCTGTTAGCATTGCCAACCTACCACTGCCCTTTCTGCTTAGCGCATCTGCTACCACATTAGCTTTCCTCGGATGATACAAAATGTCGCAATCGTAATCCTTTATTAGTTCCAACCATCTTCTCTGTCTCATATTCAAATCCTTCGGCATGAAGATATACTTCAGACTTTTATGGTCCGTATATATTTCACGCTTTAGACCATATAAATAGTGCTTCCATATCTTTAGGGCAAATACTACCGCTGCCAATTCCAGGTCATGGGTAGGATATCCCTTTTCATAATCCTTCAATTGAAGCAACGCGTACGCAATAACTTTACCATGTTGCATAAGCACACAGCCAAGTCCTTTGTGTGACGCATCACTGCAAATCACGAAGTCACCTGTATCGTCTGGTAAAGACAACACCGGTGCTTCACTCAATCTTTTCTTGAGTTCTTGAAAACTTTCTTCACATTTATCAGTCCAGACAAATTTTACCGACTTCTTCGTTAAATTCGTCCACATTCCTGCTATCTTCAAAAAATCTTGAATGAACCGTGTGTAATAGCCTGCCAATCCTAAGAAACTTCTTACTTCAGTCGGTGTCTTTGGTTGTTCCCAATTTTGTACCGCTTCCATTTTTGCTGGATCCACGGAGATTCTGTCCTTGTCGATCACGTGACCTAGAAATTAAACTTTCTCCAACCAAAACTCGCACTTTAAAAATTTTGCGTATAACTTATCCTTCCTCAACGCCTCTAACACCAACCTTAAGTGTTCAGCATGATCCTCCTGAGTCTTGGAATAGATCAGGATATCATCTATGAACACGACTACGAATTTATCTAAGTATTGCTTGAATACCCGGTTCATCATGTCCATAAACGCCGCCAGCGCATTCATTAACCCAAATGACATCACCAGAAACTCATAGTGTCCGTAACGAGTCCTGAATGTTGTCTTAGGTACATCTTCCTTCCTCACCTTCAACTGGTGATATCCCGTCCTCAAGTCTATCTTGGAAAAATATTTTTCTCCCTTCAATTGATCGAACAGATCATCTATCCTAGGTAACGGATACTTGTTCTTAATCGTCACCTTGTTCAACTCTCGATAGTCGATGCAAAGTCTCATCGATCCTTCCTTCTTTTTCACAAATAAAACTGGTGCTCCCCAAGGAGACACACTCGGTTGAATATACTTTCTATCCATTAATTCCTACAACTGTACCATCAACTCCTTCATCTCTGCTGGTGCCATTCTGTATGGGGCTTTCGAAATCGGTGTCATTCCCGGTACTAAATCTATAACGAATTTGACCTCTCTATTCGGTGGAAGTCCTAGTAATTCTTCCGGAAATACATCTGGATATTCATTCACTACTGGTATCTGACTCATCTTTATCCCTACCTTCTGTGTATCGACGATATGGGCCAAATATCCTACGCATCCCTTTCTTAGTAACTTTCTCGCTTGCATCATCGTCAGACAACTCGAGTGTCTCAGCGACTTACTCCCGTAAAATGCTACCTTAGACTGATCCGGAGTCCTAAGGTTTATACACTTTCTCTGGCAATCTATCATCGCTCCATGGTTAAATAACCAAGCCAATCCTAGAATTACATCAAATTCCCCTAATTAAATCCACATGTAACTTATATCCCTTGATATCTACAACATAATTCCTATGGACATGGCTAACGGGAATTCTTTCCTTATTAGCAACTTCTATGTTCATCGGATATTGTAATTCTTGTTGGGGTAAGTTTAATCGTTGGGAGAATTTATGCGATACGAAGGAAAAGTAGCACCTGAATCAAATAATATGTAAGCAGATATATCATTTATCAGAATGATACCTGAAACCACGTCCTTGGATGCAACCGCATCCTGAACCGTCATGTTGAAAGTCCTTGCTGTTGGTCGATTCTGAGTTGGTGGTCCAGTAATTGTGTGAGATTTCCACCGCTTGGTCCCCTTCCTTTATTTCCTCCTTCTGAATTCTTATTTGGTCAATTCCTTGCCTGATGATCCAATGCTCCACAGTTGAAGCATCCATTCCTCTTTGGTGCAGAGCAATTGGGAGAGATGTGCCCCTCTTGCTCGCAATTAAAACAGACATTCTTCCCTTTTAGACATGCACCCGAGTGATTCCTCCCACACTTCTTGCATGCCTCAGTCCTCTTCCTTGCTTCCCCCGATTTTCCCCCAAGGTTTCCCAAATTGAAATTATTGCTGTTGTTGTTCCACTTCCTTTTGTTCGTACCACTGCTGCTGCTACCTTCCCCATGATTCCCTCCTTCATTCTTCTTCTTTTTCTCCTTGTTAAACTTCATCAGGGCTTCACTTCCGCCCTCAGCTATTATCGCTTTCTTTAGGAGAGTCGCGAAGCTATTCGTCTGCAACACCAAAAGTTTGCTGTATAACCATGGTTTGAGACCCTGCACAAACATCCTCATTTTCCTATCCTCAGTGTCGACCTGATGAGGCGCGAACCTCGCCAGCTCGTTGAACTTTACAGCGTACTGAGGTACCGTCATGTCGTCTTGCTTCAGCTCCAAGAATCGCATCTCCATGCGACTCTGCATACTCACAGGAAAGTAATTTTTGAAGAAGATCTTCTTAAACCCCTCCCAAGGTATCACACCTTCTCCAGCCCTGGTCTGGTTTGCCTCCCACCAGAAGTTGGCTTCACCCTTCAGCATATATGTGGCGAAGATTGTTTTCTGCTCATCTCCTACTCGGGCGATAGCGAACGCCTTTTCCATTTCCTTGATCCATGTCTGGGCTTCGATGGGTTCGGTAGTTCCTTTGAACTCAGGGGGTCCCGCGCTCTTGAAGTCCTTAAAGTTTGCCACTTGGGCTGCTAGAGGGTTATTGGTATTCGTGGTTTAATTCTGTAATGCCCCAACTAACATGTCTATGAACTGTTGCATGGGATTCGGTGGACCCCCAGCAATACCGCCTGACCCTTCTGGTACTTGTTGACGACGTCTTCCTCTAACCATCTTTCTGTTTAAATAAACTTAGTGTTATCATCTCATAACTTATTCTACAGCATAAATAATTCATATAAAACTTAATCATCACATAACATATTTACTTAAAAAAACCATAATCACAAAGTATCTCGTCATCTTATGGCATTATGCCATTTACATCTCTTTAACCCAAAACACTTGGAAAAACTGAAAACCAAGTTTTATTTCATAGATAAGCATTCTATGCGCTAGTAGTAAAAGTGCAACATGAATAAACTAAAGACCCCGCCTAATGGCGTCTTCATACTCTTCAACCGCTATCTCCAGCACCAGCCCACGGCTTATGGCATGTCTAGACCGGTACTCCTCACGTGGAAAGTGATACACCCTATGTTGGAACCTCCCATGTGCTGACTTAAACGCGTACTTCATTCTATCCATCCTAACCTTCTTATCTCTTACTTCTCCTTCTAACTCGCCAGTTAGCTTCTCGGCCCGAACATGACCTCTCCTCTCATCTCCCCAGAATGTGGTAATAATTTGCTTGTCATTTTTGAGACTCTGTATCCTCGACTCAAACCCCTTAATGGTATACCCCAAGTGGGTCCTGATGGCCTCTTTCTCATCCTTCAGCTTGTCCGCCTTCTGACCTACTACTCGCAGCTTGTCAGCCAGATCCCCGTTCCTAACTATCAGGTGGTGCACCAATGCCTCAAGCAATGCTGCAGCCTGCTGCTCCCCCTGATATAGCTCCTCCAACTCATGGACCTTGTCGTCCAATTCAGTAATCTTATCCATCAACTCATCCAACATAGTATCCTCAGGTGCTTCTTCAGAGTCCTCCTCGGCCTCTTCTTCCTCTTTAGGATACTCCTCCGGGTCTAAGTCAGCTACTGCCTCAGCTATGGGCTTAGGTACCGCTGCCACCAACTGCTCACTCACAACGTGAATATCTCTAACCTCCTCTTCTCCTGACATCCTATAATCAAGACAACCAACTCGATTAGTATTTTAAAATAGATATTGATTTTGTTTTTAGAAAAATAGATTCGACACTACACTTAGAACTCTACGTGAGTTCATCTCCTTATTACCTCCACTAGCTCTTCTAAGGTTACATACTAAGGTTCCCCACCTAAGATTTATAACCTACGGCTTTGATACCAACCTGTGACGCCCCCAATTCTGTGTAACATCGATTACAGGACCTGGTGCTCACGATACAACATACATCCACTACTAACTACATAAACTCCGAAAATAATAATTATAGTAATAACTATTACATACTTATTCCAATAAAATCCCAAGTCTTTACAACCTTAAATAAACCGAAACTTAACTTAGCGTTTATCGCTACATAACATCATATGCAAAAATATAAACTTATTACATAAACAACTCTCAACATTTCATCTTAGACTTCCCCTTGTCCTTGTCCGAGCCCTCAGCCTTCTCATCCTTAACTGAAAGGTTTAAGCAAGAATGAGCACAAATTGCCCAGCAAGTATATAAAGTAGTTTGAAAACATACATCAGGAGTAAAAGAATCTGTATGGCTATATCTCAACAGTTGAAAGAATTATCAAGTGTTAAACAAGAATATCAAAGATAAGAGTTAAGAATTCTCAATATCATACTAAGGGGTGTAGAATACCCTGAACATTACTTTGTTTCATCGAAAACCATCAGACGGTTTAACAATCAAATAGATTGCAAACGGTCTCTGCAAGTACTCCAGGTGATCAGCCTATTGTACCCTACATTGTGCACAAATATAAAGTTTAAACTGCATAACCATAAATGGGACTATATGCCCGACATCTGTTTGCCTGTTTATTCGGGTTGTTCATCTTAGTAGTCATGCGAGACCGCACCAAAGCAATTTGGATCGGTAAACATTAAATAGCTTCTAAAGATTTGAATTAAATCATTTTTCATCCATAATAACTAGCCGAAAACAAAGGCCAGGAAACATACTTAGAAACAGTTCGATAATGACATGAAACTTATAAGCATAGCTGTTAGAATAATAACTGAGTAATCATCGATAAGCTTGCAAGATAATTAAAGTCGTATAACTTCCCAACAAAGGAACTTGCACGAATAAATAGCTAGCACAAGTCCAACACTTACCCTTACTGCGATAAAAATGAGTAAGGATTGAATAAATGCCCAATAGAAATTAGGGTTAGGAAACTTGCCTGATATGTATGCTATTGTTAAAGCTAGCAATTAACCTTCACGTAACCTAATCATATGTGTCACGTTTAAGCAATTAGGTTCTCGAACTCAAATTTGAGAGAAAACGATTCCTATTATTTAAACTAAGTTATCAAGTAACAAGTATTCACTTAGCATGTAATTCAATTACATCAACATATTGCATCTTATAGGTCCAGGGGTTAAATATAGGAATCTGGAAAAAATAAAGTTTATGAAATTTTTTCCTGCCAGAGCCGACCTGACCCGGATCAGACCTGGCCCGAACCTGCCCAGACCGGCGCAGCTGCTCCAGCTTATGCCCTATGAGTTGCGCAGCTACGCTGCTTTTCAGCCCAGAAAATTTTTGCAGTTTTGAGCAGCACACTTTGCGATTTAATTCTGACCAAACCATACATGATATGACCATGATCTTTTGACACAATACACTCCATATAGCATAGTATTTTACAAAAATAACACATTCCAATTCCGGCATGTAAGAGACATTGTATCTGTGACACCCCCAAATCCGGTATCTTAATTTCCACAGGATTTGGTGTTCACTGTTCCAATATCATACAACTATCTACCCATAAATAATGAAATTCATTTATTAGATAAATAAATCATCATCTTACATCATCTGAAGTAATAATACATCATAAATCCCAGGTTAAACTTAACCTTAAATCTCTGTTGCGAAAACGTAAATAAATAAGTCTTAAGTCATCACACATAAATCTTGAACTTTAACATTCTTAACATCAACACAAGTCTTCAACACTTGTTAGCTTTTCCTTTGCCCTTGCTACTAGAAGGTACATCACTTCGTTCATTATTAGCTACAATGTTATTATGCAAGAGTGAGCACGGAGGCCCGCAAGTATAAAAATATGACAGAATAATAACATGCGAGTGAAAGAATTCTGAATAACAGAAAGCTCAACATTTGAATCAAGAATATTAATCAAGAATTACATCTCAACTTTTGAATCAAGAATATTAATCGAGAGTCAAATTACTTCTGAGGGTCATTAAGACCTTGAACCGAGTCTTAGGTTGTCAAGTATATTAACCATTCCAACCTTTAACAGTCATAAGACTATAGACTTTACTTCTTGTACTTATGGAGATCAGCCCTTCGTACTGATACTGTGCACACTATCTTAACGCTTTAAGCATCTTCATTAATTCCCTATATTAGGGTTGTTCATCTCAGTTTGACATCAGAATCCGCACCAAATAAAGTTGGTTTGGATAACTCAATAAATGATATTCAAATTGAATATTAACTTCTCAAGGTATACAATCGAATAAGTATTGTACACTTAAATGATGCTTTTAAAAGAATCATGGCATCTCATGTGAAATTCTAAACTTGGATATTCAAGAGTAAGAATTTGCTCAACAATAGTAATTAAGCATAGCAAAAATTGCTTAATTTAAAGAGTTTAGTTTAGGAGACTTGTCCAACAATAATAGTAAGTTAGAGATAGAAAACTTGCCTCGTGCACAAGCTACAATTATTTCTCACTTCTTTAATTACTCTTACCTATCACACATTTACAATATCAATTAATCACAAGTTTGATATGATTATTGATTTACAATAGTATTCTTCAAACTCATTATTAAGTTTTCAAATAATGGTTTACGTTGATTAATTAACTTGTTAATTAATGACGTAACTTAAGTTATTAACTTGTATTAATAACTCATTACATACATAACATGTCTTCATATTAATTAGATTTAAAATAATGTCTTAATGTTTATAACACATTATTTAACCTTTACAAATAATAGTTTAAGTCACGTAATTAATTTATTAATTAATTATATAACATAAATTATTAAACTCATATCAATATTTTATTATATTTATACAACATGTGTTCATGTTCATTAGGCTCAAAACACATTTCACAAATTTCCAACACTTAGCATTTTTTTTTTCAAAATTTTTTGGACAGGCGCGGCCACGCGCCATTTTGCCTTGCAGCCGGCGCGGCTGCGGAATTTCAGAATCTAAAGTTCGCGAACGAACACAGATTTTCTCCCATTTTCTCCCAATTCACATCATTACACTGATTAATAACGTTACCCATGAAATATAAACTTCACAGAAATATTATACAACACTTATATCATGTTCTTAACAATCATAATCGCATAGTTACACAATCTAACACCATCAATTTCACTGTTCTTCATAAATTTTATAAAATTTAATGAAAAATATATAATCTAACATTACGGATTCGTTACCTCGAATCCACTCATTCCAATTCCATTCTCTTTATTTTAACATACAAAATAATATTCATGTGTTAATTTAAATATAAACATATGATTACCACATCTATTTAACCCATATGGGTTATTCCCCATATTCAACACTCTGTCTTTTATTAAACCCATTTATTAACAAAATTACTTAATGTAATCACTGTGAATTATGAATGTATAGCATAAATTATATCATGGACATATGTTCATATATATATATATATATATATATATATATATATCCATGAAATCATCAATTGTCAACTTTCTCCATTTACAGAGGACTTTTTAAAAAAAAACACGAAAAATGAAAAACTCTGAAAATATTTGAAAATCCAATTAAGGCCAAATTAAATAAAATTGATCCTTCAAAACATGATTATATGTTAGAAAAACACGTTATGATCCCATACCCATATAGATAAAGCCATATTGTAACCCAATTGGGAAACCCAATTGTCACAGAAAACTTAAAAGTACGTATTTAAGAAATCTTAATTTTGAAAACTTAAAAGAAGAATTACCCTTTTGGTATGAAGATAACATAATCATAGACAATACTTAAGATTTCTCAAATTCCTTACTCTCAATCTCTTCTTCTTCTTTTCTCTGAAACTTTCTACGTTTTTCTTTCTCTGACTTCTCTAATTTCTTCTGATAAAATGACTTAGGAAGATAACGTACACATATATATAAATATATAATATATCCGTTGTAATATAACTCCCACAAAGGCTTTGTTTGGCTTCTTCTTCTTTTATTTTTCCATTTATTTTAATAAACTAATTTACTATATAGTTAATTGTCACATCACTTATTAATTAATTAATTTTATTTAAATCAATTAAATAAAATAAAATAATTCACATTAAATCATATTGTCACATAATTAATATTTTTATTTATTAATTATGTTAATTCACTAATTTTTTAATTAAATATTAAATTAATTAAAGTAACATATGCTTATTTAATTAATTCAACTAATCAAATAAACTCAATTAATTAAATACTTTGAACTATTAAATCACTACACATTAATTTAATTAATGTAACACATATAGTTAAATTAATCTACCACAAATTCATGACTTAATTATTTAACTCAATAATTAAATCATTAAAAATATTTATTTATTTCAATAAATATTCAAATATCTTTACAAAATTCTCATTCGTCACATCTTTCCCCTCTTAAAAGGATTCTGTCCTCAGAATCGCGATTCGATTAATAATTTCGTCCCATCACATTCTCATAACCAAAACATTTATTTATTTCAATAAATATTCAAAACACTTTGCAAAATTCTCAATATTTATTTATTTCAATAAATATTCAAACAACTTTGCAAAACTCTCATTTGTCACATCTCTTTCCCCCCTTAAAAGGATTCTGTCCCCAGAATCATGTTCACCTATTCAAGAAAATAATTGTAGATAATTCTTCATCATATTCTCTTCGAGTTCCCACGTAGCTTCTTCAGCGTTGTGGTTCCTCCAAATTACCTTAACAGAAGGTATTACTTTGTTCCTGAGAACTTCCTCTTTCCTGTCAACAATCTGAACAGGAACTTCTTCGTATGATAAATCTTTCTCAAATTGTAGGGGTTCATATTCTATCACATGTTTGTAATCGGGTTTATAACATCGTAATACCGACACATGGAAAACGTTGTGGACATGCTCCAGTGCCGGAGGTAAAGCTACCTCATAGGCTACTTCTCCAATTCTTCGGAGTACCTCAAAGGGTCCAATGAACCTTGGGCTCAATTTTTCCTTCTTACCAAATCTGATCTTTCCCTTCCAAGGAGAGACCTTCAAAAATACAAAACTACCCGATTCAAACTCAACATTCTTGCGGTGTGGATCGGCGTATTTCTTCTGCCTATCCTGAGCTGCTACTAATCTTGTCCGAATCACTTTAACTATTTCTGCCATTTGTTGGACTAACTCTGGTCCTAGCAATTGTCTTTCACCAACTTCATCCCAGTATAGTGGAGTTCTGCAGTTTCTACAGTACAACGCTTCGTAAGGCGGCATACCAATACTAGCGTGGTAACTATTATTATAACCAAACTCTACAAGCGGCAAATGATCATCCTAATTGCCTTTAAAATCTATTATGCATGCTCTAAGCATATCCTCTAATGTTTGGATCGTTCTTTCACTTTGCCCGTCAGTCTGAGGGTGATAAGCGGTGCTCATCCTCAACTGTGTTCCCATGCATTCTTGCAGTCGCTTCCAGAAATTCGATGTGAAGCGCGGATCACGTTCAGAAATAATTGACACTGGCACCCCGTGCCTCGAAACAATCTCTTTTACATATAACTTCGCCAATTGTTCTAGGTTAAATCTGATTTTGATCGGAAGAAAGTGTGCGGATTTCATTAATCGGTCGACGATAACCCATACTGCGTCATAGCCTTTCTGGGTCGTCGGAAGGCCAACAACAAAATCCATTGTAATATGTTCCCATTTCCATTCTGGGATTTCTAAAGGGTGTAACAAACCACTTGGTCTTTGGTGTTCTGCCTTGACCCTTTGGCAAGTCAGACACTTGGCAACACAATCGGCAACGTCTTTCTTCATATTTGGCTACCAAAAGTGTTGTCGTAAATCCTGATACATCTTGGTACTTTCGGGGTGAATGGAATACCTCGAACTATGAGCCTCGCTCAGAATGTCCTCCTTGATTTCTGGTATTGGCGGTACCCAAACTCTACTTTCAAACCTTAACAATCCTTCACTGACCACTTTAAATCTAAGTTCAGTCCCTTCAGATATCTTTTTCTTTACTTCCTCACATTCCTTATCCAGAATTTGAGCTTCTTTAACCTTATCCAATAAAGTTGTACCAGTTTGCATCTGGAACAGTTTCTCGTTAGTCTCCATTGGACATCTTACTTCCAATTCCAGCTTTTCCATTGCTGAAATCAATTCTTCCTGTGCTGTCAGCATCATCAACTTTTCCAGACCCTTTCTGCTTAAGGCGTCGGCTACAACATTCGCTTTGCCTGGGTGGTATAAGATATCACAATCATAATCCTTTATTAACTCCAGCCACCTTCTTTGGCGCATATTCAAGTCTTTCTATGTGAAAATATACTTCCGACTCTTATGGTCTGTATATATATTTCACACTTCTCCCCATAGAGATAGTGTCTCCAAATCTTTAAAGCGAATACCACCGCAGCCAATTCCAAATCATGGGTTGGATATCCCCTCTCGTAATCTTTTAGTTGCCGTGACGCATACGCAATGACTCTGCTATTTTGCATAAGCACACAGCCTAGCCATTTATGCGACGCATCACTATATACCACAAAATTTCTTGTATCATCCGGAAGGGATAACACAGGTGCTGTACTTAACCTTCTCTTAAGTTCTTGAAAACTTTCCTCACACTTCTCCATCCAAACGAATTTCACAACTTTCCTAGTCAAATTCGTCAATGGAGTGGCGATCTTGGAAAAATCCTGAATAAATCTTCTATAGTAACCAGCTAATCCAAGAAAACTTCTTACTTCCGACGGTGTTTTCGGCTGATCCAAATTCATCACCACTTTGACATTGGAGGGATCCACCGAAATTTCGTCCTTATCAATCACATGTCCGAGAAATTGTACCCTTTCAATCCAGAATTCACACTTTGAGAATTTGGCATACAACTTCTCTCTTCTTAATACTTCTAACGTCAACTTCAAATGCTCAACATGTTCTTCCTTGGTCTTAGAATAGACCAATATATCATCAATAAAAACCACTACGAATTTGTCCAGAAACGGCTTGAACACTCCATTCATTAGGCCCATAAATGCTGCAGGCGCATTTGTTAGACCAAATGACATAACCAAAAATTCGTAGTGACCATATCATGTCCTAAACGCTGTCTTTGGGACATCTTCTGGTCTTACCTTCAACTGATGATAACCACTTCTCAGGTCTATCTTTGAGAAATATCTCGCTCCTTTTAATTGATCAAACAGATCATCAATCCTTGGCAACGGATACCTATTCTTAATGGTAACCTTGTTCAATTCTCTATAGTCAATGCAGAGTCGCATTGTACCATCCTTCTTCTTAACAAATAATACCGGCGCTCCCCACGGTGATACGCTCGGTTGAATATATTTCTTGTCCAACAGCTCTTGTAGTTGTACCATTAATTCCTTCATTTCTACTGGAGCCATCCGGTATGGTGCTTTCGATATTGGAGCCGTTCCTGGCACCAAATCGATAACAAAATCTACTTCCCTGTCAGGCGGAAGTCCTGGCAGATCATCCGGGAAAACATCCACTTAGTCTCTTACGACTGGTATTTCTTCTAACTTTGGATTCTCTTTACGACTATCGACTATGTAGGCTAAATACCCCACACAGCCTTGTCTTAATAACTTCCTAGCCTGCATCATCGTCAGACAACTCGCTTGTCTAGGCGACTTGCTGCCATAAAACACAACCTTTGACGGAGTCATAAGGTTAATACATTTCTTCTGGCAATTAATTACTGCTCCATAATTGAATAACCAATCCATTCCCAGGATAACGTCAAATTCCCCAAGTTTAATCGGGATAAGATCTACATTCATAACGTTACCCTTAATATCCACAATATAGTTCTTGTGTATATACTTAACAGGAATTACTTCCTTATTCGCAATCTCTATGTTCATAGGGATTTCTAATTCGTCTTTAAGCAATTCTAAATTCTTTGCAAAGTTATCGGATATAAATGAACAAGTAGCACCCGAATCAAATAAAATATAAGCATTGACTTTATTGATCGGAATGATACCTGACACCACATCACGAGACTGCACATCGTCTTGTACGGTCATATTAAATGTCCTTGCAGTTGGTCGGTTTGTCGAAGTCGGTCTGGTAATGGTAAGAGGATTTTCACTATTATTTCCCTTATGTCCACCTGACCCTGCCCCTCCAGATGCATTCTTTGGGCAGTCTCTCGCCAAGTGATCCTTTGACCCACATGTGTAGCAGGCGCCCTTCTTAGGGTTAGGGCAGTTAGGTGCTATGTGGCCTTCCTGACCACAATTGTAGCAAACTCTTTTTCCTTTCATGCAGACTCCCAAGTGAGTCTTCCCACGGGTTGGGCATGGTTCTAACTTTTTCTTCTGACTACCTTGCTGACTTACAGACGACGGGTTGTCATTCCATTTTCGTTTATGATTATTAGTTCCCCCTGTGTGACTGCCACTAGCCTTATTGTTTCCTTCACTATCATTCTTCTTCTTCTTTTGATCCTGATTGTACTTAGACACCGCTTCGCTTCCACCTTCAGTGAGAATTGCCTTCTCCAGAACTCCAGCAAAAGTGTTCAATTAAAACATTGACACCTTGCTATACAACCAGGGTTTCAGTCCCTGTTCAAAACGCCTAGCCTTTCTTTCGTCAGTATGCACCTGATATTGGGCAAACCTAGACAATTGTAGTCGGGCACAGACATATTCCCCTACTTTAACTCCAGAAATTGCACCTCCATTTGATTCTGGGAGCTGGTCGGGAAATACATCTCGAAAAACATTTCTTTAAACCTTTCCCAGGTTATTACACCTTCTCCTCCCCTGATTTTATTTGCCTGCCACCAGTAGCTGGCTTCTAATTTTAACATAAATGTCGCGTAGGCGGTCTTCTGGTCCTCCCTAACTCGGGCGACCTCAAAAATTTTCTCCATTTCCATAACCCAAGTTTGAGCTTCTATCGGGTTCGTGAAACCCTTAAAATCTGGCGGTCCCACTGCCTTAAAGTCTTTAAATGAGGTGTTCGGTGGAGCTTGAGGCTGATTGTTCATCGCTCCAGCTAACAGATTTACCAACTGCTGAACGGGGTTCGCATTGGCATCATTGTTGTTATTGGTTGACCCTTCTTGGGCTTGTCGACGATTTTGTCTCCTTCTTGGCGGCATATTTCTGTTAAGAATATATGTTCACTAGATCTTTATTCAATCTCTTAAATATTTAAGACTTAACTCAAATATTTAACATAACCACTTTAACTCTTTTCTTTTCAAATAACCTTTGATATTTTATTTAAATCAAAAGTTTTAAACATAGTACTATAGCATCTCTGCCATTTACTTCAACTATCCCAAGATAAAGAATCTTCAGGATCTAGTTTCTCAAAATATTCCTTTGTTTTTAATCACATCGGAATTTACATTAACCACTCCAAAGAGTATCACATAATGTTAACTACTTTAACATACTCACTTAACCCCTAACATTTTGAACAACATTATTATTTTATTAAAACCAAAAGCTTTTAATACAATAAGATCATTTCTGCAATTTACATCAACTATCCTAAAATAAAGTTTCTACAGGATTTACATTATCACAATATTCCTTTGTTTATAATCACATCGGAATTTACATTATTTACGATTATTTAAACATTAACAATATCATATTGTACTATCACAGCCTACTAAGGCGTCGGACAGCTTCACTACGTTCCTCCTCTATAATGCGGGACATAGTCCTGCGATCTAACATATACCCAGGCAGTCCCTCGAACTGAATTGGATATCTCATAACTCGGTCCTGGGCCTCATCCATTGCCCTCAGAAACGTGTAGCACGTCTCTGCAACCTTAACTCTCTTCGCACGCGCATCATCCTCTGCCAGATCTTCACGTCATGCATTTCTTACCCAAGCTTCTTCCACTATGGCGAGTCTTTCAGATTTCTCTTTTAACTCATTCTTTAACTTGTCTATCTCCTTTGTCTTCTGCTCAGTTTGGCCCTTCTCATGAGCCAAATCCCACTCCACATTGCCAAGACGGGTGTGGAGTGTCTCAGTCTCACCACCCTGAGCAACTGACTACTCCCTCAACTCCTGAATTGTATCTCGTAACTCTACATTGCGATCATACAATAAATCATACATATTAGCACTGACAGAGTTTGGTGGGAACTCATCAGGGTCTTCCTCCTCCTCTTCCTCTTCAGGGTCTTCCTCTTCCTCTTCCTCGGCTGCCTTAGCCGGGATCTCGACCTCCTCAGGGTCCTCCTCTGAGTCAATCTCTAGTGCATGCTCTTGACCAAAATCTGGAATCACAGGAGATGGCTTTGGCTGTACTAACTGCTCCCAGATAGTATGTATGTCCCGGGGCTCCTTATCTCTAGTCTTTAGGGGTACAACATCCCTGGGCTGACTAGCTCCTCCAGTATCTGACATCCTGACAAAATAAATTTTAAGTCTTAGTTTTTACGTGATGCTAATCAATACTCTAACAAGTATGAACACATAAGCACATAGCACATAAGGTAATTTTATTATCTTTCTTAGAACTCAATCAGAGTTGTCGTTACTATCTTCACTAAGGCTACAATCCTAAGGTTTTTCCCCCACCTAAGGTTCATAACCTACGGCTCTGATACCAACTTGTGACACCCCCAAATCCGGTATCTTAATTTCCACAGGATTTGGTGTTCACTGTTCCAATATCATACAACTATCTACCCATAAATAATGAAATTCATTTATTAGATAAATAAATCATCATCTTACATCATCTGAAGTAATAATACATCATAAATCCCAGGTTAAACTTAACCTTAAATCTCTGTTGCGGAAACGTAAATAAATAAGTCTTAAGTCATCACACATAAATCTTGAACTTTAACATTCTTAACATCAACACAAGTCTTCAACACTTGTTAGCTTTTCCTTTTCCCTTGCTACTAGAAGGTACATCACTTCGTTCATTATTAGCTACAATGTTATTATGCAAGAGTGAGCACGGAGGCCCGCAAGTATAAAAATATGACAGAATAATAACATGCGAGTGAAAGAATTCTGAATAACAGAAAGCTCAACATTTGAATCAAGAATATTAATCAAGAATTACTTCTCAACTTTTGAATCAAGAATATTAATCGAGAGTCAAATTACTTCTGAGGGTCATTAAGACCTTGAACCGAGTCTTAGGTTGTCAAGTATATTAACCTTTCCAACCTTTAACAGTCATACGACTATAGACTTTACTTCTTGTACTTATGGAGATCAGCCCTTCGTACTGATATTGTGCACACTATCTTAACGATTTAAGCATCTTCATTAATTCCCTATATTAGGGTTGTTCATCTCAGTTTGACATCAGAATCCGCACCAAATAAAGTTGGTTTGGATAACTCAATAAATGATATTCAAATTGAATATTAACTTCTCAAGGTATACAATCGAATAAGTATTGTACACTTAAATGAACTTTTAAAAGAATCATGGCATCCCATGTGAAATTCTAAACTTGGATATTCAAGAGTAAGAATTTGCTCAACAATAGTAATTAAGCATAGCAAAAATTGCTTAATTTAAAGAGTTTAGTTTAGGAGACTTGTCCAACAATAATAGTAAGTTAGAGATAGAAAACTTGCCTCGTGCACAAGCTACAATTATTTCTCACTTCTTTAATTACTCTTACCTATCACACATTTACAATATCAATTAATCACAAGTTTGATATGATTATTGATTTACAATAGTATTCTTCAAACTCATTATTAAGTTTTCAAATAATGGTTTACGTTGATTAATTAACTTGTTAATTAATGACGTAACTTAAGTTATTAACTTGTATTAATAACTCATTACATACATAACATGTCTTCATATTAATTAGATTTAAAATAATGTCTTAATGTTTATAACACATTATTTAACCTTTACAAATAATAGTTTAAGTCACGTAATTAATTTATTAATTAATTACATAACATAAATTATTAAACTCATATCAATATTTTATTATATTTATACAACATGTGTTCATGTTCATTAGACTCAAAACACATTTCACAAATTTTCAACACTTAGCGTTTTTTTTTTCAAAATTTTTTGGACAAGCGCGGCCGCGCGCCATTTTGCCTTGCAGCCGGCGCGGCCGTGCGGCTGCGGAATTTAAGAATCCAAAGTTCGCGAATGAACACAGATTTTCTCCCATTTTCTCCCAATTCACATCATTACACTGATTAATAACGTTACCCATGAAGTATAAACTTCACAGAAATATTATACAACACTTATATCATGTTCTTAACAATCATAATCGCATAGTTACACAATCTAACACCATCAATTTCACTGTGCTTCATAAATTTTATAAAATTTAATGAAAAATATATAATCTAACATTACGGATTCGTTACCTCGAATCCACTCATTCCAATTCCATTCTCTTTATTTTAACATACAAAATCATATTCATGTGTTAATTTAAATATAAACATAGGATTACCACATCTATTTCACCTATACGGGTTATTCCCCATATTCAACACTCTGTCTTTTATTAAACCCATTTATTAACAAAATTACTTGATGTAATCACTGTGAATTATGAATGTATAGCATAAATTATATCATGGACATATGTTCATATATATATATATATATATATATATATATATATATATATATATATATATATATATATATATCCATGAAATCATCAATTGCCAACTTTCTCCATTTACAGAGGACTTTTTAAAAAAAAACACGAAAAATGAAAAACTCTGAAAATCTTTGAAAATCCAATTAAGGCCAATTAAATAAAATTGATCCTTTAAAACAAGATTATATGTTAGAAAAACACGTTATGATCCCATACCCATATAGATAAAGCCATATTGTAACCCAATTGAGAAACCCAATTTTCACAGAAAACTTAAAAGTACGTATTTAAGAAATCTTAATTTTGAAAACTTAAAAGAAGAATTACCCTTTTGGTATGAAGATAACACAATCATAGACAATACTTAAGATTTCTCAAATTCCTTTCTCTCAATCTCTTCTTCTTCTTCTCTCTGAAACTTTCTACGTTTTTCTTTCTCTGACTTCTCTAATTTCTTCTGATAAAATGACTTAGGAAGATAACGTACACATATATATAAATATATAATATATCCGTTGTAATATAACTCCCACAAGGGCCTTGTTTGGCTTCTTCTTCTTTTATTTTTCCATTTATTTTAATAAACTAATTTACTATATAGTTAATTGTCACATCACTTATTAATTAATTAATTTTATTTAAATCAATTAAATAAAATAAAATAATTCACATTAAATCATATTGAAACATAATTAATATTTTTATTTATTAATTATGTTAATTCACTAATTCTTTAATTAAATATTAAATTAATTAAAGTAACATATGCTTGTTTAATTAATTCAACTAATCAAATAAACTCAATTAATTAAATACTTTGAACAATTAAATCACTACACATTAATTTAATTAATGTAACATATATAGTTAAATTAACCTACCACAAATTCATGACTTAATTATTTAACTCAATAATTAAATCATTAAAAATATTTATTTATTTCAATAAATATTCAAATATCTTTACAAAATTCTCGTTCGTCACAGTATCGAATAGTTAGCATACATGGCACAATTTCTTGATTCTCTATGTAATTGTAACATGTAAAGACCAGAATTTTCATTCCTATTGGCCACATAATAGTAATACACTATAACGTGGCCACACAAAGCCAAAACAAACCATTTGCAAAGTCTCATATGCATATTCTCTCATTTTTTTACTTAAGAATAAGAAAAAGAGAGTTCATGGCTTACCTCCTTGATGAATTCCTCTTGCTTGAATTCTTCTAATGATTCTCCTTGCTTGATTAATCTCTGCAATCTCCATAATTCGTCCACCTCTCACACTTTCATACTCAATCTCTCCTTTTTCTCTCTTGGTGTAGTTTATTAACAAATAAAAAGAGCAATTTGATGTAGGTGGAGAGTATATACATATATCACTAGAATAAACTTCCCTAGCCTCTTCCATTCTCAACTCAACAGTTACAAACATTAAGCTAGAACATTAGTTTAGCTAATTAAATAAGAAGAATGTGGGGGTTAGAGAAAATGAAAGGATTTTGGTTTTAAGGAGTAAAATGAAGTACTCCCTCCTTAGATATTATGTAATATACGTATACTCCTTCCCTTGTCCCAATTCGTGAGTCACAAGAGTCCCACCAGCTGCTGACTTGTACTAAATAAAATATTATTATAATCAATTAAATAATCATTTTGACCATTTTTCCCCTCGTAGCAAAACGTTGCGATACTTATATCGATTCCTACTAAAGTTGACATTCTGGACGTCATGGAACTATCCGATTCGTCAGATTCATCTCCAAATTCGGGGTTGACTTTTTCTCCAAAAAAGTCAACCGTGACACATTTTTGTGGTTACAGTCTATTTTGACTAATTTCGACGTTCTGAACTCAAATACGCAGTCCGCATCTCTAAATTCCGCTCCAAACTCAAACTCCTACTTTAAAGCCATCCCACAAAATTAATAGAATTAATTTCATACTTAACCAATTTAAATAGTTGAATTAAACTAAACCAACCATTTAAATACTCCTCATCACATATCATAAAATAACATATGTATGTATAACACATATACATCTAATAAAAGAAAACACACAAGAATTTAACATAAATTCGTTTATTGATAATTGTTAAATGACATAATAATCTCGGATACTACCTTAACAGAAGGTATTATCTTATTTCCTAACACTTGTTCCTTTCTATCAATAATTTGTACATGAACCTCTTCATAGGTTAAGTCCTTCTCAAACTGAATGGGTTCATATTCTATGACATGCTTGTAGTCTTGCTTATAAGGTCGTAGAACCGATACGTGGAACACGTTGTGTATATGTTCTAACTCTAGAGGTAAAGCTATTTCATAAGCTACCTCACCGACTCGCCTTAACACTTCAAAGGGTCCTATGAATCTGAGACTAAGTTTTTCCTTCTTCCCAATCTCATTTTCCCTTTCCAAGGTGACACTTTCAGAAACACATAAGTGCCGACGTCGAAGTCTCGTTGTTGCCGATGTTGATCAGTATATTTCTTCTGTCGATCTTGAGTTGTCACTAATCTCGCTCGTATTATTTTGATCACATCCGCAGTTTGCTGCACCAATTCTGGCCCTATCAATTTACGTTCTCCTACTTCATCCCAGCACAATGGCGTTCTATATTTCCTTCCATATAAAGCTTCATAAGGTGGCATCCCGATGCTCGCATGGTAACTGTTGTTGTATGCAAATTCCACCAACGGTTGGTGGTCATCCCAGCTTCGTTTAAAGTCCATAACACATGCTCCCAGCACGTCCTCTAAAGTTTGAATTGTTCTCTCTCTCTGCCCATCTGTTTGAGGATGATACGCGGTGCTCAACCTCAGTTGCGTTCCCCTGCGTTCTTGAAAGCTTTTTCCAGAAATTTGCTGTGAACCGCGGATCGCGATCTGACACAATTGATACAGGTACACCGTGCCTGGAAACGATCTCCTTGATATAAAGCTTTGCCAACTGATCCAAGGTATATCTGATCTTGATTGGCAAGAAATGTGCTGACTTGGTCAATCGATCAACGATCACCCAAACTGCATCGTAACCCTTCTGTGTATTAGGAAGTCCTACCACGAAGTCCATCGTGATATGCTCCAATTTCCATTTCAGAATTTCTAGAGGTTGAAGTAACCCGCTCGATCTCTGATGTTCTGCCTTAACTCTCTGGCATGTCAAACACCTGCTGACGCACTCCGCCACTTCTTTCTTCATATTGGGCCACCAATAATGTTAGTGAAGATCCTGATAAATCTTTGTGCTTCCCGGGTGGATTGAGTAACTTGAACTATGAGCTTCCTGAAAGATTTCTTCCTTTAATTCAGATACCGCTGGCACCCAAATTCTCTTCTCAAATCTTAATAATCCATCACCACCCATGTCAGACCCCAACTTTTATGAATAAAGATTTAATTTTCTTTATATATTATTTCGAAATAGTAAGGTGTTGATTTGATAAATGTGAAAAATTATGGGTGAAATGTGCAAATATTTCAAAATGAGCAAGTGGTTATAAAATATTCATTGTTGTCGGGGAATATTCGTTTGGTCGTGGAATATTCTTGTTATCGAGGAATATTCGTACGACAGCGCAGCTATTTGTGGGCCCCACAACGTAATAACTGTCAGATATAGAAAGTGACAGAAATAACTTTTTTATAAAATAACGGCGTAGTTGTTACCGTTAGTACTGTTGAAATACCCGGTGGTTAAAATACAGTAATACGCGGTGTTGCACAGTAGCACACAGTATTGCACAGTATTTTGAATTATTGATTCTTACGTGAGAAGGCACTTACTCAATTATTGTTACAGTAATTACTATTTAATATTTTATATTATTGATTCAATAATTGCATGATATTTTATTGATTCAATAATTGCTACGTTGATATTTTATATCAATAATTGCTACGTTGCTATGATTGATTCAATAATTGCTACCGTTGATATTTTGTATTATTGATTCAATAATTGTCATTGCACAGTATTTCACATTATCAACTCAATAATTCATATTATTTGAATAATATTATTAGATAGCATTATTGACAATGTCTAAGAAAGTTCTGTCTAGGAGGGGTTAATTAATTGCGCGCCAGTAAGGAGAAGTCCTTATCGGAAGGCCCCCCTCTTTCCTGGGAACGACCTGGTTGTCAATATTGTAGTTATGTAATATTATTTGTGAATAATTAATTATTGATTTATATGATAAAAAAAATATTTATTTTATGGATATAAAAGAAGGAATTAGTGCTGATGTGTTTTTATCAGTATTTTGGTGTGGAAAATCATCCGTTTATGGATTTCGGATAATTTGTGTTTGGAATTTGGAAAAACTTCATTCTACAAAGTTGTAGAGAATTAAATTTCCTATGAAAAGAACATATCATTTGTATTTTTCTGATAAAAGAGCTATTTATTATGAATTATTGAAGTTTCGAAAATAAATATTTTTATTAAAAACATGGGTGGGCCCCACTTTTATTTTTTTGTTGAAAAAATTCTGATTATTGAAAGCAGCCAAAAAAAAAAAACGAGGCGGCTGGAATTTTTATTATTAAAAAGTCTACTTTGGCATCCTAAGCTTTTCCTATAAATAGGGTGCTTAGGTTAGAATTGAAAATCACACCAGAATCAGAAGTTTTCTCTCTCTATAATATCAAGCGTATTTTTGTGAGTATTTAGATACTTTGAGTGTTATTATTCAGTGCAAGTTTTCTTCAGCCTTATATCCGATATTCCAGCCAGAGGTACTATTCTTTTAAGGTAAGGGATGTTATTTTCTTTCGTAAATGATGTTATTCTTTTCAATATCATTATACCAAAATATTGGCATGGATTTTATTATGAAATTCTTATTTTTTCGTCGGGGTTACTATTCACGTATACGGCACTATTCACGAAAAAATTAAATTTTCTTCTATTTGTCTAAGTTGCTTGTTATGGTTACTATCTTTGATTGGATCTAAGTTTTGAGCTTCATTCTTGAATTTTGCTCCACAAGTATTATTATGGAATATTATTGAACTTGAATAAAGTAAAATACGAATCCTTAATCTTGTCCTTTATTTCACTGGATTCGTTATTTAAATATTTTTCATCATCCTTAGTCCTAAAAGGTGATATAACTGAATATCTTTGGCCTGTAGAGCAAAGATGAATGATTACCTGATGAATATCTTTGGCCGTAGTGCAAAGATGAACAGGTGTTGAGATGAACATGACCACTGATGATACAAATGAATATCTTTGGCCGTAGTGCAAAGATGAATATTTGATTTGAAATATATATTGATTGATGTTACAGGGATAAAATATTGATGATGGTCTTTTAAATTATAGAAGATAGTAGACTTCATTCTCTACTTAACTCTTCTAATGAATTGTTATTTCCGCTGCAAATATTGATCTAAAACTTGTTGTCAATAATATTTTATCTGAATTGTTGAAGACTAACGATAATTTATTTTCCATTATCTTAGTCATAATATTCTTGAATGGGCTAGTTGAGCTCACCCTTTTCATCTATTGTCCTCTTCAAGAAATGAGAATGTTGCGGGAACTAGTCGGGGGACAGAGTGATGGTCCGAGTTAGGGCAGTAGTAGTCCTCACTATTTCTGATAAATAGTGTGATAATAATTGTAATGAGGACTTAGTTTGAATGTTAATATTTTGTACATATTTGGATTGACACTCATAGTTGTGTGGTCGTATTTTACACGACTGTGTGATATAAAAGTTTGTATTTGAATTCTGTACCATGTATTTGGCGGCTCAGAATGGGTTGGGTTGACTGGACCTATTCTGGGGGCGTCACAGTTGGTATCAGAGCTTAGGGATATGGTCTCTGGCGGAGATCGGGGAATAGAACTAGGAGGGGAGAAACGAGTAAATCCTTCACTAGTATGACCTACCTAAGCTTATGTGATATTTAATTGGTCAGTCGGAGCATAGGGTTAATATGTGATATGTTAATTTATTTAATTAACCCTTGTTTTATGGCAGTATTTGAGAATGGCAGCTGAGAATGTTAACAATGAAGTGAATGAGACCGTGGAGACACCTTTAATCACCAACCAGGAGAACGTGCAACAAGAAGGCAATGTTCATCCTGAAAACAACGCTGGTCAGACGATTAACGATGAGATGTTTAGAAGTTTTTTGCAGTTCATGCAAAACCAGACGAGGGAGACTCGTGCGCAACATACAGGTGGAGATAATAACAACTTGCGGCTTGTCACTGCCAAGTAGTTCCAAGAATTGGGACCACCAGAGTTTTTGGGAAAACCGGATCCGATCAAGGCGGAGACGTGGATTAAATAAATTACCAAGATATTTGATGTCTTGGGATGTACGGAGGAACAGAAGGTTCCATTCGCCACGTTTATGTTTCGTGGAGAGGCAGATTACTGGTGGGAATCCGTAAAGTGTACCCAGCCTACCGCACACAAGATGTCTTGGGAAGCGTTCCAGAAACTGTTCAATGACAAGTACTGTCCAGAAAGTATTCGTCATATGAAGGAGGTAGAGTTTATCAGACTAGAACAAAACAACATGACGGTGTCCCAGTACGAGGGTAAGTTCGCGGAGCTGTCCAGGTTTGCACCTCATTTGGTGGAGAATGAGGAACATATGACGCGGATGTTTCTAAGAGGTTTGAAACCCGAAATATGTCAATACCTCATTTCTCACAAATTTTCTCTATATTCGGATGTAGTGAACAGGGCCCAGTTGTTAGAACGAGATAGTGATTATATTCAACCAAGGGACAACAACCAAGGTCGTACCGGTGGCAGTAGTCATCGGAGCAATGACAACCAGCGGGGAGGAAAGTATGACAGAAGCGGTAACCACTCCGGTGGTAATCGTGGCCATGATAGTAGAAAAAGCGAATCGGGAGGAGATTTCAAGAAGAGAAGGTACAACAATGAGAACGTGAAGACGTCGACATCAGCACCAACATCAACTGTTTCTAGGGGAGGAGAACGACCACCGGTCGTATGCTATAAATGTGGGAAAGAGGGACACATCAGCCCAAACTGCCCACAACAATTTAAAGCATGTTATAACTGTGGAAAAGAAGGACATATAGCTCGAGATTGTCCTGTTGCGAAACCAAATCTAGCCGGGGTGGTGATTCCAAAGGCGGTTTCGGACAAGTCAAAGTCGGTAATTCCTGGAAGAGCGTTTGTCGTGACAGCCCAAAATGCGAGGAATCCACACGAGGTGATTACGGGTAAGCTAATCATAAACTCTTGCGAAGTTCACACCTTGTTAGACACCGGTGGTAACCATTCTTTTATTTCACCTACTTGTGGTCAACGTTTGAACTTGACTTCTGATAAGTTAGACTTTGACTTATCTGTTGAAACTCCGTTAGGAGAAACCTTCGTTACATCTACAGTTTATAAATCTTTCTTGATTCAAATTGGTACCCTTACCTTACTTGTTGATCTTATATCCTTGAAAATACTTGCATTTGACGTGATTTTAGGAATTGACTGGTTAACCACTTACCATGCCAAAATTGATTGCTTTCGTAAGGTTGTTAGTTTTCATTTTCCTAATCAACCTGTTGTGCGAATCCAAACCACCAAACCACTAAAATCAGTCAATGTCATTTCAAGTCACAAAGCTATTCGTTTATTAAAAAATGGATGTCAAGCTTTCTTAGCCCATGTCACTGATCTAAACCAGAACACGACAGATTTGAATAATATTTCCGTTGTTAATGAGTTTCCTGATGTATTTCCCGAAGAACTTCTCGGTCTACCCCCAGAATGTGAAGTTGAATTCTTTATTGACCTTGAACCCGGTACAAAACCCATTTTTAAAACCCCATATCGAATGGCTCCTATTGAACTTCTGGAGTTAAAGGTCCAATTACAGGAATTGTTAGACATCGGTTTTATTCGTCCTAGTACGTCTCCTTAGGGTGCTCCTGTTTTATTCTTAAAGAAAAAAGACGGGAGTATGCGACTTTGTATTGACTATCGGGAGTTGAACCACGTCACCATCAAGAATAGGTATCCGCTACCTCGTATTGATGACCTGTTCGACCAGTTGCAAGGAGCATAATTCTTTTCAAAGATCGATCTTCGTTCTGGATATCATCAGCTGAAGATTAAAATTGAGGATATTCCAAAGACTACTTTTAGAACTCGGTACGGGTATTATGAGTTCTTAGTCATGTCTTTTGGATTGACTAATGCTCCTGCTGCTTTTATGGATATGATGAACCGTGTATTCAAGGAATATTTGGATCAATTCGTTGTTGTCTTTATTGATGACATCCTAATCTATTCTAAAAGCCGTGAAGATCATGAGCACCACTTGAAATTGGTACTTCAAAAGCTTCGTGAGAACAAGCTATATGCCAAGCTGAAGAAATGCGAGTTCTGGCTTGAGGAAGTAGCATTTCTTGGGCACGTGGTATCGAAACGTGGAGTATCTGTTGACCCAACGAAGATTGAAGCAATACAAAGCTGGGAGCAACCTAAGTCGGTGACCGAAGTACGAAGCTTTCTAGGCTTAGCTGGTTATTATCTGAGGTTCGTAGAGGGATTTTCTAGAATCACTACTCCATTAACTCAGTTGACTCGGAAAGATACAAAATTCGTTTGGAGCGAGGAATGCGAGAAGAGCTTCCAAGAGCTCAAGAGAAGACTTATCTTGGCACCTGTTCTGACAATACCATCTGGTTCGGATGGATTTGTTATCTACAGCGATGCTTCGGGCAAAGGGTTAGGATGTGTTCTCATGCAACATGGGAAAGTCATAGCCTATGCCTCGCGACAACTCAAAGAATATGAGAGGAATTATCCTACTCATGATCTAGAGTTGGCAGCAGTCGTTTTCGCGTTGAAGATCTGGAGACATTACCTGTACGGAGAGAAAGTGGAGATCTATACGGATCATAAGAGCCTCAAATATTTCTTCACTCAAAAGGAACTCAACATGCGGCAACGACGTTGGCTTGAGCTGTTGAAAGATTACGATCATACCATTCAATACCATCCTGAAAAAGCGAACGTGGTAGCTGACGCGTTGAGTAGAAGATCATATGTGGGAACGAATGCGATGATGTCAAGTATACGCGTAGAACCAGGTTTGGTTGATAAAGTTAAAGCTGATCAAGCTACGGATCCGGAGCTGATGAAGATGAAGAAGAAAGTGCAAGAAGGTGCCATTCCAGAAGCAAGAATCGATGCAGAGGGAATACTTCGAGTCAACTCCAGACTTTGTGTTCCTAACGATTCTGACTTGAAGCATAAAATCATGATGGAGGCACACAACACACCATTTGCAATCCATCCTGGGAGTACCAAAATGTATCGTGATCTTCGACATACATTTTGGTGGAGCAATATGAAAAGAGAGATCGCGGAGTTTATTTCGAGATGTTTAACGTATCAACGTGTAAAGGCGGAGCATCAAGTGCCGAAGGGTCCATTGCAACCACTAGAAATTCCAAAATGGAAGTGGGAACACATTACGATGGATTTCGTTACGGGTCTTCCCAAGGTTTCTCAAGGCATAGATGCGATTTGGGTTATTGTTGATAGATTAACCAAGTCTGCTCATTTCTTGCCGATACGAGAGACTTATTCCCTTGAACGTCTTGCTCATATGTACGTGAATAATATTGTGAGATTGCATGGCATGCTAGTATCCATAGTTTCGAATCGTGACCTAAGATTCACTTCACGATTTTGGATCAGTTTGCAGAAAGCTATGGGCATGGACTTACGATTCAGTTCGGCTTATCATCCTCAAACAGACGGACAATCAGAGAGGGCTATTCAAACTCTTGAAGATCTATTGAGACTCTGTGTTCTAGACTTCAAAGGGAGTTGGGATAAGTACTTACCATTGGTGGAATTCTCCTACAATAACAGCTATCAGGTTAGTATAGGCGTGGCTCCATTCGAAGCGTTGTATGGACGAAAGTGTCGCTCTCCAATATGCTGGAATGAGGTGGGTGAAGCAACATTATTGGGACCGGAGTTGGTACGTATGACTACAGAAAAGATCCAAATGATCCAACAACGGATACAAACCGCACAAGATCGACAAAAGAGTTATGCGGATCTTCATCGAAAGGACGTGAAATTTAATGTTGGGGACCATGTGTTATTACGTGTTGCTCCTTGGAAAGGAGTTACGAGGTTTGGGAAGAGAGGAAAGCTCAATTTACGATTCATTGGTCCATTTGAGATTCTTGACCGAGTAGGAAATGTGGCCTATAGACTCGCTTTATCTCCAAGCATGTCTCGTGTTCATAACGTGTTTCACATATCCGTGTTACATAAATATGTGAAGGATCCAAACCGCATTATTGAGTTAGAACTAGATGAGATAGCCAAAGATTTAACGTACGAGGAGGTACCTGTCAATATCTTGGATAGGAAGGAGCATGTCCTACGCTCGAAAATTATACCTCAAGTTAAAGTTTTGTGGAGAAACCATGCTATTGAGGAAATGACCTGGGAGTTGGAATCAGAAATGAAAGCGAGATATCCTCACCTTTTTGACATACCAGGTACGTACGTCAATTTCGAGGATGAAATTTCATAAGGAGGGGAGGTTGTAAGACCCCAACTTTTATGAATAAAGATTTAATTTTCTTTACATATTATTTCAAAATAGTAAGGTGTTGATTTGATAAATGTGAAAAATTATGGGTGAAATGTGCAAATATTTCAAAATGAGCAAGTGGTTATAAAATATTCATTGTTGTCGGGGAATATTCGTTTGGTCGTGGAATATTCTTGTTATCGGGGAATATTCGTACGACGGCGCAGCTATTTGTGGGCCCCACAACGTAATAACTGTCAGATATAGAAAGTGACAGAAATAACCTTTTTATAAAATAACGGCGTAGTTGTTACCGTTAGTACTGTTGAAATACCCGGTGGTTAAAATACAGTAATACGCGGTGTTGCACAGTAGCACACAATATTGCACAGTATTTTGAATTATTGATTCTTACGTGAGAAGGCACTTACTCAATTATTGTTACAGTAATTACTATTTAATATTTTATATTATTGATTCAATAATTGCATGATATTTTATTGATTCAATAATTGCTACGTTGATATTTTATATCAATAATTGCTACGTTGCTATGATTGATTCAATAATTGCTACTGTTGATATTTTGTATTATTGATTCAATAATTGTCATTGCACAGTATTTCACATTATCAACTCAATAATTCATATTATTTGAATAATATTATTAGATAGCATTATTGACAATGTCTAAGAAAGTTCTGTCTAGGAGGGGTTAATTAATTGCGCGCCAGTAAGGAGAAGTCCTTATCGGAAGGCCCCCTCTTTCCTGGGAACGACCTGGTTGTCAATATTGTAGTTATGTAATATTATTTGTGAATAATTAATTATTGATTTATATGATAAAAAAATATTTATTTTATGGATATAAAAGAAGGAATTAGTGCTGATGTGTTTTTATCAGTATTTTGGTGTGAAAAATCATCCGTTTATGGATTTCGGATAATTTATGTTTGAAATTTGGGAAAACTTCATTCTACAAAGTTGTAGAGAATTAAATTTCCTATGAAAAGAACATATCATTTGTATTTTTCTGATAAAAGAGCTATTTATTATGAATTATTGAAGTTTCGAAAATAAATATTTTTATTAAAAACATGGGTGGGCCCCACTTTTATTTTTTTTGTTGAAAAAATTCTGATTATTGAAAGCAGCCAAAAAAAAAACGAGGCGGCTGGAATTTTTATTATTAAAAAGTCTTCTTTGGCATCCTAAGCTTTTCCTATAAATAGGGTGCTTAGGTTAGAATTGAAAATCACACCAGAATCAGAAGTTTTCTCTCTCTATAATATCAAGCGTATTTTTGTGAGTATTTAGATACTTTGAATGTTACTATTCAGTGCAAGTTTTCTTCAGCCTTATATCCGATATTCCAATCAGAGGTACTATTCTTTTAAGGTAAGGGATGTTATTTTCTTTCGTAAATGATGTTATTCTTTTCAATATCATTATACCAAAATATTGGCATGGATTTTATTATGAAATTCTTATTTTTTTCGTCGGGGTTACTATTCACGTATACGGCACTATTCACGAAAAAAATTAAAATTTCTTCTATTTGTCTAAGTTGCTTGTTATGGTTACTATCTTTGATTGGATCTAAGTTTTGAGCTTCATTCTTGAATTTTGCTCCACAAAGTATTATTATGGAATATTATTGAACTTGAATAAACTAAAATACGAATCCTTAATCTTGTCCTTTATTTCACTGGATTCGTTATTTAAATATTTTTCATCATCCTCAGTCCTAAAAGGTGATATAACTGAATATCTTTGGCCTGTAGAGCAAAGATGAATGATTACCTGATGAATATCTTTGGCCGTAGTGCAAAGATGGACAGGTGTTGAGATGAACATGACCACTGATGATACAAATGAATATCTTTGGCCGTAGTGCAAAGATGAATATTTGATTTGAAATATATATTGATTGATGTTACAGGGATAAAATATTGATGATGGGCTTTTAAATCATAGAAGATAGTAGACTTCATTCTCTACTTAACTCTTCTAATGAATTGTTATTTCCGCTGCAAATATTGATCTAAAACTTGTTGTCAATAATATTTTATCTGAATTGTTGAAGACTAACGATAATTTATTTTCTATTATCTTAGTCATAATATTCTTTAGTGGGCTAGTTGAGCTCACCCTTTTCATCTATTGTCCTCTTCAGGAAATGAGAATGTTGCGGGAACTAGTCGGGGGACAGAGTGATGGTCCGAGTTAGGGCAGTAGTAGTCCTCACTATTTCTGATAAATAATGTGATAATAATTGTAATGAGGACTTAGTTTGAATGTTAATATTTTATACATATTTGTATTGACACTCATAGTTGTGTGGTCGTATTTTGCACGACCGTATGATATAAAAGTTTGTATTTGAATTCCGTACCATGTATTTGGCGACTCAGAATGGGTTGGGTTGACTGGACCTATTCTGGGGGCGTCACAACCCACATTGAACTTAAGCTCCTCTCCATCTGAAATTCTTTTCCTCATCTTCTCACATTGTTCATCGCTGCTTTGTGCTTCCTTGATTTTGTCCAATAGAGTCAGATGAGCCTTCATTGCAAATAACTTCTCATCTTACTCACTCGGACTCTTTACCTCGAGTTCCAAACTGGCCATTTCCTTAATTAACTCCTCTTGAGCTGTTAGCATTGCCAACCTACCACTGCCCTTTTTGCTTAGCGCATCTGCTACCACATTAGCTTTCCCCGGATGATACAAAATGTCGCAATCGTAATCCTTTATTAGTTCCAACCATCTTCTCTGTCTCATATTTAACTCCTTCTGCTTGAAGATATACTTCAGACTTTTATGGTCCGTATATATTTCACACTTTAGACCATATAAATAGTGCCTCCATATCTTTAGGGCAAATACTACCGCTGCCAATTCCAGGTCATGGGTAGGATATCCCTTTTCGTAATCCTTCAATTGACGCGACGCGTACGCAATAACTTTACCATGTTGCATAAGCACACATCCATGTCCTTTGTGCGACGCATCACTGCAAATCACGAAGTCACCTGTATCGTCTGGTAAAGACAACACCGGTGCTTCCCTCAATCTTTTCTTGAGTTCTTGAAAACTTTCTTCACATTTATCAGTCCAGACAAATTTTACCGACTTCTTCGTTAAATTCGTCAACGTTCCTGCTATCTTCGAAATATCTTGAATGAACCGTCTGTAATAGCCTGCCAATCCTAAGAAACTTCTTACTTCAGTCGGCGTCTTTGGTTGTTCCCAATTTTGTACCACTTCCACCTTTGCTGGATCCACAGAGATTCCGTGCTTGTCGATCACGTGACCCAGAAATTGAACTTTCTCCAACCAAAACTCACACGTTGAAAATTTTACGTATAACTTATCCTTCCTCAACGCCTCCAACACCAACCTTAAGCGTTCAGCATGATCCTCCTGAGTCTTGGAATAGATCAGAATATTATCTATAAACAGGACTACGAATTTACCTAAGTATTGCTTGAATATCCGATTCATCATGTCCATAAACGCCGCCGACGCCAAATGACATCACCAGAAACTCGTAGTGTCCGTAACGATTCCTGAATGATGTCTTAGGTACATCTTCCTTCCTCACCTTCAACTGGTGATATCCCATGTGACGCCCCCAAATTCAGACCGTCACTGATCTTGAATTTGGTTCATCACGTACTAATTCTAATAACAACTAAAATCTCAAACAATGGAATAACAGAATAATTTACATTGATATAACATAAATATTCTCGTCCCAAGTCTCAAAACTATTACTAATACACTTCATAACTTAAACCAAACATATCTTAATACATAACATTAAATAAGTCTTAATACAACATAACGGAAACATCCTAATATAGAAAAGCACAGCTACTCCATAGCCTTGCCTTCGCACTTGTCCTGTCTTGGGGTTCCACCTTGCCCTGCCCTAACTGAAATGTTTATGGGAAGCAAGAGTGAGCAACAGATTTGCTCAGCAAGTAATATGCCAATAAATGTGAACAGGAATATATACAGTTCTAAATCTCAAGGGTAAAACAGTAATTAATCGCTCAGGATTTCAAATAAGAATGTTGTGAACAAAATAAATGGCAATGACTTCCAAATCTATTATGTGAAGTTGAATAAGGACTACTAGGGGTGAAGAAGTTATTAAAGGATTCAAAAGTTTCAATAATTTCAAGTGAATGAATAGATATCTCTAAGTGTCGCTGTGGACCAAGGATTTATAAAAGAATCCAAAGAATTCAAAGTTCCAAGTAAATAAATACTGGATACTGAGTGGTCGCTAAGAACCACGAACTTCTATTAGAATCACCAAAAATATTTCTGGTAACCCAACCAAGTACAATTAGGGGATCAGTCTATCGTACCTGGAGTTATGCATAACCTGTCACACCATTGTCGGCACCTCGACTATATATTTCCCCTTTTTACAAGGGTTGTTTAACTCAGTCAATTTATAAGAGTCCGCACCAAGGCAATTGGTGTGGATTGCTTTCTAATTCATGATATTGGTCTAGCCGAATTAAATGGCGTAGACAATTTCAACAATGTATATAAGAACAATTTATGAGTTCAATACTCGCAACAATAATTCGAAGAATATAATCGCGACATAAATCAAACTATGAAACATAAGTTTATAAGGCAAGAATTATTCTAGCACCTATTTACTTGTACGACCAAAGTTAGTACAAGCTCGAATATGTGTTCAATAAAGAGTATGAATCAAATACTTGCTCAATAAAAGAGTAGTCACATACTTGCAATTAATATACAAAAACGATTTTAAGGAAATTTGCACAATGAAAGAGTATAAGTTAGGGAACTTGCTTACGACGTTCCTCGAATAAGTAACCACAAGGGTAGGATACTTGCAACATAATAAAAGTAGGGTTCAGATACTTGCACTATAAATGAATGTAAGTCAGGAAACTTGCCTTATGCGTAGTTTATCCTCGTTAAATAAATTGACACTTTCGAATCCCTATCGTAATATAATTACGTATATATATATATATATATGATATCCATTAGTCATACAGTTTAACGTTATACTTTATCTCATATATACCATCCACTTATAAGTTAAATCTTTAACCTTACTCACAGTCATATATAGTATCATATTTAAATCACAAGTCTTGACTAATATACTTTATCCTCAACGTTCTTTTTTTTGAGTTTAAACACATTCTCATATCATATAAGATCGCAACAATTAGCAAACATGCTCTCATATTATTAATATCACATAAGACCATTATTAATACTAAATGTATTTTATTTTAGCAAGTTATGGCATTCTCATAAGTTAACCGTCAAAATCGGGTTCAAGTAACATCATATAATATCACGTAGCATGTATACATGTTTAAAGGATACTTTTATGTGTATACAACCTTTCCTTGTTCCAATCATACATGCAATAGATTCTAAGTTAACACTTTCAATAATTTAAAGCCATTCAAGGTCATGGAATTCACAAGGCCTATCATGCTCGCTCTTTAAACACATAAGGTATTCATATACTTTGCATTAGGCATACTTATGAGTATTCACATTTCATACATGTAACTATTACAGTTATTAGTTCAAAACATGCGTCGTTTAAGCTAAATTTTAATAATGACATCTAGCATGGTATGTATATATGCATGACGTTCATGAAGTCAATAGTATTATCCAACACGTTCATAAACTTCAGAATTTAAACTTCAAGTTAACATGTCAAGGTGTACGTTTAAAACTTGTATTCTCATTAGTAAAGCTCACTAATAAGGCCTAACATGCTCATGCTATCTAGATTCATATGTTAACATGTTTGACACGCATTTCAAGGTTATATAACATGCTCGAAAAATCAGAACCTAGAATCCTAATATAACATGTTAGAGTCCATGTTCAACGCTTGAGTTTTCGTTGGAAAGGTTCACTATTGAGGTTCATATGCTCAAGTTACATTATGAAGCTCAGTTACACAAGTTAACATTCATATAATGTGTTTCTACGTCATATAAATATGTTTCAAAAGTCAGAATGTCAATATAAAGCTAACATGTCAAAGTTCCTCTATTCATAACTTTCAGTTTTCTTCGAAATACTCAACTAAAACGACTAGCATGGATTACTATAACCTAGTACCCTTATTCCATATGTTATTGTGAGTTATATGCATATCCTAACAGTACAACATGCTTACTATATCAGAAGATATAATAGAAATCATTAACAAATTCTACAGTGGCGCACGGCCGCGCCCAAATTGTACTAGGGAGACGTGAGGCCGCACGGCTCCCGTTCCAAACCAGAGAGCAGCCAGCAACGGCACATAACAAACCCAACTCACGAAATTACTTCACGAATTAAATTCTAAACATGTTTCATTATAGTTTAAACATATTTCTAAGACTATATAACCGTCAAACAATCATTATATAACCCAATTATACCTTAATTCTATATAATCAAGAATTTGGATTTTAACAGAGAATGAAAATTAAGAACAAAGAAACTATTATACGAATTTTGATTGCTAGCAAGCCACTTTGTATACCAAGAAGGTTATAAGTTTTATACAACGACTCACAAACATTATTCAATCATAGCTTCATGGATTCATGCCAAATTCAAGAATTTAAAACTCAGTGAACAAGAAATGGAGTTTTGACAGAAAATGAAAATGAAGACAAGAAGAGGAATTATACCTCTGCTATGAATTAAGCTAGTTCCAAGTTGAATTTCCAACTCTCTGTAAACTACCTTGCTATTAACTCACAATATACTCTCAACACAATCTCAGCAATTTGAAAATAGAGAAGGAGAGCTTATATATATAGAAAAACAAATGTCCAGACATTGCTATTGTTCTTCATTTTAAACCAACGAGAATGTAGATTTGCATAATGGTTAATAGAGAGTAGGTAATTTGTTGTTGAAATCAATCATGATTCCCTCATCCTTACTCATTATTTGCTATGAAGCTATGTAATGCCAGTTGCTGAGTTTGGGGAGAAGAAGAAGGAATAGCTTCTAGCCTTTATGTGTTACACATGAATGAGAAGTGAGGAGCAATTTGGGCAATCAAAGTGGGACAAGGAAACTCAGCATTCTAGCAATAAGGAAATACCATATATTATACACTTAACACACATATATACATATCATGGCTTAAGTTCTTTTAGGGCATGCATGGACTAAAATACCATAACAACTTCACATGGTAGCACATTGGGGTACATATATATATACATCATATAATCCATGTACATTTGTTTTACCGGATATAATTTAAATCAAATATTACCACATTACATTATCTCATTCATTATTAAATTCTATTGATTCAATAATTGTTTACAATATATATCTACACATGATGTATTCATAATACATAGCTTTAATATGTACAATCATATAGTATATTTTAATTATACTTGCACATAACAATTAATATAATCTTATTATGTTAATAACTTTACTTATTTGTTTCATTATTCATAATGGCAAATAAATAAATTATCCACCTTAACAATTAATTAACAATAATATTAATTAATCCATTCCTCGTAATTATTAATAACACTTAATTAATAATCATAGGATTAATTATCACATGAATATAGATCTTATTATATTTATGAACACGTTGCTTATTATTATTCTATTATTCGCGATAATAATAATTAACATATTATCAATTAATCATTATTAATATTCTATTTTCTCATAATAAAAAGTAAATAACAATTAATACCGATTAATTGTTCACGTAGTAATTCCTTCATTACTTACCCTTATCGATTGTTATTATACGATAAATAATCACATTCCTCAACAATATAAATCCTATTATATTTATAAACCATTTTCTTAGTATCCAATCATTACTTACAAAAATACTAAATCAATAGATTATTATTATATTTCTCATAATAACAATTAACAATTAATATAGATTAATTGTTCACTTAATAATTCATTTACTCTTTAACCAATTATTATTAATAACAGTTAATAACACTATTGTATGATTAAGTATCACATGTATTGCACTCAACAAATAATCAATTAAATATAACTCTTATCATATTCATCAATTACTTACTCGTAAATGTTTTGTTATTTATAATAACATATTATTAATAATTACTCATTAGTAGGCTATTTACTAATCACAATGATTAATTAACAATGTAATATTAATTAATCTTTCACTTATCGATTTTTCTCTTGAATTAATTAAACCATCATCTTTCCCATTCTCATGCCACACAAGGCATTCTACGAGTCACAATTCTCCATATTTCCTTAATATCATAAATTCAATTTAATATAATCGAATTACTTGTCTTGTAACTCACAAACATTTATGTTCCAATAAGTATTCATTTTCTTATTATATTAATAATAATAAAAAAAATTATTCATGAAATTCACGGTTCTTACATCCCGTCCTCAAGTCTATCTTGGAAATTTTTTTCGCTCCCTTCAATTGTTCGAACAGATCATCTATCCTAGGTAACGGATACTTGTTCTTAATCGTCACCTTGTTCAACTCTCGATAGTCGATGCAAAGTCTCATCGATCTGTCCTTCTTTTTCACAAATAAAACTGGTGCTCCCCAAGGAGACACACTCGGTTGAATATAATTTCTATCCATTAATTCATGCAACTATACCATTAGCTCCTTCATCTCTGCTGGTGCCATTCTGTATGAGGCTTTCGAAATCGGTGCCGTTCCTGGTACTAAATCTATAACGAATTTGACCTCTCTATCCGGTGGAAGTCTTGGTAATTCTTCCGAAAATACATCTGGATATTCATTCACTACTGGTATCTGACTCATCGCTATCCCTACCATCTGTGTATCGACGATATGGGCCAAATATCCTACGCATCCCTTTCTTAGTAACTTTCTCGCTTGCATCATCGTCAGACAACTCGAGTGTCTCAGCGACTTACTCCCGTAAAATGCTACCTTAGACTGTTCCGGAGTCCTAAGGTTTATACACTTTCTCTGGCAATCTATCATCGCTCCATGGTTAAATAACCAATCCATTCCTAGAATTACATCAAATTCACCTAATTGAATCAGAATTAAATCCACAGGTAACTTATATCCCCTGATATCTACAACACAATTCTTATGGACATGGCTAACGGGAATTCTTTCCTTATTAGCAACTTCTATATTCATCGAATATTCAAATTCTTCCTAGGGTAAGTTTAATCGTTGGGAGAATTCATGCGATACGAAGGAATAAGTAGCACCCGAATCAAATAATATGTAAGCAGATATATCATTGATCAGAATGATACCTGAAACCACGTCCTTGGATGCGACCGCATCCTGAACCGTCATGTTGAAAGTCCTTGCTGTTGGTCGATTCTGAGTTGGTACTCCAGTAATTGTGAGATTTCCACCGCGTGGTCCCCTTCCTCCGTTTCCTCCTTCTGAATTCTTATTTGGGCAATTCCTTACCTGATGATCCAATGCTCCACAGTTGAAGCATCCATTCGTCGTTGGTGCAGAGCAATTGGGAGAGATGTGCCCCTCTTGCCCTCAATTGAAATAGACATTCTTCCCTTTTAGACTTGCACCCGAGTGATTCCTCCCACACTCTTTGCATGCCTCAGTCCTCTTCTTTGCTTCTCCTGATTTTCCCCCAGGGTTTCCCGAATTGAAATTATTGCTATTGTTATTGTTCCACTTCCTTTTGTTCTTACCACTGCTGCTGCTACCTTCCCCACGATTCCCTCCTTCATTATTCTTCTTTTTCTCCTTGTTAAACTTCATCAGGGCTTCACTTCCGCCCTCAGCTATTATCTCTTTCTCTAGGAGAGTCGCAAAGCTATTCGTCTGCAACACCGAAAGTCTGCTGTATAACCATGGTTTGAGACCCTGCTCAAACCTCCTCATTTTCCTATCCTCAGTGTCGACCTGATGAGGAGCGAACCTCGCCAGCTCGTTGAACTTTGCGGCATACTGAGGTACCGTCATGTTGTCTTGCTTCAGCTCCAAGAATCGCATCTCCATGCAACTCTGCATACTCATAGGAAAGTAATTTTTGAAGAAGATCTTCTTAAACCCCTCCCAAGGTACCACAACTTCTCCAGCCCTAGTCTGGTTTGCCTCCCACTAGAAGTTAGCTTCACCCTTCAGCATATATGTGGCGAAGATTGTTTTCTGCTCATCTCCTACTCGGGCGATAGCAAACGCCTTTTCCATTTCCTTGATCCATGTCTGGGCTTCAATGGGTTCGGTGGTTCCTTTGAACTCAGGGGGTCCCGCGCTCTTGAAGTCCTTAAAGTTTGCCACTTGGGCCGCTAGAGGGTTATTGGTATTCGGGGTTCGATTCTGTAATGCCCCAACTAACATGTAGCATTACCGCCTGACCCTTCTGGTACTTGTTAACGACGTCTTCCTCTAGCCATCTTTCTGTTTTAATAAACTTAGTGTTATCATCTCATAACTTATTCTACAGCATAAATAATTCATATAAAACTTAATCATCACATCACATATTTAAATAAAAGCATATTTACTTAAAAAAAACCATAATCACAAAGTATATCATCATCTTATGGAATTATGCCATTTAGATCTCTTTAACCCAAAACACTTGGAAAAACCGGAAACCAAGTTTTATTTCATAGATAAGCGTTTTATACGCTAGTAGTAAAAGTGCAACACGAATAAACTAAAGACCCCGCCTAATGGCGTCTTCGTGGTCTTCATTCGCTATCTCCAGCACCAGCCCACGGCTTATGGCATGTCTAGATCGGTACTCCTCACGTGGAAAGTGATACACCCTATGCTGGAACCTCCCATGTGCTGACTTAAATGCGTACTTCATTCTATCAATCCTAACCTTCTTATCTCTTACTTCTCCTTCTAACTCGCCAGTTAGCTTCTTGGGCCTCTCCTCTCATCTCCCCAGAATGTGGTAATAATCTGCTTGTCAGTTTCGAGACTCTGTATCCTCGACTCAAACCCCTTAATGGTATACCCCAAGTGGGTCCTGATGGCCTCTTTCTCATCCTTCAGCTTGTCCGCCTTCTGACCTACTACTCGCAGCTTGTCAGCCAGATCCCCGTTCCTAACTATCAGGTGGTGCACCAATGCCTCAAGCAATGCTGCAGCCTGCTGCTCCCCCTGATACAGCTCCTCTAACTCATGGACCTTGTCGTCCAATTCAGTAATCCTATCCATCAACTCATCCAACATAGTATCCTCAGGTGCTTCTTCAGAGTCCTCCTCGGCCTCCTCTTCCTCTTCAGGATACTCCTCCAGGTCTGAGTCAGCTGCTGCCTCAACTATGGGCTCAGGTATAGCTGCCACCAACTGCTCTCTCACAACGTGAATATCTTTAACCTCCTCTTCTCCTGACATCCTACAATCAAGACAACCAACTCGATTAGTATTTTAAAATAGATATTGATTTTGTTTTTAGAAAAATAGATTTGACACTACACTTAGAACTCTACGTGAGTTCATCTCCTTATTACCTCTACTAGTTCCTCTAAGGTTACAGACTAAGGTTCCCCACGTAAGATTTATAACCTACGGCTTTGATACCAACCTGTGATGCCCCCAATTTTGTGTAACATCGATTACAGGACCTGGTGCTCATGATACAACATACATCCACATCTAACTACATAAACTCCAGAAATAATAATTATAGTAATAACTATTACATACTTATTCCAATAAAATCCCAAGTCTTTACAACCTTAAATAAACCGAAACTTAACTTAGCGTTTATCGCTACATAACATCATATGGAAAAATATAAACTTATTACATAAACAACTCTCAACATTTCATCTTAGACTTTCCCTTGTTCTTGCCCGAGCCCTCAGCCTTCTCATCCTTAACTGAAAGGTTTAAGCAAGAATGAGCACAAATTGCCCAGCAAGTATATAAAGTAGTTTGAAAACATACATCAGGAGTAAAAGTATCTGTATGGCTATATCTCAACAGTTGAAAGAATTATCAAGTGTTAAACAAGAATATCAAAGCTAAGAGTTAAGAATTCTCAATATCATACTAAGGGGTGTAGAATACCCTGAACATTACCTTGTTTCATCGAAAACCATCAGACGATTTAACAATCAAATAGATTGCAAATGGTCTCTGCAAGTACTCCAGGTGATCAGCCTATTATACCCTACATTGTGCACAAGTATAAAGTTTAAACTGCATAAGCATAAATGGAACTATATGCCCGACATCTGTTTGTCCATTTATTCGGGTTATACATCTTAGTAGTCATGCGAGACCGCACCAAAGTAATTTGGATTGGTAAACATTAAATAGCTTCGAAAGATTTGAATTAAATCATTTTTCATCCATAATAACTAGTCGAAAACAAAGACCAGGAAACATACTTAGAAACAGTTCGATAATAACATGAAACTTATAAGCATAGCTGTTAGAATAATAACTGAGTAATCATCGATAAGCTTGCAAGATAATTGAAGTTGTATAACTTCCCAACAAAGGAACTTGCACGAATAAATAGCTAGCACAAGTCCAACACTTACCCTCACTACGATAAAAATGAGTAAGGATTGAATAAATGCCCAATAGAAATTAGGGTTAGGAAACTTGCCTGATATGTCTGCTATTGTTAAAGCTAGCAATTAACCATCACGTAACCTAATCATATTTGTCACGTTTAAGAAATAAGGTTCTCGAACTCAAATTTAAGAGAAAACAATTCCTATTATTTAAACTAAGTTATCAAGTAACACGTATTCACTTAGCATGCAATTCAATTACATCAACATATTGCATCTTATAGGTCCAGGGGTTAAATATAAGAATATGGAAAAAATAAAGTTTCTGAAATTTTTTCCGACCCGACCCGACCCGGATCAGACCCGGCCTGGACCTGCCCAGATCGGTGTAGCTGCGCCAGCTTTTGTCCTATGAGCTGCGCAGCTGCGTTGCTCTTCAGCCCAGAATTTTTTTGCAGTTTTGAGCAACCCACTTTGCGATTTAATTCTGACCAAACCATACATGATATGACCCTGATCTTTTGACACAATACACTCCATATAGCATAATATTTTACAAAAAAAAACACATCCCAGAAACTATCATGTTAAGACCACAAACCAGCTGCCTTGAAAAGCGTGCCAGTACTGATTTTCACACTTAGAAAAATTCTGGAAATTTCCAGATTTTCTGCAGATTTTATTATGAACATGCATGCTTACGAATTTCATATCTCCCTCAATATAACTCTGATTACTATGAAATTTGGACAGATTGTACATGATACTACCTACTATTTTATAAAATTATTACATACACTAATCGGGTCATAGAAACCGTGATTCCAAGGCTCCAAAAAACCCGAAAAGTCATAGATTTCACATTCCACCAACTTTGACAAAAATCCATGTTTTCGATTCTAGCATGCAATTGAAAGGCTCCTACTGTTCAGATCATCTAATCTAACATATATACACATAACACAACCTTTAACTTCACTAAATTACCATGATTTGAACAAGTTGGCATGTAAGAGATATTTTATCGAATAGTTAGCGTACATGGCACAATTTCTTGATTCTCTACGTAATTGTAACATGTTAAGACCAGAATTTTCATTCCTATTGGACACATAATAGTAATACACAATAACGTGGCCACACAAAGCCAAAACAAACCATTTGCAAAGTCTCATATGTATATTCTCTCATTTTTTTACTTAAGAACATGAAAAAGAGAGTTCATGGCTTACATCCTTGATGAATTCCTCTTGCTTGAATTCTTGTAATGATTCTCCTTGCTTGATTAATCTCTGCAATCTCCAGAATTCGTCCACCTCTCACACTTTCATACTTAATCTCTCCTTTTTCTCTCTTGGTGTAGTTTATTAATAAATGAAAAGAGCAATTTGATTTAGGTGGAGAGTATATATATATATATATATATATATATATATATATATATATATATATATATATATATATGTATATATATATCACTAGAATAATCTTCCCTTGCCTCTTCCATTCTCAACTCAACAGTTATAAACATTAAGCTAGAACAATAGTTTAGCTAATTAAATAAGAAAGAATGTGGGGGTTAGAGAAAATGAATGGATTTTGGTTTTAAGGATTAAAATGAAGTACTCCCTCCTTAGCTATTATGTAATATACGTATACTCCTTCCCTTGTCCCAATTTTTGAGTCACAAGGGTCCCACCAGCTGCTGACTTGTACTAAATAAAATATTATTATAATCAATTAAATTAATTAAATAATTTTTTTGACCATTTTTCCCCTCGTAGCAAAACGTTGTGATACTTATATCAATTCCTACTAAAGTCGACGTTCTGGACGTCATGGGACTATCCGTTTCATCAGATTCATCTCTGAAATTTTTGGTTGACATTTTCCCAAAAAAGTCAATAAGTTGACTTTGACCAAAAAGTCAACCGTGACACATTTTTGTGGTTACAGTTTATCCTAACTAATTTTGACTTTTCGAACTCAAATACGCAGTCTGCATCTCTAAATTCTGCTCCGAACTCAAACTCATACTTTAAAGCCATCCCACGAAATTATAGAATTAATTCCATACTTAACCAATTTAAATAGTTGAATTAAACTAAACCAACCATTTAAATACTCCTCATCACATATCATAAAATAACACATGTATGTATAACACATATACATCTAACAAAAGAAAACACACAAGAATTTCACATTAATTTGTTTATTGATAATTGTTAAATGACATAATAATCTCAAATATTACAATCATCCCAAGGATCATCATCATTTTCTTCTAAGCAAAAATGGTATACCTTTAACTTATAGTCTTTAAAAATTATATTTCGTTGTTCTTCAAGTTTTAGTTCTCTGGAACTTGATTTTTATGAGAAATTATGTTGTATAGTTCATATATTTTTAATATGTGTTATAACATGCTTACATGTGATTCATATGGTTGTTTATATAGTTCAATTCATGTAAATAAGATGAACATGAAGAAATCATGTTCATTGCAATTTATAGTGAACTAGTTTTGCAAAATAGTCTTTAAATTGTCAAAATTCGTGTTTGATTGTGATATATTATGTAAATTGATAATAGATTATGATAATATATCAAGAAATAAAATTTACATGCTTTGAATTGGTTGATTTGGTTTAAAAACAAAGTCATAGTGTTAATTTTCTTCAAGAACGCTTAATAATGGTGTTTTCTTCAAAATCATGAAATTAAGTGTTTTGATTTTGTGTTAAGGTGTTTATGAATGTTAAAAACATGTTAGGAGTTTAAGATTTTGTTTTCATAAAATTTCATATGTTTTATGTTAGTTAAAATCGGACTTTGGTACGAAGAAATAAGCCAATTTGGCTTTTTCTTTACAAAGTTCACGAGCCGAGGGAACCCACCAGCAGGGGGACCCGCCCAAGCAGGGCTTTTGGCCTAGAAACTCCCTCTCCAGTGGGGCTACATGCTGTTTGGATATGTTAGTTTGGTTCCGAGTAGTTTTTATGAAGTACATGATTAACTAACTTAATGTGATGACATGTTAAGTGTATTAAATAATAAGATAACATATTTTTGATATGTTTAAGATAATTTGAAATCTCATATTAATATGTTATGCATGTACTTGGATATTATTATCATAGGATACGATATGATAGTTTAAAGTGTTATACGCGTATGATATGCATGTTGTGAGTTTAGACTCACATGTGTGGTTAGTTAAGCAAGTTAAGTTTACAAACCATGTTATTAAGTTGAACTTTAGTAAGAAGTTCAACGGTTAAACGTAGTGGTTATAAAACTAATTGGTATTCTAAACGTAATGTAATATGTAGGATAATTGTGGAAGTGATTGTAAGTTGTAGCTTGCGCTTGAGGCAAGTTTTTCCTAAACCTTTCTTTTACGTTTATGCAAGTCTTCTAATTATACTCTTTCCTTGAGCAAGTTTCATATTCTAACTTATTATTCATATGCAAGATATTGTATTCTCTATAATTTATATATTGAATAATTATTTTATCAAGTTCATTATTGAATTAACGTGACCTTGACTTAATTGTTTAAGCAAGGTTTATCTATCTTTCAAATACTTAAAGCTATTTCTAAAGCATGCATATTTAATATGAAGTCTATTGTTATGACTTATACTTGGTTCATAATTCTTGTATTATTGAACTCTTAATTATTGTGAGTCGATTCAACTACTCCTTAGTTGATGATAGTTGAACTCCAAATTATCTTTGAGCTTATCCAAACCAAACTTTCTTTGGTGCGGACTCGTAAATAAATACTGAAATGAACAACCCTAGTAATAAAGGATTACCATGCGAAAGCGTTAAGATGTTTGTGCACAATACATGGTACGAAGGGCTGATCCCCCTAAGTACGAGTTAAGAGTCCATAGTCTAAAAATTGTTAAAGGTTTTAAATAGAAATGTTTATAACCTAGGACATAGTTCAAGGTCTTATAACCTTCAGATGATTTCAATATTCGAAATTCTTTATTATTGATGAAAGGAAAGTTATGCAAATCTCTTGAAGCTTTTCAGTTTATGTCATTATTATTGTTGTATTCTAAGTGAGCTTTTGTTTGCTCACTCTTGCAATTAAATAACCATTGCAGCTAAAGTCGAGAACGTTGACGTACCGTCAACGAGTAAAGGGAAAGGCAAGATGAACAAACGAAGACTTGTTGTGTTTTGATTATGATTGTAATAAGACTTCATTTATGTTATGTTTTATTTTCCGCACTTATTGTTTATGTTAAGGTTAGCAAACCTTGGGATTTATTCAATTAAGTTGTAATCCTTTTTATAATGAAGATTTTTATTTGATGATAAGGTTGTAATTTATTTTGCATTCCTTATTATTGCGCAGTAGTTGGATGTTATAGTTATATAGTGAACCCCAAATCATGTGGAAATGAAGTACCCGGATTTGGGGGTGTAATAGGTTGGTATCAAAGCTTTAGGTTATGAACCTTAGGTGGGGGGAAAACCTTAGGTAGTAGCCTTATAGGAAGATCGAAAAGATATATAATAGATAAAGATAATAAACTACCTTATGTGTTATGTGTTTACGTTTAAGTATTCGAAGAGTGTCGATGACTCGATATCACATAATAATTAAACTTTAAAATTTTGTTGTCAGGATGATGAATGTTGGAGAGTCTAGTCAGGCTAGGGAGGAGTTACCTCAGATGATTAGAGACAAGGAGCCTCGTGACATCCATATTGTCTTGGAGCAGTTGGTTCAGAGAGAGCTGTCTTCATTGATCACCGTAGTTGGTCAGGAGGATGAGCCAGTATCTGACCGAGATGATGAGGATGAGTCAGAGGAGGAGGAGGAGGACTTTGAAGAGGAATTTCTACCTCACTCGACTAGTGCTGAGATGTACGAGGAGATCTATGACCTCAACGTGGAGCTACATGGTCAAGTCAGAGAGCTTGAAGTAACCATACAGCAGCCGGACGAGACGATTGAAGAGCTGGATAGTGAGCTAGGAAACGCAAAGTGGGATCTAGTCCACGTTGAGAATGAAAGAGACGATGCACTTGCCGAGCTAGCAAAGCTGAAGAACGACATCCAGGAGGAGTCAGTGAAGCGTGCCATGTGACACCCCCAAATCTGGGTACTTCAATTTTCACGGGACTTGGTGTTCACTATACAAATATCATCTATCTATCTACCCATAATAAATGTAAACCATGCAAATAAAAAGAAATAAATCCTCCCCTTATGGGGTTACAACATCTGAAAATAGATACTTCAATCCCAGGTCATACTAATCTTAAACATCTGTGCAGACCATAAACAAATAAATAAGTCTTACACAACTTAATACATATCTGAAACATAACAATATAAATTAAACAACAAGTCTTCATCACTTGTTGACTTTGCCCTTGCCTTTGCTAGTAGAAGGCTCGTCGGACCTTTCGTTCTTAACTGCAATGTTATTATTACGCAAGAGTGAGCACGATTGCCCACAAGTATAATAATATGACAATAATATAATAACATGCGAGTGAATCAAAGACATCTGAATAAAGAAACTCAACTTTTAACTCGAGGATAAATAACAAGAATCAAAAGAACATCTAAGGGTCATAAGACCTCGAACTATGTCCTAGGTTGTAAAGTGTTAAACTTGAAACCTTTAACAGGCATAAGACTATGGACTCTACTTCTCGTACTTAGGGAGATCAGCCCTTAGTACCATACTGTGCACAATATCTCAACGCTAAAGCGTAAATAATCCCCTTTACAGGGTTGTTCATCTCAGTTTGACATCAGAGTCCGCACCAAAAGAAGTTTGGTTTGGATAAGCCCAATAAAAATTATAGAATTTTAAACGTTCATCAACTATGGACTAGTCGAATCAATAAGGGTTCGCTAATTTTATAAGGTTTAACAATAACAACGATATTCAACTTGAATATTAAATCTCAAGAATATATAATCAAATAAGTATTGTATAACTGAAATAATACTTAAAGGAATAGTAATATCTCATATGGAAACCTCAACTTGAATAAACATGGATAAGAACTTGCTCAATTGATAACTTTAAATTTAGAAAGCTTGTTCAATGAAAGTAAAGTTAGGAAATTTGTTTAATAACAATAAATTAGGGATACGATACTTGCTCAATGTAAAAGTAAGAGTTGAGTTTAGGAAACTTTCCTCTTGCACAAGCTACAATTTATAATTCACGTTCTTTATTAAGTCCTACATACCAATACATTCACAATACACATTAATCAATAACGTAACTAGCATTACAAATTCATTCTCTTTTGCCTAAACTCTAATTATTATTATACTAATCAAATCAGAACACTTGTCTTCAAAAAATATTAGATTTCACGAACGACTAGCTAACTATGCGTTCAACAGTTCAATTAAACATGTAAGTACCTCATTGACATGTTAAGAATCTATTTTAACATTCCATTATATGTCTAACACATTTTTATGTTCATTGGATTAGGTTACTATTACATTCCCTGGACTAAAACAATTAAAATTCTCATTTCTAGACAAACTACATAGTGGCACTGCGGCGCCACCATATAAGCTATCCTTGGCGCTGCGGCACGGCTGGCACTGCGATGCGAACCTTAAGGTCTGGAGCTGGCGCTGCGGCGTGACATGCCAATTCCAGATTCTGAGGTTCGCGAGGAAAACAGAACTTGGCCAAAAACATCCAATTAGTTTATTCACACATGAATTTAAGCATACCCATACACTATAATACACATATAATCATTATCCAACCTTTTTAGCACGATTTTAATGAGTTAAAACATATAATTATTTGAATCAAATCATAACTTCACTGTTTTTTCATACTTATTAAAGTTTTGAAGGAAAACAAGAAATTCAACGTTACAGATTCGTTATAACATCGAATCCGTTCGTTCAACTTCCATTTTGTTCGTTTAAACGTTCACAACTACAAGAAAATAGGGATGTAGTGAAGGAAAATTTGTGAAGGAATGAATTCCTTCACATGACAAGTTTTCTAGCGAGGGAATAATGAAGGAAAAGAAATTAGTGATAATATAGTTATTCTGAAGGAAACAACCTTCACAATTTAGATTTTTGCTTTCGCAAAATTGAGATGATAAAAAGATGTTTAGCGCCAATTTTTGATGAAATTTTGTAAAGAAAAATATTAATAATGAAGAAATTATTATTCGTTATATATTACTAGTGAGAGATTTTTTGCAAGAGATAAAATTAGTCACTATTTTATTAAAATAAATTTTTTAAAATTAATTATAGTGAATATAAATTATATTATATATAAACAAATTAATTTTTTTATAATAGTAAATTTACTTTTAGTAACACTTTTTAAGTAATTTAAAATATCAATTATTTTTTATTAATATTAAATATATATTACTTTCAGTCTTTGTCTTTAGCAGCTTCACTTTATTGAGTTTATTCCTAAACATTTCTCTCCCATCTTGAATCTTAGTCCTCAGACCATATCCATCTCGAACCTTTGTCACTCCATCGAATTCTCCGATCCATCCATTCGTCTCCCACCGGCACCGGCCAACGGCCAACCTTCGACTCGTTTTTGATTCACTCTTCAATCTTCACTCATCAGTCGCTGACTCGACGCATCACTGCTACTTGCCTCTCCAACTCCAAAATCCAAATTTTTCTTAAGGTAATTTTGAGTTTATTTTGAGATTTAGTCAATTGATTTCTCTCTATTTATGTCGATTTGTCTATATATGGCATATGGGTGTTTAGGGCTTTTTTTTGCTGGTGGGTGTCAAATGGGTGCGTACTTTTAATCCCTATATTTTAGTCCTTTTGCTTTTTAGTACTACTGTGCACACATCTTATTCGTGCTGGGGTGTTGCCAAATAGATATAGGAACTTAAGGATGAGCAAATTAAAATATTTGAGAAGAAGACTTATTTAGTCTGTTAGAATTATTTCAGCTGCAGTAGTTTACATATTATCTTGGGTGCTTTAATCCCCCTTGCAGTTACTAGATGGAACACACATTTTCTTTTGATCCCGTCTCGAAAGGATTTATTCGTCAATTTTAGCCATGTCCTTTCTTATTCAGTTTCAAGAATTTATTGAATCAGGATGTTTGAACTTGGCAAATTCTTGCATTGGCATTTCAAACGCTAGGTGTGGTATATGGTGACATGGGCACAAGCCCTCTGTATGTTTTTTCTGATGTGTTCAGCAAGGTGAAAATCAAGTCAGATGTTGATGTCTTGGGGTTACTATCACTAATAATGTACGCAATCGCTTTAATACCTTTAACAAAATATATTTTTATTGTGCTAAAAGCTAATGATAGTGGTGAAGGTATGAGTTTCTTTGATTCACACTCTTTTATACCATCTGGTGGTCATAATTTTGTTGATGTATATCTGAAATAAATTGCAGAAGGAACATTTGCGTTATATTCATTGATCTGCAGGTATGCAAATGTCAATCTTCTGCCAAATCGTCAGCAGGCTGATGAACATATCTCAAGTTTAAGACTAGTATATAAGCTTCCCAATTTGTATTGCTTGTTACTTTTAATTGAATGGGTTAACAGGCTTACTGCCTTACAGCAGGCTACAACTTTTTGATTGAATGAGTTAATTGAATGGGTTAATTGAATGGGTTTGTTTTGGTTTGCTTAATTGTGTGATGATTTGTTAGTGGGTGTCAAATTTTGAGATATCACCAAAAGAATGTTGGATATTTTTGTAGATTTACAGCTGAACTGTTGAATGTTTTTAAGTTTTGGATTTTATACTTATAACAGCTGAAAATACTAATTTGATCGAATAAACTAAATAAATATATCCATTAAAAAGTAGTATATTGTACTGACTTTCTATTTTTGAGATACAAAATCTCATGCTGGATAAATAAAACATATATGTATATATAAGTTTGAATTAGATGGTTCAAATTAAAGTCTAAAAAGGAAAAACCTTCATCAGCTAATTTAGTTCTGTTTTGGTAACTAACTTTATACAGTTTGACTGACACTAGATTAATATTTGCCAGTACCAGCAGGGAATCAAATTTGAACCAAACATAAATCAAATTAAGTGACATATAGAGCCTAGAGATGTTGAGAAATTAAGTTCTGCTTTATGTGCATTTTGTACTCTCAGCCTAAGGTACTTATGGGAATCTTTCTCCCCATTCACTCGAGAAAGTACTATGTATTTTTTCACTTGCTCGTTTTTTGGTATTTTGATGTTATAGTAAAAACAAGTTATCGGAATGTTGTTGAGGTTGGGACCAGTGGACAATTAATGCCTTCAAGATGTCAATTCCTTGAGAATTTGACCATTAGTGTCTGTCCTTTGTGCAATATAAGTTATTTTTGATAGGAATGTTAATTGTTCCAAGTATCAAGAAGCAAATCTATCCCAATCATTTCTGAAGAGCAATAAGAACCTCTTTTTGTTTCCTTGACTGGTTTGTGTAAGATGAATCTATTTCAGTTTCAGTGATTGAAACATCAAACTAATATACTTTTTTTGGCTGCAGGTCCATGGATTGGAGCTTGATTGATTATGTGACTTGGCCAGTTTTTTTAGTCCAATATCTGATGATGATGGGATATATAGATGGGCTTGAATGGAAAGGATTTTATATTGATGCTTTACAAAGGGATTATTATGATTTATTTGCTGATAGAAAATTGATGGTTTTGCATATATTGTGTGATGATGTTTTAGACTCTGCAGAACTAAGAGCAGAAATTGACATGCGTGAAGAATCAGAAGTTGGAATTGATTCTGATGGGGTTATGTTTGTTGCTTCTGAAGTTGGGGCTAGAAAGGCCCATCCTAGATACTCTAAAACTTCAGCTTGCCAGGACCAAGAAGCCATGGGGATTGTTATCGACAGACACAAGACAAATTCTTCTTGTAATTCTAGTTATTTGAGTTATAAAAGTACTGTAACAGATGCTGATGTTAATCAGGATGGCAACGGTGACGAATGTTGCCTTTGTGGCATGGATGGGACATTGCTCTGTTGTGATGGGTATCCATCAGCTTACCATTTGAGATGTATAGGTGTGAGCAAAATGTTTATACCAGAAAGGGAATGGTATTGTCCGGAGTGTACAATCAATAAGATCGGGCCAACAATTACAAGGGGAACTGAAACTGATGGCAAGAGATAAATGTCTAACATCAGCTTACTCTAGGCTTCTTCCTCTAAAGCTTCATATAAACTTTGTGTGTGTTGGGGGTAGAGATTGGAGAGGAGTTTCTTTCCCCTTCTTTCTTTGGAGTAGATTTCATCATTGATCAATGGGCTCTTTGCTGGTTGTTGTTCTTATTTGACAAGGATATAAGGATTTCTGAGAATCCAGCAACTGAGCCAGGGAAAAGGCGGCATCTTAAGATTCATTTTGATTGCTCGTTTAGCAAAAGTTCAAATTTTGAACGGGAGTGAGGTAAATTTTTGAAACTATATCGGGGGCCACTTATATTGATCTCTAAGGTAAATAGAAGTTGATGCATCTTTGTTTTCTGCATATTTCAGGTTACCCCTAAAGAAAGGAAGGACTCTGAGATTCGATACTTTTTTTATTTCTTGTGCTTTCACATTAATTCAGGCTTGAAATGAAATTCTTATGCAGGCATATATTTTCATGTAGACAGCCACTTGTATTTTGGAGGCCTTTTATTTCCTGAGCTCTGTGAATGTTTACATAATAATTACATTCTTGGGGTTTTGTTAATGTCGAGTAGAAGCAATTAACTTATTGATTCTAAAAAATTACAAGATATCACCAGTGACATCATAGATTCAAATTAATATCATGGTTGGTCTATTGATTTGGTTTTGTTTGGTTCATTCAAGGCTTTAAAAATTCAAACTGGGCAAAAGAGAAAAGGGCTCGTCATCTCCACTTTATGCCGCAACAACTTCAAGCATTACTGAACAATCCCAAAGTTCAGCACCATCAACCTCAAGAACTACTGGGTAAAAGAGAAAGTGGCTCATGTCACTTCTTATGTTAGTTAATAAATTTTGTAGATGTTAGTAAATAAATTTTGTAGGTACTATGGTCCTTGGGAGACTAAGATACTACAATAACAAATTTTGTAGTTATTGTGACTCGGGTATTATCAATTTATATGTGAAATATTGATTTTATTAGCTCTTTATGAATTAGTTTGTCAATTAGTTTGAAACAAGTATGACAATATCTATATTTACTTAAAAAATAAATTTAATAGTTCTTATAGAGATTAATAATAATAATAAATATAAAATCACTAATTTGAAAATCAATTATAATTTTTAATGAGTTTTGATTATTTTGCAATTAATTTTTTATTTACAAATTTATAATTTGTGAAGGAATTTTTTCCTCACTAAATTGAAGATACATTCTCAATTTATAATTAGTAAAGAAAAATATTCTCTCGTTAAATAAATTTATTTTTCATAATATATTATTTGTGAGGGAATAAAGTTATTCACTAATTTCAAATAGTCTTTCTTAAAATATTATTTGTGAAGGAAACCATTCTTTCACTAAATAACAATATTCCATTACCAAATATAATTTGTGAATAAAAAGTTATTCATAATATATCCTTCATAAAAAATATTTAGTCACTACTTAGCGAAGGATACCCAATTGCGAGGAGGTCTTATGCGAGCACTCGTGTGAAGAAAATATTTCTTCGCAATAAATCTATTGTGAGTGATATATTATGTCTTGTGAATGATTTGTCCTTCACTAGAGGCCATTTTTGGTGTAGTGCAATCACATTCAATGGTCAATTTAAAGTTAAACCATCGATTCATGGCATAAAATTTGTACGTAAGGGCCGTATGGCCATATATACGACTCTGAAATTTTGAAAACCCAAATATAAACAAAAATTAGATGGTTGATCACTGAAGTTATGCATATATGGCATATAATATGTTATTAATAATTAGTAACACATATAAGGCCATATGATTAACAATCATCGACATAAAATATTTAATTTACACGTAACGCCATATATATAACTTTTTTACTCTGTGACTTTTGTAAAATCAAATCAAGCATAATTGTATGAAATTTATTAATTTAAATCATGCATACATGGTATAAAAATGTTATAATCATATAATAACACATATAAAATCATATCATGCATTAATCATCAAATTAGTCATTTATAGAGAACTGTTTAAGAATACGTTAATCAAAACTGTAAGAACTTGAATTTAAAAACGTAGGAGAAGGGATTACCCTTGCTAGTTAGTGATGATGATGCAACTAAATTCTTCAATCTCTTCTCTAACCAATTCTCAAGTCTTTTCTCTCAATTTTTCTCTCTAGCTTTTCTATGATATGTGAATATCAATATAGAACTGATATGATATGTATATAAGGTATAATATAATATATATATATATACAAAATATACGAAGTGGGTAGAGTGAGTGGTCAATTGGTCCCTTAGTAGGTTAACTGGCTAACTCCCTTTAGGGCCATGTTTGGCTTGTCCCTTATTCCTCCTGTCCCATTAATTTTAATAAAACTCTTATTGTATAGTCAATTGATGTCACACCCAATTTTATCAAATAATATTATTTACATCAATTAAATAACATAGCATAATTCTATATTAAATCACATAGTAATATAATTAAAATTCTTATTTATTAATTATGCCAAATCATTAAATTTCTAATTAATTATTAAATTAATTAGAATAACATTCTGCTTATTAATTAATATATTAATTAAATAAGGTCAATTAAATTCATACTTTGAATATAAAATTCTCCTTATTAATTTAACTAATGTAACACATATAATTAAATTAATCTATCACAAATTCATCAATTAATTATTTAATTCAATAATTAAATCATCGAAAAATATTTATTTAATTTAATAAATATTCAAAATAAATTACAAAAATCTCGTTCGTCACAACATCTTTCCCCCCTTAAAAGGATTCTGTTCCCAGAATCACGGTTCAATTAAATTTCATCCCGTTACATTCTCTCCCCCCTTCAAAGATTCTGTCCCCAGAATCGTATACAAATAATTAAGTAAATAAATGTGGGTAATTCTTCATCATATGCTCTTCGAGTTCCCACGTAGCTTCTTAAGCATTGTGGTTCTCCAAATTACCTTAACCGAAGGTATGATTTTGTTTATGAGAACTTGCTCTTTCTTGTCAATAATCTGAACAGGAATTTCTTCATAGGATAAGTATTTCTCAAAATGTAGGGGTTCATATTTGATCACGTGCTTGTAATCGGGTTTGTAGGGTCATAAAACTGAAACATGGAAGACGTTGTGGACATTCTCGAGCGCCGGAGGTAAGGGTACCTCCTACGCAACATCTCTAATCCTTCGCAGTACCTCAAAGGGTCCAATGATTCTCGGATTTAATTTTTCCCTTTTTTCCGAATCTGATCTTTCCCTTCCAGGGAGAGACCTTTAAAAACACATAGCTACCCGATTCAAACTCAACATTTTTACGGTGTGGATAGGCGTATTTCTTCTGCCTATCTTGAGCTGCTACCAGTCTTGTTCTGATCACTTTGACTATCTCTGATGTCTGCTGTACCAGTTCTGGACCTAGTAGTTGTCTCTCGCCAACTTTATCCTAGTATAGTGTGGTTCTGCATTTTCTTCTGTACAACGCTTTGTAAGGCGGCATGCCAATACTAGCGTGGTAACTGTTGTTGTAACCAAATTCCACCAGCGGTAGGTGATCATCCCAATTTCCTTTAAAATCCATGATGTAAGCTCTCAACATATCATCCAATGTCTAGATTGTTCTTTCACTCTGCCCGTCTGTCTGAGGGTGATAGGTTGTACTCATTCTCAACTGTATCCCCATGCATTCTTGTAGTCGCTTCCAGAAGTTCGATGTGAAGCGCGGATCTCTGTCAAAAACTATTGACACCAGAACTCCGTGCCTCAAAACAATCTCTTTCACATATAGTCTTGCCAACTGGTCTAAGTTAAATCTGATTTTGATCGGAAGGAAGTGTGCGGATTTCGTTAATCGGTCAACGATAACTCATACTGCGTCGTAGACTTTCTCAGTCGTCAGAAGGCCAACCATGAAATCCATCGTAATGTGTTCCCATTTCCATTCTAGGATTTCTAGGGGTTGTAGCAAACCACTCGGTCTCTAATGGTCTTCTTTCACTTTCTGACAGGTTAGACACTTTGCAACACACTCAGCAACATCTCGTTTCAAATTCGGCCACCAGAAGTGCTGTTGAAGGTCCTGGTACATCTTGGTACTACCGGGGTGTATCGAATATAGTGAACTATGAGACTCGCTCAAAATGTCCTCCTTAATCTCTGGCACTGATGGTAGCCAAACTCTATTCTTAAATCTCAATAGTCCCTCACTGTCTATCTTGAATTTGGTTCAGTTCCTTCGGATATCTTTTTCTTAACCTTCGCACATTCTTGGTCCTGAAGTTGAGCTTCCTTAACTTTATCCAATAGAGTTGTGCCAGCCTGCATCTGAAACGACTTCTCGTCAATCTTCATCGTATATCCCACTTCCAATTTTAGTTTTTCCATTGCTGAAATTAGCTCCTCCTGAGCAGTCAACATCATCAATTTCTCCCGACCCTTCCTGCTTAAGGCGTCGGCAACCACATTAGCCTTACCCGGATGGTATAAAATTTCGCAGTCATAGTCTTTAATTAGCTCTAGCCACCTCCTCTGGCGCATATTCAAGTCCTTCTGTGTAAAAATATATTTCAGACTTTTGTGGTCTGTATATATTTCACATTTCTCCCCATAAAGATAGTGTCTCCAAATTTTCAAAGTAAATACCACTGCAGCTAACTCCAAGTCATGGGCTTTTAATTGTCGTGACACATACGCAATGACCCTGCCATTTTGCATGAGCACACAGCCAAGTCCTTTGTGCGACGCATCACTATAAACCACAAATTTTCCTGTGTCTTCCGGAAGAGATAACACAGGTACTAAACTCAACCACTTCTTAAGCTCTTGGAAGCTTTCCTCGCACTTCTCCGTCCAAACGAACTACACCGATTTCCTAGTCAAATTCGTCAGCGGAGTTGCAATCTTGGAAAAGTCCTGAATGAATCTTCTATAATAGCCTGCTAATCCAAGAAAACTTCTCACTTCCGACGGTGTTTTCGACTGATCCTAGTTCATCACAGCTTTGACTTTAGTGGAATCTACCAAAATTCCGTCCTTGTCGATCACATGTCCAAGAAATTGTACCCTTTCGATCCAGAATTCAAATTTAAAAAATTTGGCATACAACTTCTCTCTTCTCAACGCCTCTAATGTTAACTTGAGATGTTCTACATGTTCTTCCTTGGTCTTTGAGCATACCAAAATGTCGTCAATAAAGACCACCACGAATTTGTCCAAAATCGGCTTTAACACTCTATTCATTAAACCCATGAATGCTGCAGGAGCATTTGTTAGACCAAATAACATCACCAAAAATTCGTAGTGACCATATCGAGTCCTAAATGCTGTCTTCGGGGCATCCTCTAGCCTCACCTTTAGTTGATGATAACCACTCCTCAAGTCTATCTTTGAAAAGTACCATACTCCCTTCAATTGATCAAACTGATCGTCGATCCTCGGTAATGGATATCTATTCTTAATGGTGACCTTATTCAGTTCTCTGTAGTCGATGCAAAGCCGCATCGTCCCGTCCTTCTTCTTCACAAACAACACCGGCGCTCCCCACGGCGATACGCTCGGTTGGAGGTACTTCTTGTCCAGTAACTTATGCAGTTGTACCATCAACTCTTTCATCTCTACCGGAGCCATTCGGTACGGTGCCTTTGATATTGGGGTCATCCCTGGCGCAAAATCGATCACAAACTCAACCTCTCTGTCTGGCGGAAGTCCTGGCAGATCATCCGAAAATACATCTATGAAGTCCCTCACGACTGGTATATCTTCCACTTTCGGGTTTTTTTTACGACTATCGACTATGTAGGCTAAATATCCTACACAGCCTTGTCTTAACAACTTCATGGCCTGCATCATCGTCAGACAACTCGCTTGTCTAGGCGATTTGCTGCCATAAAACACAGCCTTTGAAGGGGTCATAAGATTGATACACTTCCTCTGGCAATCAATTACAGCCCCATAATTGACTAGCCAATCCATTCCTAGAATAACATCGAATTCCCCAAGTCTAATCGGGATAAGATCTACGTTCATAATGTTACCCTTAATATCCACCCTACAGTTCTTGTGTACGTACTTAGCAGGGATTACTTCTCTATTCGCAATTTCTATGTTCATGTGGTATTCTAACTGTCCATAGGCAATTCTATGTTCTTAGCAAAGTCATCAGATATAAATGAACAAGTAGCACCTGAATCAAATAGTACATAAGCATTAACTTTATTGATCGAAATGATACCTGACACCACATCGCGAGACTGTACAGCATCCTGTACGATCATGTTGAAGGTCCTGGCGGTTGGTCGGTTGGTTGCGGTTGGTCCCGTGATAGTCAGAGCACTTCCCCCACTGTTTCCCCTGTTCCCTCCTGATCCTGACCCTCCAGATCCCTTCTTGGGATAGTCCCTTGCCAGATGGTCCTTTGAGCCGCAAGTGAAGCAAGCGCTCTTCTTTGGGTTAGGGCAGTTAGGTGCTATACGGCCTTCCTGACCACAATTGTAGCACACTCGTTTTCCCTTCATACAGACCCCCAGGTGAGCTTTCCCGCAGGTCGGACAAGCTTCGATCCTCTTCTTCTGACCTCCTTGCTGATTCCCAGTTAATGAGTTGTCGGTCCACCTCCTCTTCTGATTGTTATTTCCCCCCTTACCACTAGCCTTGTTAACTCCTTCACCTTTACTCTTCTTCTTTTTCTGATCTTGGTTATACTTTGTAACAGCGTCACTTTCGCTTTCAGCGAGAATGGCCTTCTCCAACACCCCAAAAAAAGTGTTCAATTGGAACACTAACACTTTCCTATACAACCAGGGCTTCAGGCCCTGCTCAAACCTCCTAGCTTTCCTCTGATCGGTGTGCACTTGATACGTGGCAAACCTAGCCAACTCATTGAATTTCGCCGCATACTCTGGTATAGACATATTCCCCTATTTCAGTTCCATGAACTGGACCTCCATTTGATTCTGCGAGCTGGTCAGAAAGTACATCTCGAAGAACATCTCTTTGAACCTCTCCCAGGTAATCACACCTTCTCCTCCCCGGACCTTATTTGCTTGCCACCAATAACTGGCTTCGGATTTCAGCATGAACGTTGCGTAGGCAGTTTTCTGGTCTTCTCTGACTATGGCAACATCGAACACTTTCTTTATCTCCGTAACCCAGGTTTAAGCTTCTATCGGGTCCATGGTGCCTTTAAACTCTGGCAGTCCCACCGCTTTAAAGTCCTTAAACGTTGTGTTCGGTGGAGCTTGAGGTTGGTTATTGAGTGCTCCAGGAAGTAAGTTCGCCAACTGCTGAACGGGGTTGTCATTGGCGTTGTTGTTGTTGTTCGTTGACCCTTCATGTGCCTGTTGACGGTTGGGTCGTCTTTTTGGTGGCATTTTTCTGTTAAGAAATACGCTTATTAGATCTTTATTCAATTCTCTAAATATCTAAGGCTTAACTTAAACATTTAGGCACAATCACTTAACACATCCTTTCAAATAACTCTGATATTTTATTCAATCAAAAGTTTTAACATAATACGATAGCATCATTGCTATTTACATCAACTATCCTGAGATAGAGAATCTATAGGATTTAAAACATTAAAATATTCCTCTGTTTATAAACACATCGGAATTTACATTATTAACTACCAGATAGGTTATCACAAAATCAAATGCTCCTATCACTGCAGATTAAGGCGACGATCAGCTTTGCCACGCTCTTCTTCCATAATCCGGAACATCGTCATGCGATCTAGCATGTACGACGGTAGTCCTTCGAACTGAATTGGGTACCTCATAACCCAATCTTGGGCTTCATCAATTGCATACTGATGTGTAGAGTACGTCTCCTCAAGCTTGGCCTTCTTCGCCCGACAGTTGTCTTCTGCGAGATCTGCTCGTCGTGATTCCTTTACCCAGGCCTCCTCTGCTATAGCCAGCCTTGTTGATTTCTCTTTTTCGTCATTCTTCAGTTCCTCAATTTCCTCTGACTTCTGCTCGGTTTGCCCCTTCTCTTGAACCAAATCCCACTCTACATTTCCCAGACGTGTGTGCAGAGCCTCAGCCTCTCTATCCCTCTGCTCGATGGTAGATTGTTGAGTAACTGACCGCTCTTTCAGCTCCTGAACAGTCTCCCTCAGCTCCTGAACAGTATCACGTAACTCTATGTTACGGTCATATAGCTCGTCATACATCTCGGCACTGATAGAGCTCGGTGGAAACTCTTCAGGGTCTTCCTCTGAATTAGACACCGACACATACTCCTGACCAATGACTATGATCAAGGGTGATGGCTCTCGTCGGACTAACTGCTCCCAGACTACGTGGATGTCTCGGGTCTCCTCCTCTCTAGTCTCTAGGGGTACAAGGTCCCTGGGCTGACTAGGTTTTCCAGCATTCGTCATCCTGACAAATAAAATTTGAAGTTTTAATCATTATGTGATGTTAATCGATACTTGCGTATATAAGTATAAGCACATAGCACATAAGGTAAGTTATTATCTTTCTTAAAACTCGATAAGAGTTATCATTACTATATTCTCGATCTCTAAAAGGCTACTATTCTAAGGTTTTCCCACACCTAATGTTCATAACCTACAGCTTTGATACCAACCTGTGACACCCCCAAATTTGGGTACTTCAATTTCCACGGGACTTGGTGTTCACCGTACAAATATCATCTATCTATGTACCCATAATAAATGCAAACCATGCAAATAAAAAGAAATAAATCCTCCCCTTATGGCATTATAACATCTGAAAATAGATATGTCAATCCCAGGTCATACTAACCTTAAACATCTGTGTGGAACATAAATAAATAAATAAGTCTTACACAACTTAATACAAGTCTGAAACATAAAACATATAAATTAAACAACAAGTCTTCATCACTTGTTGACTTTGCCCTTGCCTTTGCTAGTAGAAGGCTCGTCGGACCTTTCGTTCTTAACTGCAATGTTATTATTACGCAAGAGTGAGCACGATTGCCCATAAGTATAATAATATGACAATAATATAATAACATGTGGCTGAATCATAGACATCTGAATAAAGAAACTCAACTTTTGACTCGTGGATAAATAACAGGAATCAAAAGAACATCTGAGGGTCATAAGACCTCGAACTATGTCCTAGGTTGTAAAGTGTTAAACTTCAAACCTTTAATAGTCATAAGACTATGGACTCTACTTCTCGTACTTAGGGGGATCAACCCTTAGTACCATACTGTGCACAATATCTCAACGCTAAAGCGTAAATAATCCCCTTTACAGGGTTGTTCATCTCAGTTTGACATCAGAGTCCGCACCAAAGGAAGTTTGGTTTGGATAAGCTCAATAAAAATTCTAGAATTTAGAACATTCATCAACTATGGACTAGTCGAATCAATAAGGGTTCCCTAGTCTTATAAGGTTTAACAATAACAACGATATTCAACTTGAATAATAAATCTCAAGAGTATACAATAGAATAAATATTGCATAACTGAAGTAATACCTAAAGGAATAGTAATATCTCATATGGAAACCTCAACTTGAATAAACAAGGATAAGAACTTGGTCAATTAATAACTTTGAATTTAGAAAGCTTGTTCAATGAAAGTAAAGTTAGGAAATTTGTTTAATAACAATAAATTAGGGATAGGATACTTGCTCAATGTAAAAGTAAGAGTTGAGTTTAGGAAACTTGCCTCTTGCACAAGCTACAATTTATAATTTAAGTTCTTTATTAAGTCCTACATACCAATACATTCGCAATACATATTAATCAATAACGTAACTAGCATCACAAGTTCATTCTCTTTTGTCTAAACTCTGATTATGATTATACTAATCAAATCACAACACTTGTCTTCACAAAATATTAGATTTCACGAACGACTAGCTAACTATGCGTTCAACAGTTCAATTAAACATGTAAGTACCTCATTGACATGTTAAGAATCTATTTTAATATTCCATTATATGTCTAACACATTTTTATGTTCATTAGATTAGGTTACTATTACATTCCCTGGACTAAAACAATTAAAATTCTCATTTCTGGACAAACTACATAGTGGCACTGCGGCGCCACCATATAAGCTATCCTTGGTGCTGCGGCACGTCGCAGGACCTTAAGGTCTGGAGCTGGCGCTGCGGCGTGACATGCCAGTTCCAGATTCTGAGGTTCGCAAGGAAAATAGAACTTGGCCAAAAACATCCAATTAATTTATTCACACTTGAATTTAAGCATACCCATACACTATAATACACATATAATCATTACCCAACCTTTTTAGCACGATTTTAACGAGTTAAAACTTACAATTATTTGAATCAAATCATAATTTCACTGTTTTTTCATACTTTGTAAAGTTTTGAAGGAAAACAAAAAATTCAACGTTACGGATTCGTTATAACACCGAATCCGTTTGTTCAACTTCTATTTTGTTCTTTGAAACGTTCACAATCACATTCAATCGTCAATTTAAAGTTAAACCATCGATTCATGACATAAAATTTGTACGTAAGGGTCGTATGGCCATATATACGACTCTGAAATTTTGAAAACCCAAATATAAACAAAAATTCGATGGTTGACCACTGAAGTTATGCATATATGGCATATAATATGTTATTAATAATTAGTAACACATATAAGGCCATATAATTAACAATCAGCGACATAAAACATTTAATTTACACGTAAGGCCATATATATAACTTTTCTACTCTGTGACTTTTGTAAAATCAAATCAAGCTTAATTGTATGAAATTTATTACTTTAAATCATGCATACATGGTATAAAACATGTTATGATCATATAATACCACATATAAAACCATATCATGCATTAATCATCAAATTAGTCATTCACAGAGAACTTTTTCAGAATACATTAATGAAAACTGTAAGAACTTGAATTTAAAAACGTATGAGAAGGGATTACCCTTGCTAGTTAGTGATGATGATGCAACTAGATTCTTCAATCTCATCTCTATCCAATTCTCAAGTCTTTTATCTCAATTTTTCTCTCTAACTTTTCTCTAATATGTGAATATCAATATAGAACTGATATGATATGTATATAAGGTCTAATATAATATGTATATACGTAATATACGAAGTGGATAGAGTGAGTGTTTAGTTGGTCCCTTAGTGGGTTAACTGGCTAACTCCCCCTAGGGCCGTGTTTGGCTTGTCCTTTATTCCTCCTTTCCCATTAATTTTAATAAAACTCTTATTGTATAGTTAATTGACGTCACACCCAATTTAATCAAATAATGTTATTTACATCAATTAAATAACATAGCATAATTCCACATTAAATCACAAAGTAACATAATTAAAATTCTTATTTATTAATTATGCCAAATCATTAAATCTCTAATTAAATTTTAAATTAATTAGAATAAAATTATGCTTATTAATTAATATATTAATTAAATAAGCTCAGTTAAATTCATACTTTGAATATAAAATTCTCCATATTAATTTAACTAATCTAACACATATAATTAAATTAATCTATCATAAATTCATCAATTAATTATTTAACTCAATAATTAAATCATCAAAAAATATTTATTTAATTTAATAAATATTCAAAATAAATTACAAAAATCTCATTTGTCACATGCCAGAACGAAGGAAACAAGCTTGATCGCTACTCAACGAGCAGATCGAGCTGAAGACGAGGTTCAAGAGAAAAAGGCCAAGCTGAGGGAGACGGAATACGCTTTCCATATGGCTATAGATAGGGCCCAGGATCGTGTCTTCTATTACCCAGCTCAGTTCCAATGTTTACCATGGTATATGGTGGATCGCAGAATAGCGTTTCGGGTGATGGAGGAAGAACGTAGAGAGGTTGTGCGACGTTTTAACATACCTAGATAGTAGAGTCATTAATTATGTGTTTCTTTTTAAATAAATAAATGTAAATCCCAAAATTTGAGATAATAATGGGATAAGATAATGATCTACTCCTGTAACTTTTTCAGTTCAGGAAAGATGATGTAAATAGCATAGATGCTATATATTCTATGTTTTTAAAACTATGAATAAATGAATAAAGAAGTTTATTGACGTGCTATGTGAATTGAATTATTTAAATGTTTAAGTATGAACTTGAATATTTAAGAAATGAGCAAAGGATCTAATAAGAATATTTCTTAACAAAAAATTGCCTCCTAGAAGAAGACCTACACGTCTACACCCCGAGGGTTCGACGAATAATAACAACAGCAATAACGATGGGACGAATCCCAATTCAGTTCAATAATTGGTGAACCTGTTGACGGGAGCACTTGCGAATCAGCTGCAGGTGCAGGGTACAACGTTTAAGGAATTTAAGGCAGTAGGATCGCCAAAGTTTCAGGGATCGGTAAACTCGATAGATGCCCAGACGTGGGTAATGGAGATGGAAAAGGTCTTCGACGTAGCTAGAGTTAGCGAGGACCAGAAGACGGCTTTCGCGACTTTTATGTTAAAGTCGGAGTTATAGCATGGGACCATTTCAAAGAGATGTTCTTTGAAATGTACTTCCCCTTTAGCTCACAGTACCAGATGGAGGTCCAATTTCAAGATCTTAAACAGGGAGGGATGACGGTGTCGGAATACACCGTGAAATTTAACGAGCTGGCAAGGTTCGCTATGTACCAGGTCAGTACTAATGCAAGGAAGGCGACAAGGATTGAGCGGGGACTGAAGCCCTGGCTATACAGCAAGGTTTCCATGTTCCAGCTGAATACGTTTGCAGCTGTACTGGAAAAAGCCATCCTCGCTGAAGGTGGAAGCGACGCGGTGACCAAGTTCAATCAAGATCAAAAAAAGAAGAAGAATGAGACGGAGAACAAGGCTGGAGGTAGTGAGTCTATCAACCAAAAAAAAAAAGTGGAACGACAACACCTCTGCTGTAAGTCAACATGGAAACCAACAGAAGAAGAAGATTAAAGAATGTGTGACATGCGGGAAGAATCACACCGGAGTTTGTCAGAGGGGGAGGCGGGTGTGCTTCAATTGTGGTCAGGAAGGCCACATTGCGCCAAACTGCCCGAACCCGAAGAAGGTAGTTTGCTACACATGTGGATCTAAGGATCACATGGCCCAAAGTTTCCCTAAGAAACTAGCTGGTGGGTCGGCAAGAGGTAGAGGAAATGGCAGCGGCAGCACTCTGACTATCGCTACGCCACTGCAGACAGTTCGACCCACTGCCAGAACATTCAACATAACAGTGCAGGATGCTGTGCAGTCAAAAGATGTGGTGTCAGGTATTATTCTGGTTAATAGTATAAATGTATATGTATTATTTAATTCGGGTGCTACTTGTTCGTTAATATATGATAACTTTGCTAAGACCCTAGATTTACCTAAAGAGGAATTAGTTTACCCCTTGAATATAGAGATTGCGAATTGGGAGGTTATTCCTGTTAGGTTTGTATACAAGAACTGTAGATTGGACATTAATGGTCAGGAATTAAGGGTAGATTTGATTCTGATAAAACTTGGGGAATTCGATGTAATACTGGGTAAGGATTGGTTGTTCAACCATGGGGCGGTAATCGACTGTTAGAAGAAGTCTGTAAACCTTACGACTCAGTCGAAGTTAGTGTTCTATAATAGCAAATCACCTAGACAAGCGAGTTGTCTGACAATCATGCAAGCCAAAAAACTTTTGACGCAAGGCTGTGTAGGATATCTAGCCTACATAGTAGATACTCGTAAGTAGAGCCCGAAGATAGAAGAGATATCAGTGGTTAGGGAGTTTGTGGACGTATTTCGGAGCAATTTTCCAGGACTTCCGCCAGATAGTGAGATAGAGTTCGTAATCGACTTAGCGCCAGGAACTGCTCCAATTTCGAAAGCTCCGTACCGAATGGCTCCGATCGAGATGAAGGAACTGATGGTTCAACTACAAGAATTGCTAAACAAGAAGTACATTCAACCGAGCATTACACAATGGGGAGCGCCAATATTATTCGTGAAAAAGAAGGATGGATCGATGCGGCTTTGCATTGATTATAGGAAGTTGAACAAAGTTACTATCAAGAATAGGTATCCTTTACCTAGGATCGATGACTTGTTCGATCAACTGAAGGGTGCTAGATACTTCTCGAAAATCGATTTGAGAAATGGATATCATCAGTTGAAGGTGAGGAAATAAGATATACCGAAGACCGCTTTTGTGACACCCCCAAAATAGGTTCAATACTCAACCCATTCTGAGTCGCCAAATACATGGTACATAATCCAAATACAATCTTTTATAAAATACGGTCGTGTAAAATACGACCACACAAACTATGAGCTTCAATACAAATCGTATATAATACGAAATATAAACAATAAAATTCATTCCTTATTCATTACAATTATTGTCTTACTATTTTATAGAATAGTGAGAACTTCTACAGATCTAACTCTGATCATCACACTGTTTCCCGACTAGTCCCCGCGATATTCTCATTTCCTGAAGAGAACAATGGAAGAAAAGGGTGAGCTCAACTAGCCCAGTAAGAATATTATGACTAAGATAATGGAAAATAAATTATCGTTATTTTTCAACAAATCAGATAAAATATTATGGGCAACAAGTTTTAGATCAACAACTGCAGCGAAAATAACAATTCATTATAAGAGTTAAGTAGAGAATGAAGTCTACTATCTTCTATGATTTAAAAGTCCATCATCAATATTTTATCCCTGTAACATCAATCAATTTACATCTCAAACCAAATATTCATCTTTGCACAATGGGTCAAAGATATTCATTTGTATTACTAGTTGGTCATGTTCATCTCAACACCTGTCCATCTTTGCACTACGGGTCAAAGATATTCATCAGGTAATCATTCATCCTTGCACTACAGGCCAAAGATATTCATCAAGTAATCATTCATCTTTGCACTACAGGCCAAAGATATTCAGTTATATCACCATTTAGGACTGAGGATGATGAAAAATATTTTAAAGAACGAATCAAGTGAGATAAAGGACAAAGATTAGGGATTCGTAATTTAGTTTATCCAAGTTCAAGAATACTCCATAATAATCAATTGTGGAGCAAAATTCCAGAATGAAATTCAAAACTTGGATCTAATCAAAGATAATTTGGAAAGAAAAAAAATATTTTTTTTACCGTGAATAGTAACTAATGAATACTAACTCGTGAATAGTTACTCATGAATAGTAATTTGTGAATAGTAACTCGACATGAAAAGAAAAAAAAATCACAAGAAAGCTCAGACCAATATTCCGGTGAAATGATATTAGATGAAGCACAAAACTCAATGAATTTCTGATCATTTCAGGAATTATAGAAGCCATACTTACCGTAGTAAGTTTAGAGTTAGAAATCTGAAATGAAAAAATATACGAAAATGCAATTGGATTTTCACCCGTCAGGCTGTAGTTCGCTCAGACAGATTATTTCTACAATTTAATAACAACTGAATACGAAGGGTTATTCACCAGGCATGCGGTAGTCCGCGTAGACAGGTTATTCCCACAAAATAATAAAGAATGGAATAACAATAGGATTTCACCATGCATGCGGTAGTCCGCGTAGACAGGTTATTACAACAAAATAATAAAGAATGGAATAACAACCTTTACGAGTATTGAAAGAAAAAATAACTCTCTTCATGAATACAAAAGAAATAATACCCCTTACTACCCTTTACAAGAAAAATAATATCCCTTACCTTAATAAAAATTTGGAGACTGCACTAGTGTAATAGCAGAATACTCTTCTTCTTTCTCTCTTACTCTCTCTATACTTTCTCTCTCTATGGCTTTAGTAAATTAGTGAGTAATAATGAAGAAATGAGCTTCTATTTATAGGCTTGGCAGATTAAGGGTAAAATAGTCTTTTCGTCATAATTTATGACATCATCGCTTACATCATCGATCCTATGACATCATTGCTTACCTTATCGTTCCGATGACATAATTACTTACCTCGTCGCTTCGATGACATCATTGTTTGCATCATAAGAGTTCAAATTCAATTTGTTCTCTTCCACCAAAAATCAATTCAGACTCAATATTCCAGAACTTTATTAATTCATAATAAATAACCCTTTTATTAGAAAAATACTATGAAACTTTAATAATTCATAATAAATAATTCATAATTCTCTACAACTTTGTAGAAGAAAGTTTTTTCAAATTCTGCATGAAAAATGACCCAAGTTTACATACAGATGATTTTTCTACACTCATCACTCTTGAAAATCTTTAACACACTCAAAATTTCAAAGCCTCCATTTTTGAAATAATGAATTCCACCACATGTTTACTTATATATAGTGAATTTGTTGTAAAAAAATATCATCATTATTATATTATTATATTATCACATTATACACTTATAATGTAATATTATAATAATATGTATATTTGAATGAATTATTTTATCAGAACAAATAAAATATTCATTCTCGATAATTGTCACTTTTACTAAAAATTCCTCCGTTTAAATCTATATTGAATAAATATTTATTTATCATTTTTATCAATAATTATTATTCACAAATAATATTACAGAACCACAATAATGACAACTACTTCGTTTCCAGGAAAGAGGGGGCCTTCCGATAAGAATTTCTCCTTACTGGCGCGTAATTAAATAACCCCTCCTAGACAGAACTTCCTTAAACATTGCCAATAATGCTATCTAATAATATTATTCAAATAATATAAATTATTGATCTGATAATATAAAATACTGTGTAGTGACAATTATTGAATCACTAATATAAAATATCAATGTAGCAATTATTGGATCAATAATATAAATTATTGAACAGTAATTACTGTAACAATTATTGAATGAGTGACTTCTTACGTAAGAATCAATAATTAGAATTGCTGTACAATATCGTGTGCCACTGTGCAACACCGCGTATTACTGTATTTTTACCACCGGGTATTTCAACAGTTTTTACGTAAAAGTTTTATCGTTATTTTTGAAAAAAGGTTATTTCTGTCGCTTTCTACATCAGACATTCATTCCGTTGTGGGGTCCACCAATGACTGTGCCGTCGTACGAATATTCTCCGACAAAAAGAATATTCTTCGACCAAACGAATATTCCCCGACACAACAAATATTTTATAACCACTTGCTTACTTTGTAAAATTTGCACATCTCACCCATAACTTATCACATTTATTAAATCAACACCTTACTATTTCCAAAATAATATATAGAGAAAATTAAATCTTTATTCATAAAAGTTGGTGTCTTACAGCTTTTAGGACTCGGTATGGTCATTACGAGTCCTTAGTGATGTCATTTGGTCTAACTAATGCACCAGCTGCATTTATGGACCTAATGATTATGGTGTTTAAGCCATTCCTAGACAAGTTCGTAGTGGTGTTCATAGATGACATCTTGGTTTATTCCAAAACTGAGGAGAAAAATACTGAACATTTGAGGCTAACATTAGAATCACTGAGACGAGAGAAGCTATGCGCGACATTTTTGAAATGCAAATTCTGGTTAGAACGTGTGCAATTTCTTGGTCATGTGATTGACAAGGATAGGATTTCAGTAGATCCGTCGAAGGTTGAAGCGATGATGAATTGGGATCTGCCGAAGACGCCGTCTGAAGTGAGGAGTTTCTTGGGATTGACAGGTTATTACCGAAGATTTATCCAAGAATTTTCCAAAATCGCAACTCCGTTGACGAATTTGACTCGTAAAATAGTTTAGTTTGTTTGAACGGTAAAGTGTGAGGAGAGTTTTCAAGAACTAAAGAAGAGGATAAGTACTGCACCTGTGTTGTCATAACAGATAGTACAGGAAATTTTATTGTGTATAGTGATGCCTCACATAAGGGATTAGGCTGTGTGCTAATGCAGAGCGGCAAAGTCATTGCCTATGCATCATGTCAGCTGAAGGATTATGAGAAAGGATATCTGACCCATGACTTAGAATTGGCGGCAGTAGTGTTTGCTCTGAAGATATGGAGACACTACTTATATGGAGAAACGTGTGAGATATACACAGATCACAAAAGTCTGAAGTTTATCTTTACACAGAAGGATTTAAACATAATCCAAAGGAGATGGTTGGAACTGATCAAGGACTACGACTGCAAAATTCTTTACTACCCGGGTAAGGCTAATGTAGTTGCCGACGCTTTAAGCAGAAAGGGTCAGGAGAAGTTAAATACGTTAACTGATCAGGATCAGTTGATAGAAGAGATGGCTAGATTGGAATTGGAAGTAAAGTATCCGAAGGAATCGGATGAGAAGTTGTTTCAAGTAACTACCGGTTCTACTCTGGTAGATAAGGTGAAAGAGACACAACTTCACGATGACGAGTGCGAAAAGATCTGGAAGAGAATAGCCGATGGTGAAGAAATCAAGTTTAAGATCGATAGTGAAGGACTACTACGATTTGAAGGGAGAATCTGTAATAACCAATAATTTCAAGTCACATTGAAAATAGATATATTAATTAAATATTAACGCTATTGAAAACTTTGTGATATATAGTGATTGAACAAGTGATTAAGTAACAAGGGTGCTATGAGTATTTTATAGGAAGTCCCACCAATGAAATAATTAAATTAGTGGACTAGCCTAAGTATTTTAATAATCAAGGAAATTGATTAATATGGTAAACCCTAATTAAATATCCAATTTACTTGTATGAGGCAAGTCTAATTGGGTTATGTAGTATTATTGATTTATGGGAATGTGTAATAGTCCAAGTAGTAAATAATACTAGTGGACTAGCCCAATTGGATTAGTAATCAAGCCCACTTATTTTAGTGGAGGTAGACTTGAATGTCATTAGTTAAATTAATTAACTAAGCCCAACATGTGGAATTAATAAATAGTAGCCCAAGTAGTGTATAAATAAACTTGCCTACTAGTAGCCCAAATTAATTAATTGTGAGCCCAAACATTAATTAAGGAGGCCCAAACCTTGGTCCATGAAAGAAAGAACTTTTAATAATTAAAGTGAGTATATAACACAATAAAAATAAATCAATAATGAGGAAATGGAAGCACATGGTCGGCCACTAAGGGGCAAAATGGGGAGAAAAATTAACTTTATTAAGCTTGCCTAAAATCTTGGTTATAATCTTTTGAATCTATCACCAAAGACAGATGTCACTCTCTTAGCATGTGCAACACTTATAGTTAGTGAGTAAGCAACTAGGTGAATGATTAAGAAAGAGAATTAGTGGAAGAATACTTACACTTTCAGTTATACATACTCCACTAACTTCATTTCATTTCATTATACTTCCAAGCTTCTTAGTTAGAGAAAAGAAAATATTTAGAGATAAAGAGGGAGAGCATTTCGGCCATACAAGGAGGAAAGGAAGAGCCTTGAGCTTCATGCATGCTAAGTATCTAAGCGAAAGATAGCAACAAGAACTAGGTATTGATTCTCATAATTTTCAAGTTTTGATTTCTTATTTGTTGGATTTTGATGAAACAAAGAGCCTTAAGTTTGATCTTTAAAAACTCTTCATCTATATGTTTATAAATGTTTTATATGGGGATCAAAACATTTTTGAAGTTGAAAGATAGATCAAAAGAGAGATTTGTACCAAATGGGTAGAGAAAAGCTCATGCATGCATGCACTAGGTAACTTTATGTTAGATTCTTGTGATGCATGTTGAATATGGTTAATATCATGATTAGAGTGTTAGATCTTGAGTTTAACAAATGAGGCTTGTGGATTTATATGTGTTCATGTGATGAGATTTGAAAAAAGGAAGTTAGATGGATTTTTGGAGAAATTTTTATTTAACTAGTGTGCTATAACAAGTGCATGTTGAAATCTATAAGTGATATTTGAGGTTTTCTTTCTTGGAATTCTAGATACATGAGTTAAGGTAAATACCCCTTTGGAATCACTCAAATATGTTTAAAAATGAGCAAGTTATGAATTTAATCTCAAACTACCCAATTGTTGTAATAATGCTACTGATCAGTCACTTCTGGGCTATTTTTGGTAACTAAAACAGACTCAAATTTGGTGTTTGATATATGGAAAATGTATTTCGGGAAAATATGAATCCAACGATATCAAATGGACAAAAATCCGAGATGTGGATTTCGAGATACAAGCGTTTCCGTAAAGGACCCCAAATCTAAAAAACAAACCAACTGTTGTGAACATACTTTCTGATCAGTCAGTTTAACCCTGATTTTCGGGACCTAGACAGATCAGAATTTGATGTGATAAATGGAAATTGTATTTCAGGAAGATACGAATCCAACACCCATTACGGACCCTAATTTCGAGTTGTAGATTTCGTTTTACAAGCGTTTCCGTAAAGGATCCCAAATCTAAAATTTGGGCAAAAATTATAGTAAGAATAGAGATTGAATGGAAAATGAATTATTATAATAAATAACTTTTAAAGCCACTGATGGGCTAGTAAACTAATTATATATAAAGTGAAATGTAATTAACTATTTAATTATTATTTAAATAATATTAAGTAATAATTAAGTAGAGTTAATGTTAATAAATAACTAGTAATTATTTAATTAAAATTAAATAATAATTAGAGTTAAATAATTAATTAATTATTATTTAATTAATATTAAATAATGATTAAAGAACATCTAAGTAAGATTAAGTAATACTAAAGTAATTACTTACTTACATTGACATGAAAGTTTATAGAATTAATTATTTATTATTTAAATAATAAATAAGGTCGAATATTAATTAATTATTCTTTCAATAATAATAAGGAATAATTAAAGACTAATAAAGTGAATAAATTATTTATTTATTTATTCAAGGATAAGAAATTAATTAATTATCTATTATTTAATTAATATTAAATAATGAGGAGCTATAATTGGTTATTATTTATAATTAAATAATAACTAAAAGTAATTAATTAATTATTATTTAATTAATATTAAATAGTAATCAAATGAAGAGGGAGTTAACAATTAATTTTTTTTAAATAACTCTTTAATTAAACAATTATAATAAATTGTTTAAGGATCTAATAAGTGTTTATCACTTAAGGAAAGCCTTATTAATTATTAAATCCATAACCTATGATCAATTAAATATCTTATAGGATTAATGATAATACATTATATATATGTACCTTGTGATTGTATTATTGGTTAGATAATAATACGAGTAAGCGTATTGATGAACAAATTATACGCAGTACTAATTGATAGATCTGCATTATTAATGTAAGGTCACTCAAAGAGTTTTAATTAAAGCTAGTAAACCGTAGCTCGTCGAACAGGCAAGTTCTCTAACTCAAACTCGAGTTATTATTTTTCAAGCATGTTGGTGGATAAATATTGTTGATTATTCCACATCCTGATGAATTATTGTGAATCACACTTTTTGCACTTGAATTCCTATTCTACTATTTATTGAACCGTGAATGGATCAAAGTTCTTTTATTCATGAACTGTTTATGAGATGGATCTATGCTAGTTGTGTTAGCTAGATTAAGCATGTTTAAAATTTGTTAACTCAAATTCGTTATAAAGAGCTGGTTCCTAATCAATTGATTTGATAAGGACTCTTGACTGAGAAAAGAATGTTATGAAAGCATTATATTGGAAAACAATTGTTGCTCGTTTATTAAGTGTTTATGCATAATACACCGGGTATGAAAGGCTGATCTCTTGATTACCAAATTTATTAAAAAGACCAGTTTAAATACTGACAACCTTAGCAGATGTTCATGGTCACTCTAGATCACTCAGTATCTATTATTCAAATATTCGAATAATAACTTATTGAAATGTAATTCATGTTCTTCTACAATCAATTCCATTGTTGAACATTGAATGATAAATTCTTTTTCTAATCATGATATAACTTCTTGTATATAAACTTGCTAAGCAAACTAGTTGCTTACCCTTGCTATATCATGACGTTTATTTCAGCTAAGCTAGGACCGTCTAAGAAAGACAAAGGAAAGGGCAAGGTTCAAGAGTAGTTTGTTATGAACTAATCAAGTATTTGATGTAATTATTTAAGTAAACCTTTTGTAATAGTAAGCGTATGTTTATGTTAAGGTTATGAGACCATGGGATTATGATGTAGACTTTATTTTAATGAACAATGTATGTTTATTATTCCGCAATAGTTTATAGAATGCTTATGATGATGATGTATCGTGAGCACCAAACTCGAAGTTAGAGAACCCGGATTTGGGAGCGTCACAGGTTGGTATCAGAGCTATAGGTTATAAACGTTAGGAATGCGAAACCTAGGTTATAACCTTAGAAGAAAACTCGTATAGAGTATGTTAAGTGGTGAATTGTGGAAATTCATCATAGTTTTAGCTGTACTTAATAAAATATCATTTCATTTTATCAATGAATATATTCTATTGTGGTAGTGATGATGTTATTTATTGTGGTATAGGATGTCAAAAGAGAGTTATGACAGCCGTACCGTGGATCAACCAGTAGAGCCTGAGGTTCTAGAGGAATCCACACCGGATAGCCTTATTGGAGACCTACTGGGAAAGAATGCGGAGTTAGTGGCTAGGGTGCAAGAGCTGGAAGTGGAGAATCACACATTCCAGTACACTGAGCAGCAGCAGAAGGATGCCACGTATCAGGCATTAGCAGATGTGGATGAGCTAAAAGCTAAAGTGAGCTTATTGGAGTTTCAGCTGGGAGAGAGAACATTAGAGAATCAGGTGTTGAAGTTTGAATTTGATCTGGAGATTGCAGATAAGATCAGAATTGAGGAGGCATGGATTGGAGCATCCAAGATAGTGGACCAGCTGGAGTTACTTCTAGAAGAGAAAGAAGTCAGATTAGGGTCTTTGGGACAGGCATTGGATGCAGCATATGCGGGTCCCAGGGTTGGTCAGGCGAGGTCGCGTTTTGAGATCGGCGAGTCTAGCCGGTTGGTGCAACGTCGTGTGATGGGAGATTCACTGCAGGAGCAGGAGCATGCCAAAGGGGCACTGGCAGCCACTGAGGTGTTGGTTGGTAGTAATGACTATACGATGCAATAGTACCCTTTTTGTTTAGCAAGGCTAGATAAGGTATGATGTAAACCTCTAGCTGTGAGAGGTTGTATGTAAAAATGATGTATCCCCATCTTAGTTGTGTAGGGGAGTATACCTTTTGATGGATTCCATGTCTAGTTGTTCAGAATGGGATAGTTGGTATTTGTGGGAATATGCCAGACATGTGTCACAAAAACATTTGGTTTAAGAATATAAGTGTGCCATTATGACTAAATTTTTGATTATATAGATAAATCTTGAGAATGAAGATAGTAAGTATCTCTATGATTATTGAAAGTTTTATTAAGTTGAAAGGAATGTTTCAGCAGGCTGAAATGATAGTTCGGCAAGTTGAGCACGATAATAATACGATTATTAAAGCTAAATTACATATTGTATTTGAAATACTTATAACATATAATGAAACTCGAAGTGATAATGTAAGATTTTGTTTAAACTAGATAATGCCGCCAAGACGCCAAAACCGTAACCAGAGGGAGGAGCGATCTGTAAATAATGAAAGAGAGCAAGCTGACCCAATGCATAACTTTGCAAATATGATAGCTCAAGCTATGCGAACTCATGCACCTGCAGCAAGGAATCAAGTGAATAATAGATTAACAAATTTTAAAGATTTTAAAGCTGTAGGACCTCCAGAATTTAGCGAAACCACGGACCCCATAGAAGCTCAAACATGGGTGAAAGAGATGGAAAAAGCCTTTACCATTGCTAGGGTAGCCGAAGAGCAAAAGACGGCTTTTGCTACCTACTTGATGAAAGGTGAGGCTAATTACTGGTGGGAGTCGAACCATGCTAGAACAGGAACGAAAGTAGTCGCATGGACAAGATTTAAGGAGTTGTTCTTAGAAAGCTATTTCTCGGAGGCCATACAAGCCAGAATGGAACTACAGTTTCTTGAATTGAAGCAAGAAAATATGATAGTTGCCGAATATGCACCAAAATTCAATGAACTAGCCAGATTCGCACCTCATCAGGTGGATACAGAACTACGAAAGGCGTGTAGGTTTGAAAATGGGCTGAAGTCGTGGATACACAGCAAAGTCGCAGTGCTATAAATTGCTACATTTTTAGCATTATTAGAAAAAGCCATCATTGCAGAAGGTAGTAGTGAGGCAGTATCTAGATTCAACCGAGAGAAGAATAGGAAGAAGATTGAAGGTGGACATCAGGGTGCCAGCAGTGGGGGCAGTAACAGTAAGAAGCGCAAGTGGAACAGTGGTACTGACTCGGGAAATCAACAAGGGAGTACATCACAGAAGAAGCCAGCATGCAGTAAGTGTGGAAAGAATCACTCTGGGGAGTGTATGAAGGGGAAGAATGTATGTTATAACTGCGTCCAGGAAGGATATATATCACCGAATTGTACTAAACCAAAGAAGGGAAGTTGCTTTTCTTGTGGGGGAACGGGACATCAGTTTAAGGATTGCCCATTTAAGAAGAATACTAACGGAGGAAGTGGAAACAGGAGTAGTACCCTAAAGTTAACAATTAGAGGGTCAACGCAGCAGAGCAAGCCAACAGCCCAAACTTTCAACATGACTGTGCAAGACGCAGTTGCATCAAAAGAGGTGGTGTCAGGTATAATTTCGATCAATAATATAAATGCATATATATTGTTTGATTCGGGAGCTACCTGTTAATTTGTGTTTGAGAAATTTGCTAGAAGATTAAACTTACACTGTGAAAAGTTAAAGAACCCTATGAACATAGAAGTTGCAAAACAAAGAAGTGATCCCTGTAGAGTTTATTCATAACAGCTGTGGTGTGAAAATAAGGGGACATAAGTTAAGCATGAATTTGATTTCGATACGCTTAGGGGAATTTCATGTTATCCTAGGGATGGATTGGTTATTTAACCATTAGGTAGTTATAGATTACCAGAAGAAGAATATACGCCTTAAGACGCCAAATAAGTCTAAGGTTGTATTTTATGGTTGCAAGTCGCCAAGACAAACGAGTTGTCTGACGATGATGCAGGCCAGGAGGATGTTACGAAAAGGATGTAAAGGTTATTTGGCTCATGTAGTGGATACACGGGTTGTGAATTCAAACATGGGGCAGATACCTATAGTTAATGAGTTTGGGGATGTCTTTCCAGAAGAACTTCTGGGACTTTCACCAGACAGAGAGATAGAGTTTGTAATTGATTTAGTACCGGGGATAGGGCCGATATCGAAAGCACCATATCGAATGGCTCCGGTAGAAATGAAAGAATTGATGATCCAGCTACAAGAGTTGTTGAACAAGAAGTACATCCAATCGAGTGTATCTTCGTGGGGAGCACCTGTGTTGTTTGTAAAGAAGAAAGATGGTTCGATGAGACTGTGTATGGATTATAGAGAGCTAAATAAGGTGACAATAAAGAACAAATATCCGTTACCAAGAATAGACGATCTGTTTGATCAACTTAAAGGAGCAAGATGTTTTTCTAAGATTGACTTAAGGACTGGTTACCATCAGTTGAAAGTAAGAATGGAGGATGTACCAAAGACAACATTTAAACTCGTTACGGCTATTATGAGTTCATAGTAATGTCGTTTGGACTGATAAATGCACCAACTGCTTTTATGGACTTGATGAACAGAGTATCTAAACCGTACTTGGATAAATTTGTGGTTGTGTTCATTGAGGATATTCTAGTATATTCCAAGACTGAGGAGGAGCATGCCGAACATTTTAGGATAGTATTGGAGACTTTAAGAAAGGAGAAGCTATACGCGAAAATTTCAAAATGTGAGTTCTGGTTGAAGAGGGTGCAATTTTTGGGACATGTCATCGACAACAAGGGAATTTCTGTTGATCAAGCAAAAGTAGAAGCGGTGAAAAATTGGGTACAACCTAAGACACCGACAGAGATCAGAAGTTTCTTGGGATTGACAGGATATTATCGAAGATTTATTCAGGATTTCTCCAAGATAGCGACACCATTGACTAATCTGACAAGAAAGACCGTTAAGTATGTGTGGACAGAGAAATGTGAACAGAGTTTTCAGGAATTGAAGAAAAGATTAAGTGAAGCACCTGTGTTGTCTTTACCAGATAGTACGGGAGATTTTACAATGTATAGTGACGCGTCACACAAGGGACTAAGTTGCGTGCTAATGCAGAATGGTAAAGTCATTGCGTACGCGTCACGACAATTAAAGGTGTGACGCCCCCAAATTCGGACCGCCACTTGGTCACTCAAATTCGGTTCGTCACGTTCTCATGGTAATACGATAATAACTAAAATCACATAATCACAGTGGAAAATCTAATCTAGAATAATTTACAATGATTTATTATAATTATTCCCCCAAGTCTCGCAACCCACAGTACTTAATAGATTACATAATAATATCCAATACAGACTTATTACATAATCTAACTTAAGCTTAAACATAGTCAACTCCAATCTTACTACATCAACTTAATACAACATTATAATATTTAAAACATAAAAAAAGACAAGCTAGTCGGTAGCCTTGTCCTTGCCCTTATCAACGTCTGAAGGTCCACCCTGCTCTGCCTTAACTGAAATATTTTTAGGGAAAGCAAGAATGAGCAACAAGTTTGCTCAGCAAGTAATATAACAACAAGGGTGAGTAATATACTTCTTGTGATGCCCCAAATCCGTGTAACATCAATTGAAGGACCTAGTGCTCACGGTACAACATACATCATCATCTAACTACATAAACTCCGAAAATAATAACAATAATAATAACTATTACATACTTATTCAAATAAAATCCCAAGTCTTTACAAACCTTAAATAAACTGAAACTTAAACTTAGCGTTTATTGCTACATATCATCATATGCGGAAATATAAACTTATTACATAATCAACCCTCAACATTTCATCTTAGACTTCCCCTTGTCCTTGCCTGAGCCCTCAGCCTTCTCATCCTTAACTGAAAGGTTTAAGCATGAATGAGCACGAATTGCCCAGCAAGTATATACAATAGTTTGAAAACATACATCGGGAGTAAAAGTATCTGTATGGCTATATCTCAACAGTTGAAAGAATTATCAAGTGTTAAACAAGAATGTAAAAGATTAGGAGTGTAAGAATCCTCAATATCATACTAAGGGGTGTTAAATACCTTGAACATTACTTTGTTTCATCAAAAACCATCAGACGGTTTAACAATCAAATAGATTGCAAACGGTCTCTGCAAGTACTCCAGATGATCATCCTATCGTACCCTATATTGTGCACAAGTATAAAGTTTCTGCATAAGCATAAATGGGACTATATGCCCTACTTCTGTTTGCCCGTTTATTCGGGTTGTTCATCTTAGTATTCATGCGAGACCGCACCAAAGCAATATGGATTGGTAAACATTAAATAGCTTCAAAAGATTTGAATTAAATCATTTTTCATCAACAATAACTAGCCGAAAACAAAGGCCAGAAAACATACTTAGAAACATTTCTTTAAATAAATAGAACCTTAAAGCATAGCAGTTGAAGCAATAACTGAGTAATCAACAATAAAACTTGCAAGATAATTGAAGTTGTAGAACTTTACGACAAAGGAACTTGTATGTGTCAAAGAATAAACACGAGCTCGGTACTTACCCTTATCGCAATAAAAGAAGTAAGGCTTGAATAATTTATCAATAAAAATAGGGTAAGAAACTTGCCTGATACGTCTGCTATCGCTAAAGCTAGCAATTAACCTTCATGTAACCTATTCATATGTGTCACGTTAAACAATTAGGTTTTCGAACACGGCTTGGAAGTATAATGTCTTCCTTTTATTTAAATAAGTTATTAACTAACACGTATTCGATTAACGTACTTTTCAATTACATAAACATGTTTCATCTTATAGGTCATGGGGTTAAATATTGGAATTTGGAAAAAATAAGTTTCTAAAATTTTTCCAGCCAGACTCGACCCGACCCGAACCTACCCGGACCGGCGCAGCTGCACAAGCTTAGGCCTTATGAGCTGCGCAGCTGCGCGACTCTTCATCCCCAGAAATTTTTGTAGTTTGAGCTGCCCACTTTGCGAATTAATTCCGAACAACCCACACATGATATGACCATGAAACTTGGACACAACATACTTCCTATAGCATAGTATTTTACAAAAATAACACATACCAGAAACTAGTATGTTAAGATCATAACCCGGATGCCTAGAAAAGCGTGCCAGAACAGATTTTCACACTTAGAAAAATTCTGGAAAACTTAGATTTTCTTATGAACGTGCTTGCTTCCGAATTTCATATCTTGCTCAATTTAACTCCGATTCTTATGAAATTTGGTCAAGTTGTACTTGATACTACATAGTATTTTATAAAAATTTTACTTACACTAATCAGGTCATAGAAACCATGTTTCCAATGCTCTGAAAAACCCAAAAAGTTACAGATTTCATGTTTAACCAACTTTGACAAAAATCCATGTTTTCGATTCTAGCATGCAATTGAAAGGCTCCTACTGTCCAGATCATCTAATCTAACATATATACATATAACAGAACCTTTAATTCCACCAAATTTCCATGATTCAAACAAATTGACATGTTAGTGGCATTTAATCAAACATATAGCATGTATAGCATAATTCCTTGATTCTCTATGTAATTGCAATATGATTAAGTCCAGAATTTTCCTACTTAATAGCCACATAACAGTAAAACACCATAACATGGCATCACAAAGCCAAAACAAATCATCAACTATGATTATACATGCATTTTCACTATTTTCCTCAAGAACTTATAAAATGGGTCATGGATTACCTCTTGGTGCGAATTCTTCCTTGTTTTGATTATGCTATTCCTTCCTCCTTACTTGGTTAGACTCTCCAAATCTCCAGAATTCTCAATAGCTCTCAAACTCTCATTCTCTCAAGTTTATTTTGGTAAAGTTTCTAAGAAAAAGAAAAAGAATATGGGAGGGAGATGCTCTTATAGAGCTTGAATTCTCATGTAACGTGAATATGAATTCATCAGTTGAGAGGCCCTTGGTGTATCCCATGACCAATTGTGTTAATGAATGAAAATAATGTAGGAGTTAAGAAAATAAAAAGATTTTGGGTTTAAGGGATAAAACCAACTCCCTCCTCCTCCTATATTACTACATACGTATATACTCCCTCCATTGTCCCAATATGTTGGTCACGTGGGCCCCCTCCAGTTGCTAATCCATTACAAAAATATTATTATAATTAATTTAATCACTTAATAAACTATTTTAACCATTTTACCCCCCGTAGCTAAATGTTTCGATACTTATATCAATTCCTAGTAAAGTCGACGTCCTGGACATCGTGGGACTATCCATTTTGTCAAATTCATCTCTAAAATTCGTGGTTGAATTTTTACCCAAAAAAATCAACCGGTTAACTTTGACCAAAAACTCAACCGTGACACATTTTTGGGGTTACAGTCTATCCTGACTAATTTTGACGTTCCAGACTGAAATACGAAGTCCGCGTCTCTAAATTCTGCTCCGAACTCAACTCATATTTTAATACCATCCCACGAAATTAATAGAATTATTTACTACCTAAATAATTTAAATAGTTAAATTAAACTAAACCAACTATTTAAATACATCTCATTAAATAACATATATGAATAGCACATATACATCTAATAATAGAAATCACACAAGAGTTTCACATAAATTTGTTTATTGATACTTAGCAAATTACACAATAATCTTGGATATTACATTCACCCTCCCTTATAAGGATTCCGTCCCCGGAATCATTACAAGGTAAACAAAAAGACTAGGGTAATTTTTCATCATTTTCTCCTCGAGTTCCCACGTAGCCTCTTCGACGTTGCGGTTCCTCTGTACTACCTTTACAGAATGTATTATCTTATTTCTTAGCACTTGCTCTTTTCTATCAATTATCTGTACAGGAACCTCTTCATAGGTTAGGTCCTTCTCAAACTGGATGGGTTCATACTCTATGACGTGCTTGTAATCCTGTTTATAGGGTCATAAAACTGATACGTGGAACACATTGTGTATATGTTCTACCTCCGGAGGTAAAGCTATTTCATAAGCCACCGCACTGACTCGCCTTAACACTTCAAAGGGTCCTATGAATCTGGGACTAAGTTTTCTCTTCTTCCCAAACCTCATTTTCCCTTTCCAAGGTGACACTTTCAGAAACACATAAGTGCCTACGTCGAAGTCTCGTTGTTGCCGATGCTGATCAGCATATTTCTTCTGTCGATCTTGAGCCATCACTAGTCTCGCTCGTATCATTTTGATTACATTCGCAGTTTGCTGCACCAATTCTGGCCCTAGCAGTTGTCGTTCTCCCACTTCATCCCAGCACAATGGCGTTCTGCATTTCCTTCCATATAAAGCTTCATAAGGTGGCATCCCGATGCTTGTGTGGTAACTGTTGTTGTATGCAAATTCCACCAAAGGTAGATGGTCATCCCAGCTTCCATTGAAGTCCATAACACATGCTCTCAGCATGTCCTCCAATATTTGAATAGTTCTCTTGCTCTGGCCATCTATTTGAGGATGATACGCCATGCTCAACCTCAGTTGCGTTCCCATGCGTTCTTGAAAGCTTTTCCAGAAATTTGCTGTGAACCGCGGATCGCGATCTGACACAATTGATACCGGCACACCGTGCCTAGAAACGACCTCTTTGATGTAAAGCTTTGCCAACTGATCTAAGTTATACCTGATCTTGATTGGCAAGAAATGCGCTGACTTGGTCAATCGATCAACGATCACCCATACTGCATCGTAACCCTTCTGTGTAGTTGGAAGTCCTACCACGAAGTCCATTGTGATATGCTCTCACTTCCATTTCAGAATTTCTAAAGGTTGAAGTAACCCACTCGATCTCAGATGTTCTGCCTTAACTCTCTGGTATGTCAAACACCGGCTGACGCACTCTGCCACTTCTCTCTTCATGTTGGGCCACCAATAATGTTGGCGAAGATCCTGATACATCTTTGTGCTTCGAGGGTGGATTGAGTAACTTGAGCTATGAGCTTCCTGCAAGATTTCTTCCTTTAATTCAGATACCGCTGGCACCCAAATTCTCTTCTCAAATCTTAATAATCCATCATCACCTATACTGAACTTAAGCTCTTCTCCATCTGAAATTCTTTTCCTCACCTTCTCACATTCTTCATCGCTGCTTTGTGCTTCCTTGATTTTGTCCAAAAGAGTCGGACGAACCTCCATTGCGAACAACTTCTCATCTGTTTCCCTCGGACTCTTTATCTCGAGTTCCAATCTAGCCATCTCCTTAACTAATTCCTCTTGAGTTGTTAGCATTGCCAACTTACCGCCGCCTTTTCTGCTTAGCGCATCCGCTACCACGTTAGCTTTCCTTGGATGATATAGGATGTCGCAATCATAATCCTTTATTAGTTCCAACCATCTTCTCTGTCTCATATTCAAGTCCTTCTGCGTGAAGATATACTTTAGACTTTTATGGTTCGTGTATATTTCACACCTTACACCATATAAATAGTGCCTCCAAATCTTCAGGGCAAATACTACCGCTGCCAATTCTAGGTCATGGGTAGGATAGCCTTTTTTGTAATCTTTCAACTGACGTGACGCGTACGCAAAAACTTTGACATGTTGCATAAGCACACAGCCAAGTCCTTTGTGTGACGCATCACTGAAAATCACAAAATCACCTGTATCGTCTAGTAAAGACAACACCGGTTCCTCACTCAATCTTTTCTTAAGTTCCAGAAAACTTTCTTCACACTTCTCTGTCCAGACAAATTTTTCCGACTTCTTCGTTAAATTTGTCAATGTTCCCGCTATCTTCGAAAAATCTTGAATGAACCCTCTGTAATAGCTTTCCAGTCCTAAGAAACTTCTTACTTCAGTCGGTGTCTTTGGTTGTTCCTAATTTTTTACCGCTTCCACCTTTGCTGGATCCATGAAAATTCCGTCCTTGTCGATCACGTGACCCATAAATTGAACTTTCTTCAACCAGAACTCGTACTTCAAAAATTTTGCGTATAACTTATCCTTCCTCAATGCCTCCAATACCAACCTTAAGTGTTCAGCATGATCCTCCTGAGTCTTGGAATAGATCAGGATATCATCTATGAACATGCCTATGAATTTATCTAAGTATTTCTTGAATACCTGATTCATCATGTCCATAAATGCCGCCGGCGCGTTTGTTAACCCAAATTACATCACCAGAAAATTGTAGTGTCCGTAACGAGTCCTGAATGCTGTCTTAGGTACATCTTCCTTCCTCACCTTCAACTGGTGATATCCCGTCCTCAAGTCGATCTTGGAAAAATGTTTCGCTCCCTTTAATTGATCGAACAGATCATCTATCCTAGGTAACGGATACATGTTCTTAATAGTCACCTTGTTCAACTCTAGATAGTCGATGCAAAGTCTCATCGATCAGTCCTTCTTTTTCACAAATAAAACTGGTTCTCCCCAAGGAGACACACTCGGTTGAATATACTTTCTATCTAATAATTCCTGCAACTGTACCATCAGCTCCCTCATCTCTGCCGGTGCCATTCTAGATGGGGCTTTTGAGATCGGGGCCGTTCCCGGTACTAAATCTATAATGAATTCGACCTCCCTATCTGGCGGAATACCTGGCAATTCCTCCGGAAATACATCCAAAAATTCATTCACTACTGGTATCTATCTCATCCCTACCCCTACTTTCTGCGTATCGATGATATGGGCCAAATAACCTATACAGCCCTTCCTTAGCAACTTCCTCGCTTGCATCATCGCCAGACAATTCGAGTGTCTCGGCGACTTACTCCCGTAGAATACTACCTTAGACTGATCCGGAGTCTTATGGTTTGTACACTTCTTCTGATAATCTATCATCGCTCTATGGTTAAATAACCAATCTATTCCTAGAATTACATCAAATTCCCCTAATTGAATCGGAATTAAATCTACAGGTAACTTATATCCCCTGATATCTACACCACAATTCCTATGGACATGGCTAACGGGAATTATTTTCTTATTAGCAACTTCTATGTTCATCGGATATTCTAATTCTTCCTTGGGTAAGTTTAATCGTTGGGAGAATTCATGCGACACGAACGAACCAGTAGCACCCGAATCAAATAATATATAAGTAGATATATCATTGATCTGAATGATACCTAAAACCACATCATTGGATGTGACCGCATCCTTAACTGTCATATTAAAAGTTCTTGTTGTTGGTCAATTCTGAGTCGGTGGTCCAGTTATTATGAGATTTCCACCGCTTGGTCCCCTTCCTCCATTTCCTCATGCTAAATTCTTTTTTGGACAATTCCTTGCCTGATGATCCAGTGCTCCACAGTTGAAGCATCCATTTCTCTTTGGTGCAGAGCAATTGGGAGAGATGTGTCCCTCTTGCCCGCAATTAAAACACACGTTCTTTCCTTTTAGACATGCCCCCGAGTGATTCCTCCTACACTCTTTGCATGCCTCAGTCCTCTTCTTTGCTTTCCCTGGTTTTCCCCTAGAGTTTCCCGGATTGAAATTATTTCTGCTGCTGTTGTTGTTGTTCCACTTCCTTTTGTTTACACCACTGCCGCTGCTACCTTCCCCACGATTCCCTCCTTCATTCTTCTTCTTTTTCTCCTTGTTAAATTTCATTAGGGCTTCACTTCCGCCCTCAGCATTTATAGCTTTCTCCAGGAGAGTCGTGAAGCTATTCGTCTGCAACACCGAAAGTCTGCTGTATAACCAGGGTTTGAGACCCTACTTAAACCTCCTCATTTTCCTCTCCTCAGTGTCAACCTGATGAGGCGCGAACCTCGCCAGCTCGTTGAACTTTGCGGCGTACTGAGGTACCGTCATGTCGTCTTGCTTTAGCTCCAGGAACCGCATCTCCATGCGACTCTACATACTTACAGTGAAATAGTTTTCAGAGAAGATATTCTTAAAATCCTCCCAAGGTATCACACATTCTCCAGCCCTGGTCTGGTTTGCCTCCCACCAGAAGTTGGCTTCACCCTCCAGCATATATGTGGCGAAGATTGTTTTCTGCTCATCTCCTACTGGGGCGATAGCGAACGCCGTTTCCATTTCCTTGATCCATGTTTGGGCTTCGATGGGTTCGGTGGTTCCTTTAAACTCAGGGGGTCCCGCGCTCTTGAAGTCCTTAAAGTTTACCACGTAGGCCGCTGGAGGGTTATTGGTATTCGGGGTTCGAGTCTGAAGTGCCCCAACTAATATGTCTACGAATTGTTGCATGGGATTCGGTGGACACCCAACATTACCGCCTGACCCTTCTGGTACTTGTTGACGACGTTTTCCTCTAGCCATCTTTCTATTTAAATAAACTTAGTGTTATCATCTCATAACTTATTCCTACAACATTTATAATTCATATAAAAACTTAATCATCACATCGCACATTTAAATAAAAGCATATTTATTTACTTCAAAATCATAATACCCAAGGTATTTAATCATCTTATGGCATTAAGCCTTTTACATCATTTAAACCAAGATACTTAGCAAAAATCGGAAACCAAGTTTTTATGTCATAGTTAAGCGTTCTATATGCTAATAGTAAAAGTTCATCACGAATAAACTAAAGACCCCGCCTAATGGCGGCTTCATGCTCTTCATCTACTATCTCCAGCACCAGCCCTCGACTTATGGCATGCCTAGACCGGTACTCCTCACGTGGAAAGTGATACACCCTATGCTGGAACCTCCCATGCGTTGACTTAAACGCATACTTCATCTTGTCTATCCTAACCTTCTTATCTCTCACTTCTCATTCTAACTCGCCAGTTAACTTTTCGGCTCGAGCACGACCTCTTCTCTCATCTCCCCAGAATGTGGTAATGATCTGCTTGTCAGTTTGGAGACTCCGTATCCTCGACTCCAACCCATTAATGGTATGACCCAAGTGGGTTCTGATAGCTTCTTTCTCATCCTTCAGCCTATCCGCCTTCTGACCTGCTACTCGCAGCTTGTCAGCCAGATCCCCATTCCTAATCACCAGGTGATGCACCAATGCCTCAAGCAATGATGCAGCTTCCTGCTCCCCCTGATATAGCTCCTCTAACTCATAGACTCTGTCATCCAACTCAGTAATCCTATCCATCAACTCATCTAGTAGACCATCCTCAGGTGATTCCTCGGAGTCCTCCTCAGGCTCCTCTTCCTCTTCAGGATACTCCTCTGGGTCTAAGTCAGCTGCTGCCTTAGCTATGGGCTCAGGTATAGCTGTCACCAACTACTCACTCACAACATGAATATCTCTAACCTCCTCTTCTCCTGACATCCTACAATCAAGACAAATAACTCGATTAGTATTTTAAAATAGATATTGATTTTTTTTTAGAAAAATAGATTCGACACTACACTTAGAACTCTACATGAGTTCATCTCCTTATTACCTTCACTAGCTCCTCTAAGTTATAGTCTAAGGTTCTCCACCTAAGGTTTATAACCTACGGCTCTGATACCAACCTGTGACTCTCCCAAATCCGTGTAACATATATTACAGGACCTGGTGCTCATGGTATAACATACATCATCATCTAACTACATAAACTCCAGAAATAATAATAATAATAATAACTATTACATACTTATTCAAATAAAATCCCAAGTCTTTACAACCTTAAATAAACTGAAACTTAAACTTAGCGTTTATCGCTACATATCATCATATGCGAAAATATAAACTTATTACATAATTAACCCTCAACATTTCATCTTAGACTTCCCTTTGTCCTTGCCCGAGCCATCAGCCTTCTCATCCTTAACCGAAAGGTTTAAGCAAGAATGAGCACGAATTGCCCAACAAGTATATACAATAGTTTGAAAACATACATCACGAGTAAAAGCATCTGTATGGCTATATCTCAACAGTTGAAAGAATTATCAAGTGTTAAACAAGAATGTAAAAGAGTAAGAGTGTAAGAATCCTCAATATCATACTAAGGGGTGTTAAATACCCTGAACGTTACTTTGTTTCATCGAAAACCATCAGACGATTTAACAATCAAATAGATTGCAAACGGTCTCTGCAAGTACTCCAGGTGATCAGCATATCGTACCCTATATTGTGCACAAGTATAAAGTTTAAACCGCATAAGCATAAATGGGACTATATGCCCGACTTCTGTTTGCCCGTTTATTCGGGTTGTTCGTCTTAATATTCAAGCGAAACCGTACCAAAGAAATTTGGATTGGTAAACATTAAATAGCTTCGAAAGATTTGAATTAAATCATTTTTCATCAACAATAACTAGCCGAAAACAAAGGCCAGGAAACATACTTAGAAACAGTTCTTTAAATAAATAGAACCTTAAAGCATAGCAGTTGAAGCAATAACTGAGTAATCAACAATAAAACTTGCAAGATAATTGAAGTTGTAGAACTTTACGACAAAGGAACTTGTACGTGTCAATGAATAAACACGAGCTCGGTACTTACCCTTACCGCAATAAAAGAAGTAAGGCTTGAATAATTTATCAATAAAAATAGGGTAAGAAACTTGCCTGATACGTCTGCTATCGCTAAAGCTAGCAATTAACCTTCACGTAACCTATTCATATGTGTCACGTTAAACAATTAGGTTTTCGAACACGGCTTGGAAGTATAATGGCTTCCTTTTATTTAAATAAGTTATTACCTAACACGTATGCGATTAACTTATAATTCAATTATATAAACATGTTGCATTATAGGTCCAGGGGTTAAATATTGGAATCTAGGAAAAATAAGTTTTTGAAATTTTTTCGGCCCGACCCGACCCAACCCGACCCGGATCCGACCTGACCCGAACTGACCCGGACCGGCGCAGTTGCGCAGGCATAGGCCTTATGAGCTGCGCAGCTACGCAACTCTTCATCCCCAGAAATTTTTATAGTTTGAACTGCCCACTTTGGGGAATTAATTTCGAACAACCCATACATGATATGACCATGAAACTTGGACACAACATACTTCCTATAGCATAGTATTTTACAAAAATAACACATACCAGAAACTAGTATGTTAAGATCATAACCCGGCTACCTAGAAAAGTGTGCCAGAATAGATTTTCACACTTAAAAAAATTCTGGAAAACTCAGATTTTTTGCAGATTTTCTTATGAACATGCTTGCTTCCGAATTTCATATCTTGCTAAATTTAACTCCGATTTTTATGAAATTTGGTCAGGTTGTACTTGATACTACATAGTATTTTACAAAATTATTACATACACTAATCGGGTCACAGAAACCATGTTTCCAAGGCTCCGAAAAACCCAAAACGTTACAGATTTCATGTTTAACCAACTTTGACAAAAATCCATGTTTTCGATTCTAGCATGCAATTGAAAGGCTCCTACTGTCCAGATCATCTAATCTGACATATATACACATAACACAACCTTTAATTCCACCAAATTTCTATGATTCGAATAAATTGACATGTTAGTGGCATTTAATCAAACATATAGCATGCATAGCATAATTCCGTGATTCTCTATGTAATTGTAACATGATTAAGTCCAGAATTTTCCTACTTAATAGCCACATAATAGTAATACACCATAACATGCCATCACAAAGCATAAACAAATCATCAACTATGATTATACATACACTTTTCACTATTTTCCTCAAGAACATATTAAATGGGTCATGGATTACCTCTTGGTGTGAATTCTTCCTTGTTTTGATTCTAATATTCCTTCCGCCTTGCTTGTTTAGACTCTCCAAATCTCCAGAATTCTCAAGAGCTCTCAAACTCTCATTCTCTCAAGTTTATTTTGGTAAAGTTTCTAAGAAAAAGAAAAATACTATGGGAGAGAGATGCTCTTATAGAGCTTGAATTCTCATGTAATGTGAATATGAGTTAATCAGTTGAGAGTCCCTTGGTGTATCCCATGACCAATTGTGTTAATGAATGAAAATAATGTGGGAGTTGAGAAAATGAAAAGATTTTTGGTTTAAGGAATAAAACCAACTCCCTCCTCTTTCTATATTACTACATACGTATATACTCCCTCCCTTGTCCCAATATGTTGGTTACGTGGGCCCCCTCCAGCTGCTGACCCATTACAAAAATATTATTATAATCAATTTAATAACTTAATAAACTATTTTGACCATTTTACCCCCGTAGCCAAACGTGTCAATACTTATATCAATTCCCACTAAAGTCGACGTTCCGGACGTCATGGGACTATCCTTTTTGTCAAATTCATCTCTAAAATTCATGGTTGACTTTTTACCCCAAAAAATCAACCAGTTGACTTTGACCAAAAACTCAATCGTGACACATTTTTGGGGTTACAGTCTATCCTGACTAATTTTGACGTTCCGGACTCAAATACGCAATCCGCGTCTCTAAATTCCACTCCAAACTCAACTCATGTTTTAAAACCATCCCACAAAATTAATAGAATTAATTACAACCTAAATAATTTAAATAGTTAAATTAAACTAAACCAACTATTTAAATACATCTCATCACATAACATATATGAATAGCGCATATACATCTAATAATAGAAATCACACAAGAGTTTCACATAAATTTGTTTATTGATACTTAGTAAATTACACAATAATCTCGGTTATTACAGTTCTCAAATCTCAAAAAGGGTATAGCAAGGTATGATAATTCAAGGATAGCAAGAATATCAACAGTTCTCAATAACAGTCACTAAGGACAAAATAATATCAATATGATTCAATTGTAAATTAATTTAAGATTTCAAGATAACTGAATACTGAGCAGTCACTGAGGACTATGAACTCATACTAGAATTAACAGTAATATACTGAAAATCAAATAAAAGACGTACAACAGGAGATCAGCCTAAAGTACCCTATATAATGCATAACATTTAATCATACTTAAGTGCGCACGTCTGTTTCCCGACCAATATATTACCCCTTCAAAGAAGGTTGTTCAACTCTGTTAACACAAGAATTCTGCACCATTCAATTAGTTTGGACAGCTTTCTAATCATGTTATAAGTCTAGCCGAATCAGTTGGCATAGACAGCTCTTTAAATGAATAAGCGAACAATTATAAGTTCAATACTCGAATCAAAGTTCAAGAATAAACAACTCTATTTTATTTATGAAGCATTATGACATAGGATAAGAATTATGCTTTCAATTATTTACTTGTATAACCAATAATAGTACAAGCTCCAGTAATGCTCAATAAAGAGTAGGGTTCAAGTACTTGCCTTATGCGTAGTCTATCCACGATAAGTAATTCAACACTTTCAAACCCTATCGTAATATAGTTACGTTTATATGATATTCATTAGTCATCTATTTCAACATCATATTTTATCTTGGATATACAATCACCACATAAACTAAGTTTTAACCTAGCTACCCCGTCATACTATATATAGCATCATATTAATTCACAAGTCTCGACTAATATACTTTTATCCTTCACGTTCTCCTTTTTGAGTTAAACATATTCTCATATTATTATAAGACCACAATCAATTAGCAAATATACCCTTTTTAGCAAGTTATAGCATTGTTATAAGTTAACTGTCAAATCGGATTCAAGCATTAACTTATGATATCACATAACATATATGCATTTTAAAGGATACCTTCATGCTTCCCAAGTCCATCTAAGTTCTCTCTTTCATGATATGGTTCTAAGTTAACACTTTTGACAACTTACGGTCATTCAAGGTCATGAAAATCATAAAGTCTTACATGCTTGCTTTTTAAACACATAAGGTATTCATATAACTTGTATTAGGCATACTCATAAAAATTCATATCGCATACATGCAACTATCATAGTTATTAGTTTGAAAGCATACTTTGTTTACGCTAAACTTGGTTTCACGACATGTAACATAGCAAGCAAACATGTATGATGCATTAGCCAGTCTAAAAGTACTATCAAACATGTTCATAAGTATTGGAATTCAAATCTAAATGTAACATGTCGACGTTCACGTTCAAAACTTATACTTTCATTAGTAAAGTTTGCTAGTATGGTCTAACATGTTAATGGTACATTATGAAATCTATATACGTAAGTTAATATGTCCGACATGCATTTCAAGGACATATAAACATGCCCAAAAAATCAGAATACATATATGATCTTTACATGTCAAAGTTCGCTTTTAAAAACTTATATTTTTGTTAAAAATGTTTACTAGTGAGGTTCGCATTTTCATATTACATTATGAAACTTATATACGCAAGTTAACATGCATTTTATGTGTCTCTAGGTCATACTAATGTGCCTCAAAAGTCAAAATATTAACCATGAGTATAACATATCAAAACCTTTATTAAAACTCTAAGTTTTATTTTGAAACTACACTTTTCATCAACCTTGAATACGAACATAATAGAACACGCTTACATTAGGTCTACATATCTATATAAGTAAGTTACTCATGCTAGTTTGTTGGTCTAAGTTTATACAAGTAGCTAACATCTAACAGTTTAAGGAAAATTTTCAGATTCTGGTCCAAGAGGCTGGCGCAGCTGCGCTGCGCCTTGATATAAAACCAGCGCAGCTGCGCCGTGTCCGGTCAACCTTAGTGATCTTCCTGCTTCAGCTATTTCCAGTCCAAACATAAAATTTACTACGAATTTGTTATCAGACCAACTACATTGTCTTACTAACACTTGTATTAGATTATATGACAACCAATTAACATTATCAAATCACAAAATTATGGACTCCAACTAAAATGGAGAATTAGAAATTTACAAAAATTGCAAAAATGTGAATTGAAGAACATGAAAGGTACGTTATACCTTTGTAATGCAATTTAGGCTTACTGGAATTGAAGTTCTCTCTGTAACTATCTTGCTAACAACAATAATATACTCTCAATCCAACACTTAAACAAAAATCTCAACAAAGGAAATTGAAGAAGGAGAGCTCACTTATATAGAGGAACGAATACACAGTCCATGCTTCTAACTTCCAAATTAAACTAACGGAAGAATGAATTGCACGAAGGTTATGAAAGAGTAGGTAATTAGTGGTTGGATTCCATCATCAAAACCACTCCCTTGCTCATCATTGCTATGAAAATTTTGCTGAGTTTTAAGGTTATAGGGGAGTAGGATAGCTTGAGTGTTCACGTGAAGGAGAAATAGGGACTATCAATATGGGACAAGGCATTGTATCTCAGAATTCTAGCAACATGAAGTGTATTATTACTGAGGCTTGTACAATTTTATGCAATATATACATAGGTTATATTTTAAATGTCACAATGCAATTCACACAAATAATACTTCAATCTAATTTGTACATATATAATCCATGTATATTTTATCTTACCGATATAATTTACTCAGATATTATCACATTACATCGTCTCCTTTATTATTAAATTCTATTAATCAATAATTGTTTACAATATATCTATGATGTATTATTTTAATATATACTCACATACATATTGTCACACAAGCATCATGATGTATTCATATAACTAAATTAATTATTCACATTGCTCATATAGTTTATTCAATCTTAATACATGCTTTCTATATATAGTATAGTCACATAAATGTTGCACTACACTATATAATATAGTTGTCTCCCATATACTTTATATGTTATACTTTAATTACCGCTTACTTGCGCATAACAATCAATAATCAATACAACCTTATTATATTAATACTTTAATTATTTGTTTTATTATTCACAATGTCAAATAAATAAATTATTCATCTCATTGATTAATTAACAATAATATTAATTAATTCATTCCTCATTGATTATTAATTTCCATAATAATTAAGTAACATTTACATGATTAATTATCACGTTAAATAAATATAAATCTTATTATATTTATAACAAATATACTTATTACCATGCTATTACTAACAATAATAATAATTCAACATACCAACAATTAATATAGATTAATTATTTAATGATTTCTTCGTTAATTAATATAATCATTAATATTACTCATCACTATGCCACACAAGGCATTCAACGAGTTTATCGCAAACTCCATATATTTTTTTAAATTATTATAATAATAATTGAGTTCACTCATCTCATAACACAAAATCATTTATATTCAAATAAATTCTCATTCTCATTAATATATTCATTTAATAATATATGAAAATTCTTGGGTATTACATCCTCCCCCTTATAAAAATTCCATTCTCGGAATTGCTACAAGGTCACACAAATAGATGGGGATAATCCATCATCATTCTATCTTCTAACTCCCACGTAGCCTCCTCGACATCGTGGTTACGCCAAAGTACTTTTACAGATGAAATAACTTTATTTCTCAAGGTTTGCTCTTTCCTATCTAATATCTGGACAGGAATTTCTTCATACGCCAAGTTCTTCTCCACTTGAATCGGCTCATAAGAAATCACGTGCTTGTAGTCGGCTTTGTACGGTCGCAACATGAAAATGTGGAACACGTTGTGGATGTGCTCCAACTCGGGTTGCAATACAACTTTATATGCCACTTCACCCACTCGCTTCAGTATCTCGAATGGCCCTATGAATCTTGGGCTCAACTTTCCTTTCTTGCCGAAACGGATCTTTTCCTTCCATAGAGATACCTTCAAGAATACGAAACTGCCGACTTTAAAGTCCCGGTCCTGCCGATGCAAATCTAAGTACTTTTTCTGGCGGTCTTGAGCTGCTACTAGTCTGGCTCTTATCATTGTCACCACGTATGCGGTTTGTTGTACTAGCTCTGGTCCAGGTATCCATCGTTCTCCGACTTCGTCCCAACATAATGGCGTTCTACACTTTCTTCCGTAAAGAGCTTCGTACGGTGGCATGCCGATACTCGCATGGTAACTATTATTATACGCAAATTCGACTAAGGGTAGGTGGTCGTCCCAATTTCCCTTGAAGTCCATCACGTAAGTACTAAGCATGTCCTCCAGCGTTTGTATAGTTTGCTTGCTCTGTTCGTCTGTCTGACGATGATAAGCGGTACTCAACCTCAATTGTGTTCCCATTCTCTCTTGTAAGCTTTTCCAAAAATTTGACGTGAAGCGCGGATCTTGATCAAAGACAATTGATACCAACACTCCATGTCGTGAAACAATCTCCTTTACGTATAGGCTTGCTAACTGATTCAAACTGTATCGAATCTTGATCGGTAGAAAATGTGCGGTCTTTGTCAGTCGATCCACGATAACCCAAATGGCATCATATCCTTTCTGCGTAACTGGAAGTCCCACCACGAAATCCATCGTAATGTGCTCCCATTTCCACTCTGGTATTTCCAACGGTTGTAGTAAACCACTCGGTCGCTGGTGCTCTGCTTTAACGCATTGGCAAGTCAAACATCTACTAACGCACTCTGCGACTTCCCGTTTTAGATTGGGCCACCAAAAGTGTTGCCTCAAATCTCGGTACATCTTAGTGCCTCCCGGATGAACAAAATACGTCGTATTGTGTGCCTCATGCAAAATCTCTTCTCTCAATTCAGTTACCGCTGGCACCCATACTCTTCCTTCGAATCTCAAGATACTGTCTTTATCCATTCGGAATCTCTCTTCTTCATTTTATGCGATCCTTTTCCTGATTTTCTTGCACTCTTCATCTTTTTTTTTTTGTGATTCCTTCACTCTATCCAACAATATCGGACGAGCTTCCATTACAAATAACTTCTCTTCAAACCTGTCCGGTCCTTTTACCTCTATCTCTAATCTTTCCATTTCTCTTACCAATTCCTCCTGGGTCGTAAAATGAAACAGCTTCTGCCTTCCTTTTCTACTCAGAGCGTCGACAACCACGTTTGCCTTACCCGGGTGATAAAGAATATTGCAGTCATAGTCTTTGATCAATTCTAACCACCTCCTCTGACGTATATTCAACTCCTTCTGTGTGAAGATATATTTCAGACTTTTGTGGTCCGTGTATATCTCACATTTCTCTCCGTACAAATAATGCCTCCAAATTTTTAACCCAAAAACTACTGCCGCTAACTCTAAGTCGTGAGTAGGGTATCGTTTTTCATAATCCTTCAATTGTAGTGATGCATACGCAATGACCTTGTCGTGTTGCATGAGCACACAACCAAGTCCCTTGTGTTATGCGTCACTATACACCACAAAATTTCCCGCATCATCTAGTAATGATAACACATGCGCTTCGCTCAATCTCTTCTTCAACTCTTAAAAACTCTCTTCACATTTGTAAGTCCATACAAATTTCACCGTCTTCCTTGTCAGATTGGTCAATGGGGTTGCTATCTTAGAAAAATCCTGGATGAATCTTCGGTAGTACCCAGCTAACCCTAAGAAACTTCTCACCTCCATTGGTGTTCTTGGCTGCTTCCAATTACTTACTGCCTCGACCTTTGCAGGGTCCACTGAGATTCCATTCTTATCCACCACGTGACCTAAGAATTGAACCTTCTCCATCCAAAATTCACATTTAGAAAATTTCGCATACATCTTCTCTTTCCTTAGTGCCTCTAAAATAATCTTCAGATGTTTGGCGTGCTCTTCTTCTGTCTTCGAGTAGATCAGGATGTCGTCGATGAAAACTACCACGAACTTATCCAAGTATGGCTTGAAAACTCAATTCATCAAGTCCATAAATGCTGCCGGAGCATTAGTCAATCCAAATGACATTACCAAAAACTCGTAATGTCCATAACGGGTTCAAAATGCAGTCTTTGGTATGTCCTCATCCCGTACTTTCAGTTGGTGATAACCTTTCCGTAGGTCTATCTTCAAAAAACACTTCGCTCCTTTCAGTTGATCAAATAAGTCGTCTATCCTTGGTAGCGGATATCTATTTTTGATCGTTACTCTGTTCAATTCTCGATAATCGATACAAAGCCTCATCGATCCGTCCTTTTTCTTAACGAATAACACTGGTGCTCCCCAAGGAGACACACTCGGTCGAATGTCCTTATCCAATAACTCTTGCAGTTGTATCATCAATTCCTTCATTTCTACTGGCGCTATACAATATGGAGCTTTCAAAATCAGTTCCGTTCCCGGTGCTAAGTCTATTACGAATTCGATTTCTGTGTCTGGCAGAAGACCAGGCAGATCGTTCGAAAACACATCTTAAAATTCATTCACTACGGATATATCTTTAATTTCTACTCCCTTTTTTGGAGCATCTACAATGTAAGCTAAATAACTTACACATCCTTTCCTTAACAATATCTTGGCCTACATCATCGTAACGTAACACAATTGCTTAAGCGATGAGATACCATAAAACACTACCTTAAACTTACTCAAAGTCTAAAGGTTCACACATTTGTTCTGACAGTCAATTATTGCTGCATGGTTATACAACCAATCCATTCCCAGTATTACGTCAAATTCTCCCAATCTAATAGGAATCAAGTCTACACTCAGTTCATTTTCTCTAATGTTTGCGCGATAATTTTGATAAATGTATTCTACAAGGATTACTTCTTTATTTGCAACTTCTATGTTCAAGGGATCTTCTAAACGTTCTCGGGGTGAACTAAGTTTACTAGCAAATTCTTCAGATACAAAAGAACAGGTGGCACCCGAATCAAATAATACATAAGCATTTATATCGTTGATTGGGATTATACCTGACACCACGTCCTTTGCAGCCACTGCGTCCTGGACGGTCATGTTAAAGGTTCTGGCGGTTGGGCGGTTGGATTATACCGGACCGTCGATCATCAGTTTGTTTCCCCCTTATTGGCTACCTCCGCTACTTCCCTTCTTTGGGAAGTCCTTAATTCGGTGTTCCGTCAAGCCACATGCAAAGCATCCTTGTATCTTTTTCGGTTTTGGGCAGTTAGGTGAAATGTGCCCTTCCTGTCCGCAGTTATAGCAAGTGCCATGTCCCTTCTAGCACTCCCCTTGATGGTTCTTCCCACATTTCGAGCATCCCTCAGAGCTCTTCTTAAAACCTCCACGAAAATTCCTCGATTGATTATTGTTATTTTTGTTGTTGTTATTGTTCTTCCACTTTCTTTTACCCAAGTTGCTTCCTCCACTACTGCTTCCTCCAGCATGGTTCTCTCCTCCAGTATTCTTTCCTTTCTTCTCCTTGTTGTACAGACTTAAGACCTCACTGCCACCTTCCGCAATGATTGCCTTCTCCAGTAATGTCGCAAAGAAATCAATATGAAGCACTGATACCGTATTGAACAGCCAAGGCTTCAGCCCTTGTTCGAATCATCTCGCCTTCCTTTCTTCATCTCCTACCTGGTGCTTCACAAATCGCGCTAGTTCATTGAACTTATCCGCGTACTGCGCCACCGTCATATCACCTTGCTTCAGTTATAAGAACTTCACCTCCATCCTATTCTTCATGCTTTTCGGGAAGTAGTTCTCGAAAAATAGTGTCTTAAACTTATCCCATGTTATCGTCCCTTCTCCAGCTCTCTACTGATTCGCCTCCCACCAGTAGTTTGCTTCGCCCCTCATCATTTACGTAGCAAATACCGTCTTCTGGTCTTTGCCCACACGAGCTATAGTGAAGGCCTTCTCAATATCCTTAACCCATGTCTGCGCAATGATTGGGTCGGTAGTACCCTCAAACTCTGGGGGTCCTACACTCCTAAAGTCTTTAAAGGTTGTCACTTTCACTTCTTAAGGGTTTGGGCGAACGAGTTCGTTGTTTCTCCCCCTAAAAGTTTCTCCTAACTGATCAACTAGATTTTGTATGGGATCTACTTGCTCCCTCTCGTTATTAACTGATTCTTCGGGTGCAGTCAATCTATGTCTGGGCGGCATTATCTGCATCATAAATTTTCATTTTATTATTACTCAGTTATATTATTTAAGTATTTCTTTTAATACTAAAGGCATAAAATTTTATAACACATTTCTGAAATAAACTTCATTTATATTCATATGCCAAATCGTTTTAGTACATGATTTCCCCTAGCATATTTATATAAATGTTATCAAATATATCCCCTAATATCACCAAAGACGGGGAGCACTAACATACTACCATACTACCCCTCTATCAAAAGCTTACTCGGGGTTTACATCACTATCCCACACTTTACACAAAAAAGTTGGGATTACAACACAGTATATACAACATATAAAGTAAATACCACTAAGCTACAGCTAGACTGACTAAGGGTCTCATCCCATCATTCCACGCTCCACAGCGCTCTTGTACTCGATCTGTGATATATACGCCATCAACTCTCGGCTCAAAGTATGTAGGGTCTGTCCTTGCTTTGCTGGGTAGTGGTACACACCATCAATCACCCTCTCAAAAGCTGAACGGAACACATACCCCATCTTGTTCATCTTCCACTTCTTGCATCTGACCTCATCCTCTAGGTCGTCAGCTCTGTCGTTAGCCGCTTCCCACTTCTCCTCGAAGTGTATCCTATCCATAACCTCTAACTCTAGCTGAGTACGGAGTGCTTCTTTCTCAGTCTTCTCGCTCAATTCTCTCTATTCTACTTCTTCCTGTAACGATTGAGATTTTAATATTTAATTTTAAATATTTATTGAGTTAAATAAATATTTTATGTGATTTATTTATTGAGTTAAATAAATAAATTAGGTGATTTATGGAGTTATTTAATTAAGTGTTATATATTAATGTGTAATATTTAATTAATGTATAATAATTTTATATTATAGTTCTAATTTAATTGAGATAATTAAATTAGATGAGATATGTGATGAAGTGTTACATAAATTATAATTAGTGAGTAATTATAATTATGTGACAATTTTATGTGATTAATTGATGTTAGATTTTAATTGATTAAATTAGATGATTATTATTTAATTAATTAAAATGTGACATTAAAGTATGCGTTAAATAATTTATTAAATAAAAGGAAAAGAATTTTTAAATGATTTTTTTCCAAACAAGGCCCTTGCTTTTGTTTTAAAAGACTGTTGCCAAACAGGGCCCTTACACTAGCTTAAACCTAATTTACCTAAACCATGCCTAAGTTAGTAAAACTAGTTCTAATTTTCCTGTTGCCAAACAAGCCAAAAGGACTTTTGAATTTTGTAACTCCTAATTTAATTGGATTATTAAATATTAGTTAGTACGTATATTATTGATATATGTCAGTTATATATCTATATACTACGTAAGGAAAAACTACGTTAGTTTAAGCCTAAGACTAAGAAGAAAAGAGAGAGAAGAGAGGAAGAATAGTAGAGAAGAATTAGAGAAGAAGAGAAGGAAGGAGTAAGAAAATCATCATCTTCTTCACTTCTATTAATCAATAAAGGTATTCCTCAACTTCCTTATATTTGATATTTATTATGTTCTTCACATTTTCATTCTCTGTAAAGCATGTTCTTATGAAAATTGTATAGCATGATGGGTATATATATATAGATTGTATTACTTTGTTGTTTATAGTTGAATTATATGCCATGTACAAGTTTTTGAAATTTAATTATGGTAAAACGAGTTTTCATGGAAAAAGTTTCGTTTACATGAGTTTATATATTATGGTTGGTTTTACATTGAGAAATTGGTATATGTTAGTATGTTGTTTAGAATTTGTCTATGATACTATCTTGAATCATGAGAATAATGCATGTATTACAAGTTGAATTAGTTGAGAATTTGAATAAAGTGAATTGTTTTATGAAAATTATGAGTTTGGGAGAAAAATGATTTTCTCAAGTTTTTATTTAAAATTTAGTGTTTTAATCTTGTAATTTGATGTCTTGGTATGTTAAAGGTATGTTAGAAGTTTTAGATGATGTTTATGAAATGTTATATGAATCAATCTTTGGCTCAATTGAGAACTGATGTGGAGAATTAAGCCAATTTGGTTTTCTCGGCACTGTTCGCGAAACTGCTCTGTTTCTGTCCGCTGCCGGCGCAGCTGCGCAGGCAGTAATGGTAGAAACGGCGCAGCTGCGCCGCTGGGTTTTCTCAGGTTTGACCACTGCGCAGCTGCGCCGGTGTCAAGGCAAAGAGTGGCGCAGCTACGCCGTTGCCTGATTAGAGGCAGAAAATGCTAGTTAATTGTGCATTGGTATTTTAGAGCTTAGTTTAATTGTGCTATGATATTGAGTATATACCTAGTTGCTATAACATGTTGTTAATATGAAATTGACAATTTCATAATTTGGAAAAGAAAAGAAATTTTGAAAACTTTAATTAGATTATAAATGTTTTATTGTAAATGAGTTACTTAATTATAATTTGATTAATTATAATTAAGAGTAAATATTTAATTTAAATTATAATTTTGTGGAATTATAATGTATAGAAGTTGATTTATTTTAATCAATTAGATGTTAATTTAAATTATAATTTAATAAATGCATGTTTAATTGTGAATTTTAAATTGATAATTACATGATTAATTATAAATTGTGTAATTATAATACATGTTATAGTTTAATTAATTATTGATTATAGTTGATAAATATATGATTAATTATAAATTATGTGATTATAAATGCATGATGTAGTTTAATTAATTTTAAATTATAATTATTTATAATTTAAATGGTAATTATAATTTGATTAAGTGTTTGAACTATAATTGTTTAATTATAATTTAGCTAAATACATAATTAATTTAATTATGTGAATATGTAAGTGATGTAATTAACTATGTGATAGTTAATTATTACTATTTATTTATTTAGAGTGAGTTAACCATTAGAGTTAACCACTTATGTGAATTAGTTATGTATTAACTAATTTAGATTATTATAATTGAATGTGTATAGGAAGTGTTTAAGTACATGGTTTAGTTAAGTAGCTTGCGCTTAAGGTAAGTTTTCTAAACCCTAAACTCGTTAATTCTATGTAAGTTTTCTAAACCCTGATCTTGTATTAATTTTTATGCAAGTCTTCTAACCTTAAACTTGTAAATTCTATACAATATCTTGAGTTCATATATTCATTGTTGAGAATGTCCTTTCCATTTCTGTATTGGACAATTGTTTATTTAATTGAAATGATCTTAACTTATTGTTCAAGTAAGATACAGTTATTATTTTAAATGCTTTAAGTTGATTCTAAAGCATATATGAGTTTATAATTCTTTTATTAATGAATTATTGAAAGTCGATTCAACTAATCCTTAGTTGATGAACGTGAATTCTAAATTTTCTTGTAAGCTTATCCAAACCAAACTTTCTTTAGTGCGGACTTGAATTCAAATTACTGAGTTGACCAACCCTATTTACTAGGGGAGGTTACTACGCATATCGTTAAGATGTTTGTGCACAATACATGGTACAATGGGCTGATCCCCCTAAGTACGAGTTAAGGTCCATAGTCTTATTGACTATTAAAGGTTTAAATAGAAATATTTATAACCTAGGACAAGAGTTCAAAGGTCTTATGACCCTCAGATAAATTCTATATTCAAATTTTAATGTTGATAGAGAATTATTATTCAATTCTTTATTATTGAAGCAAGCTAAGTTGTTCAGATTCTTTTTAAAGATATCCTTTCATGTCTATATTATTGTTAAACTCCAGTGAGCTGTGGTTTGCTCATTCTTGCATTAAATAACAATTTTAGTTAAGGTTGATAACGCTGATGCTCCGTCTACGAGTAAGGGCAAGGGAAAGCAAAGCAAGTGAAGCCTTGTTTTATTTAGTTGAGAATGATTATAATAAGACTTGAATGTTATGTTTTTATTTCCGCACTTTATTATATTCATGTCAGGGTTAGAGTAACCCGGGATTTATTTTACAAAGGTTGTAACCCTTGTTGTAAGGGAGATTTATTTATTTTAATTTAAGTTGTAGTTACTTTGCATTATTCATTGGGTAGATGTATGTTATATTAGAAAGTGAACACCAAATTATGTGGAAACGAAGTACCCAAATTTGAGGGTATGTTATATTAGAAAGTGAACACTAGATCATGTGGAAACGAAGTACCCGGATTTGAGGGTGTCACAGGTTGGTATCAAAGCTATAGCTTATGAAACCTTAGGTAGGGAAACCATAGGTAGTAGCCTTATAGGTAAGATCGAAAAGATAGATGTGATAGGTAAAAGATAATAAACTACTTTATGTGCTATGTGTTTACATTATAGTATTCGAAGAGTGACGACTCGATATCACGTAATAATGAACATTAAAATTCTTTTGTCAGGATGTCGAACGTTGGAGAACCTAGCCAGGCTAGAGAGGATGTACCTCAGGTGTCTAGAGATGAGTAGCCCCGTGACATACATGTTGTCTGGGAGCAGCTGGTTAGGAGAGAGCCATCTCCAGTGATCACAATAGCTGGTCGGGAGCATGAGCTGACACCTATTCTAGAGGATGAGGATGAGGACGAGTCTGAAGAGGAGGAAGAGGATCCCGAAGAGGAATTCCCACCTCACTCTACTAGTGCTGAGATGTACGAAGCAGTCTACGATAGCAATGTGGAGCTTCATGGACTAGTAGAAGATCTCGAGGAGACTATCCAGCAGCGAGACGAGACGATCGAGGAAATGGCAAGTGACCTAGGAGATGCATAGTGGAACCTGATACATATAGAGGTTGATAGAGTTGCTGCTCGATTTGAACTGGCAAAACTAAAGCAAGACATCCAAGAGGAGTTGAGGAAGCGTTCCAGAGCTGAAGAGTCAAGTTTGAGGGCTAATCAACGAGCTGATCGAGCTGAAGATGAAGCTGAAGCCAAGAGGGCTAAGTTGAGGGAAACGGAATATACTTTTCATACAGCAATAGAGAAAGCTCGGGATCGTATTTTCTACTACCAAGCTCAGTTCCAAGGTTTACCGTGGTATATGGTGGACCGAAGAACGACATTTCGGGTAATGGAAGAGGAACGCAGAGAGCCTGTGCGATGTATTAATATGCCTAAGCAGAGGCAGTAGCAGTAATAGCAGTAGTAGCAGTAGTAGAGTTTTGTTTATGTATTGCTTTTTGTAATAAGTAAAGTAAATCCCATAGTTTGAGATAAGAATGGGATGAGTTAATAATGTAATCCTGTAACTTGTCCAGTTCAGGAAGAATGATAGAAATGGCAGAAATGCTATCTGTTTGATGTTTTTTTTACTACGAGTAATTAATAAAAGAAGTTTATGGACGTGCTATGTGTTATATGTGAACTGAGCCATTTAAACGTTTAAGTATGAACTTGGATACTTAATAGTTGAATAGAGGGTCTAATAATAATATTATCTTAACAAAAAATGCCTCCTAGAAGAAGATCAACACGTCAAAACCCCGAGGGTTCGACGAACAACAACAATAACGATGGGACGAATCCGAACTCGGTTCAGCAGTTGGTGAACCTGTTGACCGGAGCTCTTGCGAATCAGCCGCAGGTGCAGGGTACTACATTCAAGGAATTCAAGGCAGTAGGACCGCCTGAGTTCAAAGGATCGACTAACCCTATTTAAGCTCATACATGGGTTATGGAAATAAAGAAGGTATTTGACGTGGCTAGGGTAGGGGAAGACCAGAAGACAGCGTTCACGGCTTTCATGTTGAAGTCGGATGTCAGCTTTTGGTGGAAGGCTAACAAGACCCGAGAGGGAGAGGGAGTCATCACGTGGGAACGTTTTAAGGAAATGTTCTACGAGATGTACTTTCCAGCTAGTTCGCAGGACCAGATGGAGGTCCAGTTCCTAGAGCTTAAGCAGGGAGGGATAACGGTGTCCGAGTATGCCGCTAAGTTTAACGAGTTGGCCAGGTTTGCTACATACCAGGTCAGCACTGACGCTAGGAAAGCAAGGAGGTTTGAGCGGGGACTGAAGCCCTGGCTCTATAGCAAGGTTTCCATGTTCCAACTAAATACCTTTGCAGCGGTGCTGGAGAAAGCCATACTTGATGAGGGAGGAAGCGAAGCGGTGACGAAGTTCAACCAAGATAAGAAGAAGAAGAATGAGGTAGAAACCAAGACTGGTAGCAGCGCTGTGAACCAGAAGAGGAAATGGATTGACAACACCTCTGCTGGGAGTCAGCAAGGAAGCCAGCAGAAGAGGAAGTTTGAAGCATGTGCTATATGCGGTAAGAATCACACTAGCGTATGCATGAAGGGGAAGCGGGTGTCCTTCAACTGTGGTCAGGAAGGTCACATTGCACCTAATTGCCCAAACCCAAAAAAGGGAGCTTTCTTTACATATGGATCCAAAGATCATATGGCTCGTAACTACCCGAAGAAGCTGACGGCAGGGTCAACAGGGAGCGGAGGGAATGGAAGCGACAGTACCATTAATATCGCTGCACCATTGCAAACTGTTCGACCCACTGCACGGACATTCAATATGACGGTGCAGGATGCTGTGCAATCAAAAGACGTGGTGTCAGGTATTATTTCGGTCAATAGTATAAATGCATATGTATTATTTGATTCGGGTGCTACTTGGTCATTCATATTTGATGATTTTGCTAAAACTCTAGACTTACCTGTAGAGGAGTTAGTTTACCCTTTGAACATAGAGATTGCGAATAGGGAGGTTATTCCTGTTAGGAGCATTTATAAGAACTATAGATTGGACATTAAGGGTCAGGAGCTTAGAGTAGATTTGATTCCGATAAAACTTGGGGAATTCGACGTCATACTAGGTATGGATTGGTTGTTCAACCATGGGGCGATAATCGACTGTCAGAAGAAGTCGGTAAACCTTACGACTCCGTCGAAGTTAGTGTTCTATGGTAGCAAATTGCCTAGACAAGCGAGTTATCTGACGGTTATGCAAGCCAAGAAACTTCTGATGCATGGTTGTGTAGGATACCTAGCCTACATAGTGGATACACATAAGGAAAGCCCGAAGGTGACGGAGATATCGGTAGTTAAGGAGTTTGGGGACATTTTTCCTACCAAATTGCCAGGACTTTCGCCAGATAGGGAGACATAGTTCGTGATCGATTTAGCGCCAGGAACTGCTCCGATTTCGAAGGCTCTGTATCGAATGGCTCCAGTCGAGATGAAGGAACTGATGGTTCAACTGCAAGAATTACTAGACAAGAAGTATATCCAACCAAGCGTTTCGCCGTGGGGAGCGTCTATTTTATTCGTGAAGAAGAAGGATGGATCGATGCGTCTTTGCATTGATTATAGAGAGTTGAATAAAGTTACGATCAAGAATAGGTATCCTTTACCTAGGATCAATGACTTGTCCATCAACTAAAGGGTGCTAGGTACTTCTCAAAAATTAATTTGAGAAGTGGGTATCATCAGTTGAAAGTGAGAAAGGAAGATATATCGAAAACGGCTTTAGGACTCGATATGGTTATTACAAGTTCTTGGTGATGTCATTTGGTCTAACGAATGCCCCAGCTGCATTTATGGACTTAATGAACAGGGTGTTCAAGCCATTTCTGGACAAGTTCGTGGTGGTGTTCATAGATGACATCCTGGTTTTTTCCAAGACCGAGGAGGAACATGCTGAACACTTACTACTAACCTTAGAAGCGTTGTGACGAGAGAAGCTTTATGCTAAATTCTCGAAATACGAATTCAGGTTGGAACGTGTGCAATTTCTTGGCCACGTGATCAACAAGGATGGTATTTCGATGGATCTGTCGAAGGTCGAAGCGGTAATGAGTTGGGATCAGCCGAAGACGCCGTCTGAAGTGAGGAGTTTCTTGGGATTGGCAAGTTATTACCGTAGATTTATCCAAGACTTTTCTAGAATAGAAACTCCATTGACGAATTTGACTCATAAAATAGTTAAGTTTGTTTGGACGGAGAAATGTGAGGAAAGTTTTTAGGAGTTGAAGAAAAGGCTGAGCACTGCGCCTGTATTGTCTTTACCGGATAGTTCGGGGAATTTCGTAGTATATAGTGATGCCTCACATAAAGGATTAGGCTGTGTGTTGATGCAGAACGGTAAAGTCATTGTCTATGCGTCACGTCAGCTGAAAGATTATGAGAAGGGGTATCCGACCAATGATCTAGAATTGGCGGCAGTAGTGTTTGCCCTAAAGATTTGGAGGCACTACTTATATAGAGAGAAGTGTGAAATATACACAGATCACAAGAGTCTGAAGTATATATTTACCTAGAAGGATTTGAACATGCGCCAAAGAAGATGGTTGGAACTGATTAAAGACTATGATTGCGAGATACTTTACCATTCGGGTAAAGCTAACGTTGTTGCCGACGCTTTAAGCAGGAAAGGTCGGGAGAAGATGAACGTGTTAACTGATCAAGATCGGTTAATAGAACAGATGGCTAGATTGGAGTTGGAAGTGAAGTGTCTGAAGGAATCGGATGAGATGTTATTTCAACTAACCACTAGTTCTACTCTAGTAGAAAAGGTGAAAGAAGCACAACTTTATGATGAAGAATGTGAGAAGATTCGGAAAAGGATAACCGATGGCGAAGAGTTCAAGTTTAAGATCGATAATGAAGATCTGTTACGATTTGAAGGTAGAATATGGGTACCGCCAGTACCAGAGGTCAAAGAGGAGATTCTGAGCGAAGCTCATAGTTCTAGATATTCTATTCACCCTGGGAGTACGAAGATGTACCAGGATCTCAGGCATCATTTCTGGTGGCCGAATATGAAGAGGGACGTTGCTGAAGGCGTTGTGAAATGCTTGACGTGCCAAAAAGTCAAAGCAGAACACCAGAGACCAAGTTGACTGCTGCAACCGTTAGAAATTCCAGAGTGGAAGTGGGAGCATATCACGATGGATTTCGTGGTAGGTCTTCCAGCGACTCAGAAGGGATTTGATGCGATATGGGTTATAGTGGATCGACTGACGAAGTCAGCCCACTTTCTGCCTATCAGGGTTAAGTACAACCTGGATAAGCTAGCAAAGTTATATGTTAAGGAAATTATTTCTAGACACGGTGTTCCAGTGTCGATTGTGTCTGACAGATATCCGCATTTTATGTCTAAATTCTGGAAAAATTTGCAAGAATGTCTGGGAACGCAATTGCAAATGAGTATAACGTATCATCCTCAGACTGATGGACAGAGCAAGAGAACGATTCAGACGCTTGAGGATATGCTGAGAGCTTGTGTGATGGACTTCAAAGGAAGCTGGGAGGATCATCTACCATTGGTGGAGTTCGCCTACAATAATAGTCATCATGCGAGTATTGGCATGCCGCCTTACGAAGCATTATATGGCAGAAAATGCAGAACTCCTTTGTGCTGGGATGAAGTCGGTGAACGTCAATTGTTGGGACCAAAATTGGTAGAATAAATCGCCGAAATTATAAAGCTGATCAGAACGAGATTAGTTGCTGCTCAAGACAGACAAAAGAAGTATGCCGATTTAGATCGACATAACCGAGAATTCTTACCAGGAAGTTTCGTGTTCCTAAAAGTATCTCCCTGGAAGGGGAAGATTCGATTTGGTAAGAAGGGAAAGCTGAGTCCCCGATTTATTGGACCTTTTGAGGTGTTGCGAAAAGTTAGCGAGGTAGCTTACGAGATTGCATTACCTCCGGAGCTCGAGAATATACATAATGTCTTCCATATTTCTGTGTTAAGACCTTACAAGCATGATTACAAACATGTAATAGAATATGAACCTTTGCTATTTGATAAAGACTTAACGTATGAAGAAGTGCCTGTTCAAATAGTTGATAGAAAGGAACAAGTACTTAGGAATAAAGTGATACTTTCTGTTAAGGTAATCTGGAGGAACCACAGTGCTGAAGAAGCTACGTGGGAACTCGAAGATGTTATGATAAAATCTTATACGCATTTATTTGTTTAGTTGTGTGTAACCCCTTATATACTGATTCTGGGGACAGAATCCTTTTGAGGGAAAAATATAATAGACGAAAATTTTTTATGTGTGATTCTGGAGACAGAATCCTTTTAAGGAGGGAAGATTGTAACGATTGAGATTTTAATATTTAATTTTAAATATTTGTTGAGTTAAATAAATATTTTATGTGATTTATTTATTGAGTTAAATAAATAAATTATGTGATTTATGGAGTGATTTAATTAAGTGTTATATATTAATGTGTAATATTTAATTAATGTATATTAATTTTATATTATAGTTCTACTTTAATTGCGATAATTAAATTAGATGAGATATGTGATGAAGTGTTACATGAATTATAATTAGCGAGTAATTATAATTATGTGGCAATTTTATGTGATTAATTGATGTTAGATTTTAATTGATTAAATTAGATGATTAATATTTAATTAATTAAAATATGACATTAAAGTATGTGTTAAATAATTTATTAAATAAAAGAAAAAGAATTTTTAAATGATTTTTTTACCAAACAAGGCCCTTGCTTTTGTTTTAAAAGACTGTTGCCAAACAGGGCCCATTACACTAGCTTAAACCTAATTTACCTAAACCATGCCTAAGTTAGTAAAACTAGTTCTAATTTTCCTGTTGCCAAACAAGCCAAAAGGACTTTTGAATTTTGTAACTCCTAATTTAATTGGATTATTAAATATTAGTTAGTACGTATATTATTGATATATGTCAGTTATATATCTATATACTACGTAAGGAAAAACTACGTTAGTTTATGCCTAAGACTAAGAAGAAAAGAGAGAGAATAGAGGAAGAATAGCAGAGAAGAATTAGAGAAGAAGAGAAGGAAGGAGTAAGGAAATCATCATCTTCTTCACTTCTATTAATCAATAAAGGTATTCCTCAACTTCCTTATATTTGATATGTATTATGTTCTTCACATTTTCATTCTCTGTAAAGCATGTTCTTATGAAAATTGTATAGCATGATGGGTATATATATATAGATTGTATTACTATGTTGTTTATAGTTGAATTATATGCCATGTACAAGTTTTAGAAATTTAATTGTGGTAAAACGAGTTTTCATGGAAAAAGTTTCGTTTACATGAGTTTATATATTATGGTTGGTTTTACATTGAGAAATTGGTATATGTTAGTATGTTGTTTAGAATTTGTCTATGATACTATCTTGAATCATGAGAATAATGCATGTATTACAAGTTGAATTAGTTGAGAATTTGAATAAAGTGAATTGTTTTATGAAAATTATGAGTTTGGGAGAAAAATGATTTTGTCAAGTTTTTATTTAAAATTTAGTGTTTTAATCTTGTAATTTGATGTCTTGGTATGTTAAAGGTATGTTAGAAGTTTTAGATGATGTTTATGAAATGTTATATGAATCAATCTTTGGCTAAATTGAGAACTGATGTGGAGAATTAAGCCAATTTGGTTTTCTCGGCAATGTTCGCGAAGCTGCTCTGTTTCTGTCCGCTGCCGGCGCAACTGCGCAGGCAGTAAGGGTAGAAGCGGTGCAGCTGCGCCGCTGGGTTTTCTCAGGTTTGACCCCTGCGCAGCTATACCGATGTCAAGGCAAAGAGTGGCGCAACTGCGCCGTTGCCTGATTAGAGGTAGAGAATGCTAGTTAATTGTGCAGTGGTATTTTAGAGCTTAGTTTAATTGTGCTATGATATTGAGTATATACCTAGTTGCTATAACATGTTGTTAATATGAAATTGACAATTTCATAGATTGGAAAAGAAAAGAAATTTTGAAAACTTTAATTAGATTATAAATGTTTTATTGTAAATGAGTTACTTAATTATAATTTGATTAATTATAATTAAGAGTAAATGTTTAATTTAAATTATAATTCTGTGAAATTATAATGTATAGAAGTTGATTTATTTTAATCAATTAGATGTTAATTTAAATTATAATTTAAGTAATTATAATTTAATAAATGCATGTTTAATTGTGGATTTTAAATTGATAATTACATGATTAATTATAAATTGTGTAATTATAATACATGTTATAGTTTAATTAATTATTGATTATAATTGACAAATACATGATTAATTATAAATTGTGTAATTATAAATGCATGATGTAGTTTAATTGATTTTAAATTATAATTATTTATAATTTAAATGGTAATTATAATTGAAGTAATTATAATTTGATTAAGTGTTTGAACTATAATTGTTTAATTATAATTTAGTTAAATACATAATTAATTTAATTATGTGAATATGTAAGTGATGTAATTAACTATGTGATAGTTAATTATTACTATTTATTTAATTAGAGTGAGTTAACCATGAGAGTTAACCACTTATGTGAATTAGTTATGTATTAATTAATTTAAATTATTATAATTGAATGTGTATAGTAAGTGTTTAAGTACGTGGTTGAGTTAAGTAGCTTGAGCTTAAGGCAAGTTTTCTAAACCCTAAACTCGTTAATTCTATGCAAGTTTTCTAAACCCTGATCTTGTATTAATTTTTATGCAAGTCTTCTAACCTTAAACTTGTTAATTCTATACAATATCTTGAGTTCATATATTCATTGTTGAGAATGTCCTTTCCATTTCTGTATTGGACAATTGTTTATTTAATTGAAAGGATCTTAACTTATTGTTCAAGTAAGATACAGTTATTATTTTAAATGCTTTAAGTTGATTCTAAAGCATATATGAGTTTATAATTCTTTTATTAATGAATTATTGAAAGTCGATTCAACTAATCCTTAGTTGATGAACGTGAATTCTAAATTTTCTTGTAAGCTTATCCAAACCAAACTTTCTTTAGTGCGGACTTGAATTCAAATTACTGAGTTGAACAACCCTATTTACTAGGGGAGGTTACTACGCATAGCGTTAAGATGTTTGTGCACAATACATGGTACAAAGGGCTGATCCCCCTAAGTATGAGTTAAGGTCCATAGTCTTATTGACTGTTAAAGGTTTAAATAGAAATATTTATAACCTAGGACAAGAGTTCAAAGGTCTTATGACCCTCAGATAAATTCTATATTCAAATTTTAATGTTGATAGAGAATTATTATTCAATTCTTTATTATTGAAGCAAGCTAAGTTGTTCAGATTCTTTTTAAAGATATCCTTTCATGTCTATATTATTGTTAAACTCCAGTGAGATGTGGTTTGCTCACTCTTGCATTAAATAACAATTTTAGTTAAGGTTGATAACGCTGATGCTCCGTCTACTAGTAAGGGTAAGGGAAAGCAAAGCAAGTGAAGCTTTGTTTTATTTAATTGAGAATGATTGTAATAAGACTTGAATGTTATGTTTTTATTTTCGCACTTTATTATATTTATGTCAGGTTAGAGTAATCCGGGATTTATTTTACAAAGGTTGTAACTCTTGTTGTAAGGGAGATTTATTTATTTTAATTTAAGTTGTAGTTACTTTGCATTATTCATTGGGTAGATGTATGTTATATTAGAAAGTAAACACCAAATCATGTGGAAACGAAGTACCCAAATTTAGGGGTATGTTATATTAGAAAGTGAACACCATATCATGTGAAGACGAAGTACCCGAATTTGGGGGTGTCACACTTCCAGCTTCCCTGATAGATCTACGTTTCTCGCCACCGACCTGTGGAAAAAGGTTCCCATCTGGATCCCTGCTTCCCTACGATATGCAATCTCTACCTCTAACTCTTGCATGGCCTGCTTCCTCTGGTGGTCCTCGTTCCTCAGCTTCTGGAACTCAGACTCTCTCTCCTCGGCCTCGGCCTCTAGCTCCTGGACTCTGTAGTCTAACTCCAGAATACGCTCCTCGTACTCTCCCAACATATGCTCTTCTAGGTTAGGCTCGTAGGAGTCCTCCATGGGCTCCTCCTCTACAGGCTCGTCCTTAACAGGCTCTTCCTCCATAGGCTCCTCCTCGGGGTCAAACTCCACCTCGATCTCATCCTCGTAGTCAAACTCGGATATTGCAATAGCCTACACTGGCACAGCCTCTAAAGGTGCCTCGTATACTACATGTATATCTCTAGGCTCCTCCTCGGCCACTCTACTAGGTACACCTGTGTCTGTCATCCTACAATCACAAACAACAACTCCATTATAATGTTAAATAAAACATAAGTTCATTATATAGAATGAAGTTACATTTCATAACATACTAAGTCTCTCTAACTTTCTAAGTTCTCCTAAGTTATAATCTAAGGACACTCGCTCCTAAGATTTATAACTACAGCTCTGATACCAACCTGTGACGCCGCCAAATTTAGACCGCCACTTGGTCACTCGAATTCGGTTCGTCACGTTCTCATGGTAATACGATAATAACTAAAATCACACAATCACAACGAAAAATCTAATCTAGAATAATTTACAATGATTTATTATAATTATTCCCCTAAGTCTCGCAACCCACAGTACTTAATAGATTACATAATAATATCCAATACAGACTTATTATATAATCTAACTTAAGCATAAATATAGTCAACTCCAATCTTACTACATCAACTTAATACAACATTATAATATTTAAAACATAAAAAAAAAGAAGACAAGCTAGTAGGTAGCCTTGCCCTTGCCCTTATCAACTGAAATATTTTTAGGGAAAGCAAGAATGAGCAACAAGTTTGCTCAGCAAGTAATATAACAACAACGGTGAGTAATATAGTTCTCAAATCTTAAAAAGGGTATAGCAAGGTATGATAATTCAAGGATAGCAAGAATATCAATAGTTCTCAATAATAGCCGCTAAGGACAAAATAATATCAATATGATTCAATAGTAAATCAATTTAAGATTTCAAGATAACTGAATACTGAGTAGTCACTAAGGACTATGAACTCTTACTAGAATTAACAGTAATATACTGAAAATCCAATAAAACAAGTACAACAGGTGATCAGCCTAAAGTACCCTATATTATGCATAACATTTAATCATACTTAAGTGCGCACGTCGGTCTCCCGACCAATATATTACCCCTTCAAAGAAGGTTGTTCAACTTAGTTAACACAAGAATTCTGCACCATTCAATTGGTTTGGACAACTTTCTAATCATGTAATAAGTCTAGCCGAATCAGTTGGCATAGACGACTCTTTAAATTAATAAGCGAACAATTATAAGTTCAATACTCGAATCAAAGTTCAAGAATAAACAACTCTATTTTATTTATGAAGCATTATGTCATAGGATAAGAATCATGCTTTCAATTATTTACTTGTATAACCAATAATAGTACAAGCTCCAGTAATGTTCAATAAAGAGTAAGGTTCAAGTACTTGCCTTATGCGTAGTCTATCTACGATAAGTAATTCAACACTTTCAAACCCTATCGTAATATAGTTACGTATATATGATATCCATTAGTCATATATTTCAACATCATATTTTATCTTGGATATACAATCACCACATAAACTAAGTTTTAACCTAGCTACCCCGTCATACTATATATAGCATCATATTAATTCACAAGTCTCGACTAATATACTTTTATCCTTAACGTTCCTCTTTTTGAGTTAAACATATTCTCATATCATTATAAGACCACAATTAATTAGCAAACATACCCTTTTTAGCAAGTTATAGCATTGTTATAAGTTAACCGTCAAATCGAATTCAAGCATCAACATATGGTATCACATAACATATATGCATTTTAAAGGATACCTTCATGCTTCCCAAGTCCATCTAAGTTCTCTCTTTCATGATATGGTTCTAAGTTAACACTTTTGACAACTTACGGTCATTCAAGGTCATGAAAATCACAAAGTCTAACATGCTTGCTTTTTAAACACATAAGGTATTCATATAACTTGTATTAGGCATACTCATGAATATTCATATCGCATACATGCAACTATCATAGTTATTAGTTTGAAAGCATACTTTGTTTACGCTAAACTTGGTTTCACGACATGTAACATAATAGGCAAACATGTATGATACATTAGTGAGTCTAAAAGTACTATCAAACATGTTCATAAGTATTGGAATTCAAATCTAAATGTAACATGTCGACGTTCACGTTCAAAACTTATACTTTCATTAGTAAAGTTTGCTAGTATGGTCTAACATGTTCATGCTACATTATGAAATCTATATACATAAGTTAATATGTCCGACATGCATTTCAAGGACATATAAACATGTCCAAAAAATCAGAATATATATATGATCTTTACATGTCAAAGTTCGCTTTTAAAAACTTACATTTTCTTTAAAAATGTTTACTAGTGAGGTTCGCATGTTCATATTACATAATGAAACTTATATACGCAAGTTAACATGCATTTCATGTGTCTCTAGGTCATACTAATGTGCCTCAAAAGTCAAAATATTAACCATGAGTATAACATATCAAAACCTTTTTTAAAACTGTAAGTTTTATTTTGAAACTACACTTTTCATCAACCTTGAATACAAGCATAATAGAACACGCTTACATTAGGTCTACGTATCTATATAAGTAAGTTACTCATGCTAGTATGCTGGTCTAAGTTTATACAAGTAGCTAACATCTAACAGTTTAAGGAAAAATTTCAAATTTTGGTCCCTGAGGCTGGCACAGCTGTGCTCCGCCTTGGTATAAAACCGGCGCAGCTGCGCCGTGTCCAGTCAACCTCAGTGATCTTCCTGCTTCGGCAGTTTCAAGCGCAAACACAAAATTTACTACGAATTTGTTTTCCGACCAACTACATTGTCGTACTAACACTTGTATTAGCTTATATGACAACCAATTAACATTATCAAATCACAAAATCATGGACTCCAACTAAAATGGAGAATTTGAATTTTACAGAAATTGCAGAAATGTGAATTGAAGAACATGGAAGGTACGTTATACCTTTGTAATGCAATTTAAGCTTGCTGGAATTGAAGTTCTCTCTGTAACTATCTTGCTAACAACAATAATATACTCTTAATCCAACACTTAAACAAAAATCTCAACAAAGGAAATTGAAGAAGGAGAGCTCCCTTATATAAAGGAATGAATACATAGTCCATGCTTCTAACTTCCAAATTAAACTAACGGAAGAATGAATTGCATGAAGGTTATGAAAGAGTAGGTAATTAGTGGTTAGATTCCATCATCAAAACCACTCCCTTGCTCATCATTGCTATAAAAGTTTTGCTGAGTTTTAAGGTTATAGGGGAGTAGGATAGCTTGAGTGCACACGTGAAGGAGAAATGGGAACTATCAATATGGGACAAGGCATTGTATCTCAGCATTCTGGCAACATGAAGTGTATTATTACTAAAGCTTCTACAATTTTATGCAATATATACATAGGTTATAATTTAAATGTCACAATGCAATTCACACAAATAATACTTCAATGTAATTTGTACATATATAATTCATGTACATTTTATCTTATCGATATAATTTACTCAGATATTATCGCATTACATCGTCTCCTTTATTATTAAATTCTATTAATCAATAATTGTTTACAATATAACCATGATGTACTATTTTAATGTATACTAACATACATATTTTAACAAAAGCATCATGATGTATTCATACAACTAAATTAATTAGTCACATAGCTCATATAGTTTAATCAATCTTAATACATGCTTTCTATATATAGTATAGTCACATAAATGTTGCACTACACTAATATAATATAGTTGTCTCCCTTATACTTTATATGTTATACTTTAATTACCGCTTACTTGCACATAACAATCAACAATCAATACAACCTTATTATATTAATAACTTACTTATTTGTTTTATTATTCATAATGTCAAATAAATAAATTATTCATCTAATTGATTAATTAACGATAATATTAATTAATCCATTCCTCAGTGATTATTAATTTCCATAATAATTAACTAACATTTACATGATTAATTATGACGTTAAATAAATATAAATCTTATTATATTTATAACCAATATACTTATTACCATGCTATTACTCGCAATAATAATAATAATTCAACATACCAACAATTAATATAGATTAATTGTTTAATGATTTCTTCGTTAATTAATATAATCATTAATATTTCTCATCACTGTGCCACACAAGGCGTTCAACGAGTTTATCGCAAACTCCATATATTTTTCTCAATTATTATAATTATAATTGAGTTAACTCATCTCATAACACAAAATCATTTATATTCAAATAAATTCTCATTCCCATTAATATATTCATTTAATAATATATGGAAATTCTCGGGTATTACAAAAGGACTATGAGAAGGGATACCCTACCCATGACCTGGAATTGGCTGCGGTAGTGTTTGCCCTTAAGATTTGGAGGCATTATCTCTACGGAGAAAAGTGTGAGATATACACATACCACAAAAGTCTGAAGTATATCTTTACACAAAAGGAGTTAAACATGAGGCAGAGGAAATGGTTAAAATTGATTAAGGACTATGATTGTGATATTCTATATCATCCAGGGAAGGCCAATGTAGTTGCAGATGCTTTAAGCAGAAAGAGTCGAGAAAAATTGTTTGTATTGACAAACCAAGAAGAATTAGTCAAGGAAATGGAGAAAATGGAGTTGGAGGTGAAAAATCCGAAGAATTTGGATAGAGTAATAGAAATGGAAGCAAGTCTGACCTTACTCGACAAGGTGAAGGAGGAACAAGAAAATGATGAAGAATGCGGTAACCTCACGAAGCGGTTAACTGAAGGCGAAAAGTTGAAGTATAAAATTGACGGCATTAGATTGCTGAGATTTGAAGGATGAATTTGGGTACCTGCAGTACCAGAGTTAAGAGAGGAGATTTTGCAAGAGGCCCATACTACGAGGTATTTAATACACCCAGGAAGCACCAAGATGTATCAAGATTTGCGTCAACATTATTGGTGGCCTAACATGAAGAGAGAGGTTGCAGAATGCGTCAGCAGATGTTTAACTTGTCAAAGAGTTAAGGCAGAGCATCAACGACCAAGTGGACTATTACAGCCATTGGAAATTCAGGGATGGAAATGGGAGCACATCACAATGGATTTTGTGGTAGGACTGCCAGTGACACAGAAGGGTTATGACGCCATATGGCTGATTGTCGATCGTCTTACAAATTTAGCACACTTTTTGCCGATCAGGATCAAGTATACTTTGGATCAGTTAGCCAAGTTATATATCAAGTGTAGACACTCAAAATTTTCCTTTCCCCAATACTAACACTTTAGGAGGGCAAAACCATCAATCAATTCAAATTCGACCACCAATGCCAGTCCTTCAATTCAAATTCGGCCGCTAATGCCGATCATTTAACTCAAAACCGGCCACCAATGCTGGTCCTTAAACATAAATCCGACTCCCAATATCGGTAACCTAAATTTGATCCCCAATATCAGTATTCCAGCCAAATCCGATCTCTAATCGGACCATTAATCCAGGTCCGATCTCCAATCGGACAGTCAATCCAGGTCTGATCTCTAATTGGACCGTCTATCCAGCTTCGATCTACAATCAGACAATCAATTCAGCTCCGATCTCCAATCGAACAGTCAATCCAGCTCCGATCTCTAATCAAACCGTCTATCCAGCTTCGATCTCCAATCGAATCGTTAATCCAGCTCCGATCTCCAATCGGACCGTCAATCCAGCTCCGATGTCTAATCGGACCTTCAATCCCGCTCTGATCTCCAATCAAACCGTCAATCCAACTCTGATCTCCAATCGGACAGTCAATTTAGCTCTGATCTCCAATTAGACCATCAATCCAGCTCCGATCTCCAATCGAACTATCAATCCAGCTCCGATCTCCAATCGGACAGTTAATCCAGCTCCGATCTCCAATCGAACAGTCAATCCAGCTTCAATCTCCAATCAGACAGTCAATACAGCTCTGATCTCCAATTGGACTGTCAATCCAGCTCCGATCTCCAATCAGACCCTCTATCTAGCTCTGATCTCCAATTAAACTGTCAATACAACTCTGATCTCCAATCGGATAGTCAATCCAGCTCCGATCTCTAATTGAACCATCTATCTAGCTCCGATCTCCAATCGGACCGTCAATCCAGCTCTGATCTCCAATCGGACCGTATATCCAGCTTCGATCTTCAATCGGATAGTTAATCCAGCTCCGATCTCCAATCGGACTGTCTATCCAACTCTGATCTCCAATTGAACTGTCAATCCAGCTTCGATCTCCAATTGGACCATCATTCCAACTCCGATCTCCAATCAAATCATCAATCCAGCTCGGATCTCCAATCAGACCATCTATCCAGCTCCGATCTCCAATCGGATCGTCTATCCAGCTCTGATCTCTGATCGGATCGTCAGTTAAAACCCGATCTCAATATCAGGCTTTCAATTCATCCCCGGTCTCATCCCCGGGAAGTACAGATAAGCCTCGACGTCAAGCCAGGAAGTGCAGTTCAGCCCCAGAGACAACCCTGGGAAGCCAGATCCATCAAAGGTCATGCCGACACCACAGGCAACACCGAGAGAGGCAAAACAGGCATTTTATCAACTCTCATTCGATTCAGTCATACTTAAGATGAATTGTTTCCATCGAAGTCAGAATGAACCATAACGACGATCCCGAGTGCAAACGACGCAAGACAGCTCAACAGACAAACTGCGAGAAATCGAAGACCTGGTTATGAACCCATCTTCTCGGACCCACAAAATGTTTAATCCCATGTCATTATGACACTCTCGGCGAGGGCTTTTCGAAAAGGTATCGCACGCCTCAAACGGACGCTCTGATCAAAAGTTAGAAAGTTTCGACTTCGACTGCGCGTTGTCTGGAGTGCACGTACTTTGAGATGATAGAACCCGACACCGTGGGCCCCACTTGGGGAGCCACACCTCTACCTATGGCAACCGCAGGTAGAGAAGGCTCCCTGGCCTATAAATAAACGTGCACCCCCTTCATTTTCTAGTTTTGAAAACGCAGCGAAGCTCTGCCTGTCTGATTTTCTGACTTTTACACCTCTTCCAAACCCAAATATTTTCACTCCAACACGTAGATATACCAATATACTACCACATATCAGAAAATAATAGGTAGATTTGGACGTATAGAGCCTACGACTTGGTAAAAAGCCCGTATTGCAGTCAATTATAAGTATTTTTACGATTAGAAAGTCCATACTACTACTTTGCACTATTTTACACCTTCACACGAAGTTTCATCTTCTAAATATGCCCAAAACTTAGTTCCATGGTCGTTTTCATCAAAATTTGGTGCATTTTTGTACATAAACACAGTTTTTTGCATTTTTACAACTCGGATTGACGATCCGTCAGCTCCAGTAGCTTCAATGCACTAGCACACACATTTTTGGCAACTCCGTCGAAATGGGTTGTCTTCCCAGTTCGGGTTTGACCCTTTTTTGTATATATTTAACTACAAATGTACAAACATTTCAATTCTATCAAGCCCGGATGTCAAATCCGTGGTTGTTTACCGTTTTTATATATATTTATGCATATATAAGCGAATTTCACCATCACTAGTACTCATATCAGTCCTGGTTGACTACATTTCTGTCAATATATATATATATATATATATATATATATATATTTTCAGTCCGACCTGGGTTACTTCGTGGCCATTTTACTACTTTTGCACACTTCGCCATACTGGGTGCTCTCCCCAGTCACTGGTTGACTACTTTTCTGTTAATTTCAATTGCAGTACGGGCACTGGCGTGAAAACCCATCGCCCTTTTTACTATTTTTATACATTTATATATATTTCATTTCTGTCACAGCTTGGATTATTTCGTGGCTATTTATAGGTCTTTTATATAAATATAAATATAAATATATATATATATATATATATATATATATATATATATATATATATATATTTCAATTCTAGTCCGGGCTTGCGAGTGAAAACCCATTGTCCTTTTACAGTTTTGTATATATATAATTATATATATTACTTTACTCAAATTTATTCAACCGCTGCTTTTAATATTCATTTGTATATGAATCTGCACTGACATATATGCGGTCGGACTAGATTTATCCAAATCTCGCCAATTCTAGCTTTCAACGGTCCAAACAAGTCCCGATAGAACCTAGAAGCTATAATGGCTGAGATGTCTTTAAATCTAGTTATTTTTATAGTTTTAGCTTTGAAAGCAAACTCGCGTCCCTTAGATTGCTATCTAGTGGGAACGAAACGCTTTATCCACTCGCAGCCAAGATTTATTGATGAATCCTTGGTTCCATTACGACGTGATGATGTATATATATCCATTTCTGTGTAAATTTGAACTGTACAGGTTTATAGGCTACTCATATGTGAGCCTAGCAATCGTGGGATTCACGATCAAATAAATTGGGAGCTGATTCCCATGATGGACAAACTCCAGTTTATAGATGTACCCTGCCAATTTTTTTGTAAAATGTACATACACAGACCTTAAAATGGTTATCCGGATTTAAGGTCTCGTCATAGTGAAATGTCAATTATCGTGTTAATGTCCCTCCGATGATTTTCATACCCATGAGGATACCGACACTTGTCTATTTCTGTGGTCAAGGATGCTTCGCAGCCCGACAAATCAGCATTCACATGCAGCCTTAAGGCTATAAAGATAAAAAAGTTGAAAGTAGCGATACGCTTCAATTCCTATGGCAGCGTAAGGGTTTGATAAGGCAGCTTTCAAAACATCATTTTCAATCAAAAGAAAAGCTTTTGTAAATCAAATTAAATGCTTTTGCAAATCAAATCAAAAGACTGATTTTCAAATGAAATCAAACCCTTCGTATATAGGCTCAACGAAGTCTGTCAAAGCTTTCAATCAATCAAATCAATAGGCCCAATTTTCAAATAGCAGTCACTAACGCATTCACAATTTTAAGGGAAATATTGAAAAGGTACGGTACCGTGTTTACACTGGAGTCGTGGGGTGCCTAACACCTTCCCCACACTTAACCAAGCCCCCAAACTCAAAACTCTGATTTCAAAGATCATATTTCGACAGTGTCCAGCAATTGGGCCTTTTTTCAAATCAAACTCGGTTAAGTTGATACAACCATTTTCCAATCTACCAACTGGAAACTCTAAACGTTCAAATCGTCGACATAAACACTTGTTGGCCTCTTTCCTAAAAAACCCTTCAAAACCTTTTTCCTAAATAAAAAGAATAAGGGTAGAGAGAACTTAGGAAGATCGATTTGAGGAAACCCGGGTTATGAATCGACCCGCGGGGTTCTTAAATTTTCCAACATTGACTAGTGGCGACTCTGCTGGGGACAGTAGAGGACTTAGGCCGCTTTCTAATCTTTTCAAACATTTCCCTTTCAAAACTATTGAATGCGTGAAATTCTGTGTCTCCACAGTCAAATGGATGAGTGAATGCTGTGTCTTTACATTAAATGAATGTGAATGAATGCTTTCTTGCTTTAGTGCTTCGCACCCATGTCATCATATGCACAACGGTGAGGCACGATGTATGTGAATGTATGTTGTGTGTCCCTCTCACAAGGAGGATAACCCGGTCGGTGTTAAGTAATGACTTTGGGAACTATTAAGTCTCTGGGGGTGCCTCATGAAAATACACCACTCAGATTTGCTCTAGTTGAACGATCAGATTAACTTCCCTTCTAGTAGAGTGCGATGATCTGGGAGCCTTCATGCCGAAACAAAAGCCGCTAGAGTAATCCTAGGATAGGTCAGCCTCTGATTAACCAAATTCGAAGGGAAGCTTCTTCCTACCTTCCTCTTTTAATTTTATGCCAAGTCTCCAATTCCTAAGGAGCACAATGTAAAATTTTTTTACTTTCCCTGTCAAATACATGTCATCCTGCCATCAAAATAACTAACTTCGGTTTTGCAGGATAAACATTAAAAGAACACATCATGCATCCAACCTTTACCTGCCTCAGGAAATTAACACACCTACGTTATGTTGTAGGTGTAAAAATTGGTCCTGTCACTAGATCTAAATTCAAGTAAGCAGTCAGTCCCTCCACGGACATTGCTTCAAGTGCTCCACCAGAACCCACCCCTGTCTCCAGAGAGGAATTAGAAGGACTAAAAAATCAGATAGCCGAGCTAGTCAGTTTTTTGTGAGAACAAAGTAAAGCCTTTAAAGAGAAACAGTCTCAACCTCATCCAGAACCAGGAACATCTAGAAATGGTGCTGGCAATCAAGATGTAGAAAAGGCCAAAACTCAGATTCCTGGACCACAAAACCAGGACACCACCAACAAAACTCCTAAAATCACCCCCTCGTCAAAGAGCCGGAAGCTGGTGACATTCTCAAGAAAATGCAACAGATAGAAGAAACCCTCCGGTCTATCAAAGGGACTGGAGCGTTTGGCAGTGTTACTTAGTCTGACCTCTTCATATTCCCTGGGGCTCGTTATCCCGAAAAATTTCAAGTCCCTGAGTTCGAGAAATATGACGGAACGAGGGATCCTTACACACACCTGAAAGTCTTCATCGGAGAAATCGGATCCTATATTGAGGACGAGAAACTTCGAATACAACTATTCTAGAAGAGTCTAATTGAAGAAGCTAGAGCTTGGTATACCCGCTTGGACAACTCCAAAATTTATAGTGGGGAAGAGCTGGCCCATGCCTTCCTCAGCCGGTACAGTTTCCAATCACAGTTGGCTCCAGACAGATATCAAATAACCAAAATCAAGAAAAAGAACACTGAATCATTCAGAGAATATGCCCAGCGATGGAGACGGGTCGCTGTAAAAGTTACCCTTGCCATAACTGAATATGAAATAGTCATGACCTTCATCGATATCCAAGAAGCACCTTATTATGAGAGGGTCCTAGAGGGAATGGAAAACCATTCTCTGAAATGATCAAGCATGGCGAGATGGTAGAAATGGGGCTCAAATCTGGAAGATAAAAGATCTAACCGCCCTCGAAGCTATCGCCGAACATATCCAATCAGGAAATTAGGGGAGTAATCCCCGGAGAGTCCATAAAAAGAAAGACGAAGAAGTCTCCTTGGTTTTACAAGTACAAAATTGAAGGGGCGAATCAAACCACATGCCCATTCAAAGGAGGAACTATACCCCTTTCCAAGTTTCAGCACAGCCTGCAAACCCTCAATTCCAGAAAAATATGGAAGTCAGGCGTTAAAGAAATTTCACCCCACTAGGGGATTCCCTCGAGAATGTGTTCAAACTTCTGACAGCTCAGAAGAGGATTGTTCAACTCCTTCCACCAACCAACAATAACAGAAGGAACTTCGATCCTAACAAGAAATGTGCTTTTCATTTTGGATCTCCAGGCCATAATACTCAAGATTACTGGTCTCTCAAACACAAAATTCAAGGCTTGATTGACAACAGGGAAATTATGGTAACAAAACCTGACCAACCCCATGTCCAAGACAATCCTCTTCCACAGCACAAAGAGGAAAATGTCAACATGATCAGTGCCTCAAATGGAGAAGGATCTAAGTACCTTCGCTAGGTAGTAGCCCAGAGAGTTGGGAAAATTTTGAGAAGCGCTTCCTGATGGAGCAAGATATCAAGTCTCTAAAGGAACAAATAGAGCAGTTGGCTGAACTGGTCGTCTACCAGCATCAACTCACCAGGAAGTTGCTGAAGCAAATTCAACAATCCATTGGCAGTCATTCTCCTCCGACGAAAATCAATTCCATTCCCAATAGGGATCACGGCCAGTTGCACGAACAACCAATGGTAAAAAAATGAGTATACCCAAGAAGGTGGAAAATTCCTGTTTCAAAGGAATTTCACCAATCTGAACCAGTCAATGGAAGAAATCCTCCAAATGATGATCAACGAGGGGATGGTTGCAAATCTATTACCCCCATTAAACCCTCAATTCAGAAAATTCAAACCTGACCAAATATGTCAGTACCATTCCAACTCTCCCGGCCATGATATGGAAGAATGATGGGCACTTTGTAACCTAATTCAAGACCTGATTGAGAAAGGTGACCTAATTAGAGGAGATCAAATCCTCGATTTGGCAGATAAATATAGCCTCTGGATCCCCAATGCATGGTACCAGGACACAGTGACTGTTGTATCCTACGATAAGGAATCAATCCTCATACCCTGGTACTGACAGGGAAAAGAAGTTCAAAATCCTGTGAAGGTGGCTGCACCTCAGCCTCTAATCTTGCCCTTCAGACCTCAATATCCAATCATCAGTCTAAAGAAGGTCCCATAGAACTATGAGGACATTTAAAGCTCTAATTCAAACAACATTTCCATCCTATCGAAGGATAATCCATTATACCTACCTCAACGGGTGATTAAACCAGTTACCAAAGCAAAAGAAAAGGTGGCTGAAGAAAAGATCATAGAGTTCCTCAACAAAATGGGACACAATGAAATTGAGGTAGTGCAAAGCTTGAAAGATGCACCCAAACAAGTGTCTATCCTCAACCTGGTCTTATCATCAGAAGACCATCGCAACATTCCAGTGAAGGTACTAGAAGAAGCCCATCTGCCACACACGATAGACACAGAGAAATTCCATCACGTGATAGAACACATCTTTAACAGCAATGTGATATCCTTCATAGACGATGATATCCTGGTTGAGGGAAGGGGCCACCACAAATCCCTGCATATAGCTGTAGCGTCCTCCAAATACGTGATTGGAGGAGTACTTATTGACGGAGGATCTTCCCTCAATATATGTCCATACGACACGTTGGAAAGAATGAAGATCAATCTGAACCGGATCAAAACCAGTCATATGGTCATCCGAGCTTTCGATGGATCTCCCCGCCAGGCTATGGGGGAAATCTAGCTTCCTCTAGAAATTGGTCCACACACCTTCTACGTATCCTTCCAAGTGCTCAATAGTGCCACTGGATACAATTTGCTGTTGGGCAAACCATGGATCCACATGGCAGGAGCAGTGCCATTAACCCTCCATCAGCAACTCAAGTACATTATTAACGGCAGCCTCATCACGGTCAATGTCGAGCTAGAATACCCTACCTACATACATGGGGACATGCCAGTGATTAGCCTGGACACGGGGATTGAACCTGTAAGTTTTCAAGCTCTCGAGGTGAGCGATACTCAATATATGCCAATCGGGACACCAGCCCTCAAGCCTAAAGTCTCAACTGAAGTAATGACCGTAGGCCAAGAGATGGTATCTTCTGGTTTCGAACCTAGAGAAGGGTTGGGAAAAGATAAGTAAGGTATCAAGATGCCAGTCCAAATCCCAAGTCAGATGGGAAGAGTAGGATTTGGATATTCATCCGGGTCAAGCCACCAGAATCCACACAAACATCCCAAGGCTCATACCTCTATAATTCTGCTCCCAAACCTCACAAATGCCGGATGGGTGAAACCTATGAGGAAGATCCCTACGGTGGTATCATCCATACTATTTCCTCCAATCATACCTGTCCATGAAAGAAAAGCCCTCAATCCTGAGGCAAACAATGAAAAGGGAAAAGAAAAGATCCTGTACGAAGGACGAAACCCATTCGCTAACATGAGAGTCATTCTCAACTACGAGGGTATGAATGACGAACTCCCTGGCAGTGACGATGACCATATCCAAATTCCTCACATCAAGAAGAGGAATGATCTACAGAAAAGCCTTTGCCCTATTCTCAAGGACGTCTCAGTTATAATCTAGGACGAGGTGGATGAGCACAATTCCTCAATTCTCCCAATTCATGAGAATCTAACACTATATAATTAGAGCAGTGTCCCTTGCCTAAGTCAAAAAGGGTAAAGGGTCAGAGAGTACATCTGCCCTTAATCATGCTTTCATTTACTGCTTACTTTTGATTGCATAGATGGAGCAGTAACTTTTGTCATGCTTTGCAAATGCCATGTGTTTAAGCAGTTGCATATATTAATGAAAGCATTTTTGTTTTCAGGACCCAAGCATTGGATGTGTGTGTCTCTGCTGAAGAGATGCCAACCTGTCAAGATGACTCCGACTTGGATGTAGAATTGAACTTCGACTTGATGGATATTGATCAAGAGGAGGAAGCTGACTATAAGGTGCCAGAGGAGATCAAGGAATGGGTCGAAGACACTAAACCTCCACCATCAACATAGGAACCTCCGAAAACATCAAAGAAACCCAAATAGGTTCAGACCTCACACCAAATCAAAAAGCCGACCTGATCAAACTCCTAACACAGTACCAGGATGTGTTTGCATGGTCACATGAAGACAGGATCGGTCTATCCACAGACATTGTCATCCATCGAATGCCCATCAAAGAAGGGTTCAAACCAGTCAAACAAAAACTCAGGCGATTGAAACCTGAGTGGAGTCTCAAAGTCAAAGAAGAAGTCATTAGGCAATTCAAGGCCGGGATCATTATCGTATCAACCTACCCCGAATGGCTATCAAACATAGTCCCTGTACCTAAACAAGGAGGAAAGGTACGAGTATGCGTGGATTACCAGGATTTGAACAAAGCCTACCTCAAAGAAAACTTCCCAGTACCTTTCATCCACATTCTAATCGACAATACTGCGCAGTGTGGCATGTATCCCTTCGTGGATTGCTTTGCTGGTTACCATCAAATCATGGTTGCTGAAGAAGACAGGGAGAAAATAGCCTTCATCACTCCTTAGGGAACTTTCTTCTATTGACGACTATCCTTCGGCCTCATCAATGCCGGAGCAACGTATCAGCGAGCCATGATGGCCCCTTTTCATGATATGATACACAAAGAAATAGAGGTTTATGTGGACGACATCATTATCAAATCCCGGAGGGAGGATGATCACGTAGACCATCTCAGGAAGCTGTTCAACAGGTTACGTAAATACAACCTCAAGCTAAATCCCGTCAAATGTGCTTTTGCCGTCAAAGCAGACAAATTATTAGGATTCCTGGTGAGCAATCGGGGCATTGAACTCGACCCCGCCAAAATCAAAGCCATTACTGAAATGCTCGTACCTCGTATAGAGAAGGAGATACGTGGATTCCTGGGAAGGATTAATTCAATAAGCAAATTCATTTCCCAGCTCACAGCAACATGTGAGCCCATCTTCAAGCTGTTAAGGAAGAATTCCTCCACCACGTGGAATGAGGATTGTCAACAGGCCTTCCTTTCCATCAAGAAATAGCAGACTGAAGCTCCTGTTTTGATACCTCCAAAGGAGGGAGTCCCTTTGTTCATGTACCTGTTCGTCAATCCTAATGCAATGGGTTGCATGTTAGGACAGAAGGATGATAGTAGCAAGGAAAGAGCCATCTACTAAATCAGTAAAAGATTTAGCAGTGGGGAACAGAAATACACCCTGATCGAGAAGACATGCTCTTCATTAGCATGGGCCGCCATGAGGTTACAACACTATTTGCATGGGCACACGACCTACCTCATATCCCGCATTGATCCGCTCAAATATGTATTCGACAAACTAATACTAAATTGCCGACTGTCCAAATGGCAAGTGATCCAACAACAATTCGACATTGTCTACGTGACTCAGAAGTCAATCAAGGGTCAAGGCATTGCAGATAAATTAGCAGAAGCACTTTCTGGAGGGTTCGAGCTCTTGGAGACATATTTCCCGGATGATGGGATTATGACAATTCAACAACTCCAATCTGAGAATATAGTCCAACCATGGAAAATGTATTTTGACGAAGCGGTAAAAATGGAAGGTGCTGGAGCTGGGGCAGTCCTCATCTCTCGTACAGGTGATCAATATCCTGTGGCTACCAAACTTCAATTTGGCAACACCAACAACACGGTCGAGTATGAAGGCTGTATCATGGGGTTGAAACTAGCCCAATCCATGTCTATCAAACACTTACTCATCTTTAGAGATTTCGAGCTGCTCATCAGACGAACTACCGGCGTGTATCTCACCAAAGAACTGCATTTGCTGCCCTACCATCGGCAAGTCCTCAAAATATCTCAGGAATTTAAAGTAATAACCTTCGTTCACATTCCTCGGGGTCGGAATGACTTCGCTGATGCATTAGCAACGTTGGCTTCAGTAATCCGCATGTCCGATAGGAGTGGATTTCCCAACATTCAGTTCACTATTCAAAAAGCCCTGACATATGGGAATTATGTGGGAGAAGTATCAAATGAAATACCGCCTGTCAAGCAGCCTTAGTTTCAAGACATCAAGGAATATCTCCGTAATGGATCCACACCCGCTGGTGCAAGCCAATCAGAGCGAAAACGAATTCTCAGAATAGCCATGAAGTTCTATCTTAGCGGAGATGCACTTTTTAAAAGGGTTGCTAGAATAGGCCTGTTAAGATGCCTCGACAATGAGCAAGCCTAAAGACTAATGGATGAAGTCCATGGCGGAGTGTGTGGTCCACACATGAGCGTCCATCTGCTGGCTAAGAAGATAATCAGAACAGGACATTATTGGATCTAGCTCAAAGCTGATTGTGATGATCACGTCAAGAGATGCTTTCAATGCCAAATACATGGAAATGCCATTCACGCTCCTCCAAATGAGCTACATAACATGAGTTCATCATGGCCTTTCTTTATGTGGGGAATGGATATAATAGGTCAAGTGGAACCCAAAGCCAGCAATGGTCATCGATTCATCTTCACTATGATCGATTACTTCACTAAATGGGTCGAAGCAGCCTCTTTTCCCAAAGTCACAAAAGAGGTCATCATCAGTTTCATCAGAAATAATGTCGTCTGTCGATATGGACAACCAGAGGTGATCGTATAAGACAACGCCAAAAATTTGAATAATCAAATGATGGTGGATCTGTGCAGTAAGTTTCACATCAAGCATCTCAATTTCGTCATCTATCGGCCCAAGATGAACGGCGCTGTAGAAGCGGCCAACAAAAACATCAAGAAGATCTTGCAGAAAATGTCCGTCAATCACAAGGACTGGCTTGACCTGCTGCCTTTAACTCGTTAGCATATTGGACATCAATGCGCACCTCTACTAGGGCTACCCCCTACTCGTTGGTCTATGGCATGGAAGCAGTCCTTCCCATAGAAGTAGAGATGGAATCTTTGCGAGTGTTGATCGACGCTCAAATAGATGAAGATTAATGGTTGCAAGATCGGTATCATCAGTTGTCTTTGATAGATGAAAAGAGAGCTACGGTCATTTTTCACAGACAGTTATACCAGCAAAGGATCGCCAGATCCTACAACAAAAATGTCCGAATTCGACAATTCAGAGAAAATAACTTGGTGCTAAAGAAAATTCTAGCCAATTAGGATGAAGCAAAAGGAAAATTTGCCCTAAACTGGGAAGACCCTTTCATTGTCAAAGAAGTGTTGACTGGGGGCAGTATCAAACTGCAAGAGATGGATGGGACCGAGTTTCCCCAAATCATCAATTCAGACACCGTGAAAAGGTATTACGTCTGAAGCACATGCATACCCGCATCCGGGTCCTACAAATTAAATCAGGTTCGGTTTTTCACTAGAAAGCCTGAACTACGAATGACCTGATCTCCCTCAACCCGGGAGTAAGTAGGCAGCCATTTCTGGTGCGGTCAAACCAAATAATAACTCAAAAATTCATCAAACCAGACTCAAAATCTAAGATAAACTCTTTTTAAACCTTTTCAACCAAACTAACCGGAACTACGAATGACCTGATGTCCCTCAACCCGGGACTAAGTAGGCATCCATCTACGGTGCGGTTTGACCTTTAAGATAATAATAAAAGAACAATTCCAAGACACCAAAGACAAATAGAAGCTAAATTCTATCAAACTACCTTGGTCAACAGGCCCATGTAAGATACTCCCTGACATCTCAACTGTCAGTCCATCAAGGAGGAGCTCAAGATGCATCAACAACTGCGAGTCATGAAAGAAGTGGTAATCACTCAGCAATAACAATACATCTCCAGCCAGGGAAGTGCATCAAAAATATATTTCTCTGATATATAAAACTTTTTTATATACATAATGCCCTGTATATGACAAAAATGGTTGATCTAGTCTGTGCAGGAAAAATAAAACTAGTCTATGGACCCAAGGACAAGGGGGTCAGCAATGCCAGCATGGCATCTCTCTCAGAAGATGGTGGATCAGCCGTAAATGCAGTCCACTCAGCGTCCATACGACCCAGAACATCCACAGTCATATGCAAGGTGGCACTGTGGTTATCAATATAAGCACTCATCTCGGTGATCAAACAATGAGTATAAGATCGAAGAGCAGTACTATCAGCAATGTGGAAATCACGGGAAGCTATAGCCTCATCCCTCTCCGTAAAAGCCGTGTCTCGAGCAATCAAAGTCTCCTCAATCTCAACATATGCTGCATCCTTGGTCGATCTAATCTCCTCTCGCTCTACAACTGCAGTATCCAAAGCATAGCGGAGCTCCTTCTGCTTAATCAATCCAACATCCAAAGCGGCCCTGAGACCATCCCTCTCAACAAAAGCTAAATCTCTGTAAGACAAGGCAGTCAACATATGTACTCTAGACGAGTCTCGCTCAAAGGTTATCCTGAATAGTGAGTCTGCTAAAGCCGAATCTGTCCCCACAAAAATGGTTGGGGAATCACTAACCAGAGCAGCGGTCAAACCCGAGAACAGGTCATCCTCGATAGGAGAATCTGGATCCTCCATGGGCTCCTCCTCGTCAAAGTCCACACTAGGAGATGAAGAAGCCTCTGCTACCACTCCTATCTCTGCCTCCAACCATGCAAAATACTCTGGAGAACAGCCCGGATGGCTATTGGAGAAATTAGCCATCTCCCGATGAGTCCAATAGTCATATACTCTGACCAAGTCTGTCGACATCCTCTGATCAGCAGACCCCTCGAAATGGTGTAAACTCTGCAGCTTATCAAACTGACATATGACTGCCAAAGGATGATAGGTAGTCACTCATCTCAAACCCGCTAGGGGCAAATAATCCAGGCCAGATGTATGAGTGATAAAGCTATAGAGGAATGCTAGCCCTGAGCATGGCAAGATCACAAACGGATGCTCAATATCGGACAAAAATGTTGACCAAGACTCTGCATCAATGCACTCCACAGGCTGAAAAGAGAAAGCTCTGGATGTCTCGTGAGTAAAGTAAAAACCCCTAGGCCTGAAGGATCCAATCGGTCTTATATGGGACATCAGCCATATAAACAGCAAGACCGAGCTGCCGCTGAAAAACCCCTCTGGATGGGTACTACAATACGTGGCGGATCTAAATATCTCAGCTAATATCATCGGGATGATGGTGCTACCATGTCTAAGGGCTCTAACCACTACTACCAATCCCACATCTAGATGATTCAATCGCAATGGCATGTAGACATATGCCACAACACACATCAGCAGGATGTCTATCCTGGCCGCATGCCATGCCTCTGCTGAATAAACAAAATCTTTGACGTGGCGACCATAACTGTCAAGCTCGCTAAAGCGCTCAATCAAGAAGTCTATAGAGATCACATGCCTCGAAACGATCTCATCCATGACTACACTCTGACGGAGACCGGACAGCCTGATAAACGGTCTCCTCATATCACTAGTCACCGTCCGAGCGCACGACAACTCTAAATCTAAGCCAGTAAATCTTTGGTACTCCTCTAGAGTCAGCGTCAGCTCATGCAGCTCGAAGCAAAACACCTGCCTGTTGATAATCCAGCAGGGTAGAAAGCCCTCACCAAATCTGGCCGAAACCCAAAAATCCGCAAGGGCCAATGAATGCCCCAACATCTGGTCCACAGTCCCCTTATCAGGAAAGGGCAGACTATTATACCAGGACCTCAATGATGCTGCCACCGCAGATGGTGGTAAATGCTCAATACGGCTAACTACAGACGACGTCATCTATAACACCGTACCACAAGACCGTCCAAAGGTCAATTCAAAACACAGCTGTCTGAATGCATACACATGACATAATATATATATGATGACAGTAATATAAATATAATGCAGAAGATAAGATATGGCAGGAATATCTACAAAAAGCTATCTACTGCATATAACATCCCTATATCTTGATACAAAGTTAAAGGAAAAATACAGGGAAAATGGGGCACCACCACCCAACTACTACAGTGGTTTATCAAAATGATGGCACAAATGCCAAATAGCCAAAACAGTGGCTGACCCAAAAGTATAGCTCCAATAGCTATCAGTGGAAGTCATAGACATCAGTGTTGAATCGATCAACCTGCTCCATATCCTTTATTGGCACAAAGCTGCTAGGATCAGGCATATTTGGGTGATATAAGGGAGGATCTGCCCCTGTATAGCTGCTGCTAAATGGACCTGAAGAGGGACCTACTCCTGAGCTAGATGGGTCAAAAGAAAATGCCTCTGATGGATCTCGGCCAAGGTTCCTGATAAAGAAACAAGCCTGCTCCAACTCCCTGGTCAGATCTTTTATCTGGTCTTCATGAGTCGGCTCCCTGAGGCAAGCTATCCAATCCGTCATCATCACAGATCCTGGCACCATGTCTGCCATAAACTGGGTAGCCCGAGTCTAAGCTCCAATAGTTTGAGAGCTCCGCTATTTGCCAAATGCCTCCTGGCTATACGGACCCTCTGATAGGGTGAAGGGATGTATGTGAAAGGCACAGTCAATGGCCAATGATGCCAAGCTGGAGGAATAATGGGAATGCGGATCTCCCCCTTGATGCTCCTAATAGCATGCTCTCCAAGATTGAGCTCCCAGCCTCCCGCCGTCAACAACGGTACCATGCGGGTCGATAAGTCAAACTCCCGGCCAGTAGGGACTCCTCCCTCGAATCCGACGGTCAAGTGCTCGAATGTGTACGGCGTCCAGGTGATCAAATCCACCGTCAAAAGCTCCAATTGTAGACGGGCATGAGTGAATCCCTCAGCAACAGGGACCTCCGTCAAAGTGGAGTGATGCCATCTCCGTCCTCGGGGATAGGTCTCCAGACCTAAAGTAGTAGCGGGCCGTAGGCAGGGATGCCTCTCAAATGCCCAAAGCTGACCATGCAAATTCCAAAAGTCCTCAATGATCAAGACTGACAAAAATGCTAAAATTAAAAAGGTACAGAAATATGTACTCACTAGCAGAAATGGGTAAAATCCTAACCAAGCCTCCGCCGTACCCTCCATAAGCATGCGCATGCCCTGGAGAAAATAGGCAAAGGTATAGGAGCCCCAATCATAGTCACTGAGGCGCTCTACATTTTGAGTGGCATTGATCAAAGTGAAGGACACAGTAGATGAATTGTCCGCCACGAAACAACCCCTGATGACCAACAAAAACAATCGCCTTAGTAGCCCTCTGGTCATCAGGAGGAGGCAACTGCAAAGAGTCATCATCACATGCACTGACTCGCCCTCAAACTCATGACATGCACTGACTCGCCCTCAAACTCAATAGCGGTCATGACATGCACTGACTCGCCCTCAAACTCAATACCGGTCATGACATGCACTGACTCGCCTACGAACGATAGTAGGCGAAATGTCAGTCATGACATGCACTGACTCGCCCTCAAACTCAATACCGGTGATAAATCTCCAATCCATAAGAGTCATCATCACCTCGTAATCCAGTAAATGAAGGGACTGAGTCTGGTGGAACCAGTGCTCAGACAAAGCCCTCATATACCCTTAGGGGCAACGACGGGGAAGGATCGAGAAAAAGGTTTGAAATCCCCAGCCATCTATAATCTCCGTGTAATCATCATGTAGAATGTGATACAGGGAGTGCACGCTAAACCAGTTCCCTCGATGTTGCGTAAAGTCGGGAACCTGCATAGCGGAGTTTAAACAGGCTGCTAAGTCAAATTTGAAGAGAAATAGCTACGCGATTGAGCGGTTTGGCCAGAAATCCTCTGTTTAAGCAGCGTAATCTTGATGAAAAGGAAAATTCCATGAAGAACCTTGGTATTCATCCTAGAGCCTTGTCCAGGGATTAACAAGTCAAATTATGAAAAAATTGCAAAAAATTTGCTCAAAACTGCCAAAAACTGTCATTTTTTTGAAGTTCGGGTACTAATCGAAGCAGTTTCAGCCGCTGGCTCAGCCCCAGCGAAGTTTGGGTACTGACCCAACCAGGTTTCAGCCATGGGCTCAGCCCAAGCGAAGTTCGGGTACTTATCAAAGTAGTTTCAGCCGTTGGCTCAGCCCCAGTGAAGTTTCGGGTACTGACCGAAGCAGGTTTCATCCGTTGGCTCAGCCCCAGCAATGTTCGGGTACTAACCAAAGCATTTTTAGTCATTGGCTCAGCCCCAGCGAAGTTCAGGTACTGATCGAAGTAGGTTTCAGCCGTTGGCTCAGCCTTAGCGAAGTTCGGGCACTGAACGAAGCAGTTTCAGCTGTTGGCTCAGCCCCAGCGACGTTCGAGTACTGACAGAAGTAGTTTCAGTCGTTGGCTCAGCCCTAGTGAAGTTTGGGTACTGACCGAAGTAGTTTCAGCTGTTGGCTCAGCTCCAGCAAAGTTCGGGTACTGATCGAAGAAGTTTAAACCGTTGGCTTAGCTACATCGAAGTTCGGGTACTGGCAGAAGAAGTTTCAGCCGTTGGCTCAGCCCCAGCGAAGTTCGAGTACTGACCAAAGAAGTTTCAATCGTTGGCTCAGCACCAGTGAAGTTCGGGTACTGACCAAAGTAGTTTCCGCCGTTGGCTCAGCCCCAACAATGTTTGGGTACTGACCAAAGTAGTTTCAGTCGTTGGCTCAGTCCCAGCGAAGTTCGGGTACTGATAGAAGAAGTTTCAACCGGTTGCTCAGCCCCAGCGATGTTCGAGTACTAACCAAAGCAGTTTCTGCCATTGGTTCAGCCCCAGCGAAGTTAGGGTACTTACTAAAGCAGTTTCAGTCGTTGGCTCAGCCCCATCAAAGTTCGGGTACTGACCGAAGCAGTTTCAGCCATGGGCTCAGCCCCAGCGAAGTTTGGGTACTGACCGAAGTAGTTTCAGCCGTTGGCTCAGCCCCAGCAAAGTTCGGGCACTGGCAGAAGAAGTTTCAACCGTTGGCTCAGCCCCATCGAAGTTTGGGTACTGACCGAAGTAGTTTTAGCTGTTGGATCAGCCTCAGTGAAGTTCGGGTACTGACCGAAGTTATTTCAGCCGTTGGCTCAGTCCCAGCAAAGTTTGGGTACTAACCGAAGCAGTTTCAACCGTTGGCTCAGCCCCAGCAAAGTTCAGGTACTTACCAAAGTAGTTTCAGCCGTTGGCTCAACCCCAATGAAGTTCGGGTACTGTCCAAAGATGTTTCAGCCGTTAGCTCAGCCCCAACAAAGTTTGGGTACTGATCAAAGCAGTTTTAGCCATTGGCTCAGCCCGATAGAAGTTCGGGTATTAACCGAAGCAGTTTTAGCCGTTGGCTCAGCCCCAGCGAAGTTCGGGTAAGGACCAAAGCAGTTTCAGCCGTTGGCTCAGCCCCAGCAAAGTTCGGATATAGATCAAAATACAGTCCAACCATTGGCTCAGCCCTAATGACGTTTCAACTAACGGATCAACCCCATCTAAGCAACAGAAGGGATCCGGTGACGGAAACAATTATAACAATCCATCACAAAGGATGGAATCTGTTATACACATCCTCAAAGGGATCATTGAGGTAGTATCAATTAGATCAACCTCAATCAGAATCTATAAAGCTACCGCGGAGAACGTCATCCCCAACAGATCCAGACGTGGATAATCTGTGATATCTCATCTTCGACAATCTCATCCCCATCAGAATCAAATAGGTTATCGTGAATAATGTCATCCCCAGCAGGAAGTGACAAAATTAGTTAGCGGTAACTTCCCAACAACATTAATGGCTGCACATGACAACGTTATCCTCAACAGAGTGATAACGTAGGCAACTAACATAAGCCCCATTTCACTCACAAACGTCTAGCCTTCGAAGAAGCTCTGACACTTTTTATTTCCAGTGTCTACTAATCTTTATCCTATCCATTCCATTACATTGCATGGACATGATAAAGAGGAGCATCTGTAGACACTCGAAATTTTCTTTGCCCCAATACTAACACTGTAGGAGGGTAAAACCGTTAATCAATTCAAATCCAGCCACCAGTGCCGGTCCTTCAATTCAAATTCGACATCCAATGCCGGTTATTTAACTCAAAACCGGCCGCCAATGCCACTCGTTAAACATAAATCTGATCCCCAATATCGGTAACCTAAATCTGATCCCCAATATCGATATTCCAGCTAAATCCGATCTCCAATTGGATTGTTAATCCAGCTCTGATCTCCAATCGGACCGTCAATCCAGCTCTGATATCTAATGGAACCATCAATCCAGCTCCGATCTCTAATCAGACCGTTAATACAGCTCCGATGTCCAATTAGACCGTCAATCTAGCTCTGATCTCCAATCGGACCATCTATCTAGCTCCGATCTCCAATCGGATAGTCAATCCAGCTATGATCTCTAATCGGACCGTCAATCAAACTCTGATCTCCAATCGGACCGTCTATCTAGCTCCAATCTCCAATCAGACCGTCAATCTAGCTCCGATCTCTAATCAGACCGTCTAACCAGCTCTGATCTCCAATCGGACCTTCAATCTAGCTCCGATCTCCAATCGAACCGTCTATCCAGCTCTGATCTCCAATCGAACCGTCCATCCAACTACGATCTCCAATCGGGACCGTCTATCCAGCTCTGATCTCCAATCGAATCGTGTACCCAGCTCTGATCTCTGATCAGACCGTCAATCAAACCCCGATCTCAATATCAGGCCTTCAAGTCATCCCCGGTCTCAGCCCGGGAAGTACAGATAAGCCTCGGCCTCAAGCCAAGAAGTGCAGTTCAGCCCTAGAGACAACCCTACGAAGCCAGATCCATCAAAGGCCGTGCTGACACCACAGGCAACCCCGGGAGGGGCAAAATGGTCATTTTATCAACTCTAGGTCTATTCGGTCAAACTCAAGCTGAATTGATGCCATCGAAGTCAGAATGAACCATAACGACGATCCCAAGTGCAAACAACGCAAGACATCTCAACGGACAAACTACAGGGAATCAAAGACCTAGTTATAAATTATCTTCTCGGACCCAAAAAATGTTTTATCCCATGTCATTGCGACACTCTCGACGAGGGCTTTTCTAAAAAGTATCGCACACCTTAAACGGAAGCTCCGATCCAAAGTTAGAAAGTTTTGACTTCGACTGAGTATTGTTCGGAGTGCACGTATTTTGAGACAACAAAACCCGGCACCGTGGGTCTCACTTGGGGAGCCGCACCTCTACTTGTGGCAACCACAGGTACAGCTAAGGCTCCCTGTCATATAAATAAATGTGCACCCCCCTTCATTTTCAAGTTTTTGAAACGCCGCGAAGCTCTTCCCGTCTGATTTTCTGACTTTTACACCTCTTCCAAACCCAAATATTTTCACTCCAACATGTAGATATACCCATACACTGCCACATATCAGAAAATAACCGGTAGATTTGGACGTATAGAGCCTATAATTTGGCAAAAAAGCCCGTATTGCAGTCCATTTTAAGTATTTTTACGATCAGAAAGCCAATACTACTACTTTGCACTATTTTACACCTGCACACGAAGTTTCATCTTCTAAATATGCCCAGAAATTAGTTCAGTGGTCGTTTTGGTCAAAATTTGGTATATTTCTGTACATAAACGCAGGTTTTTGCATTTTTACAACTCGAATTGACGATCCGTCAGCTCCAGTAGCTTCAATGCAGTAGCACACACATTTTTGGCAACTCCGCTGGACTGGGTTGTCTTCCCAGTCCGGGTTTGGCCCTTTTTTGTATATATTTAACTATAAATGTACTAACATTTCGATTCTATCTAGCCCGAATGTCAAATCCGTGGTAGTTTACCGCTTTTATATATATTTATGCATATATAAGTGAATTTCACCATCACTGGTACTCATATCAGTCCTGGTTGACTATATTTCTATCAATATATATATATTTATATATTTTCAGTCCAGCCTGGATTACTTTATGGCCATTTTACTGCTTTTGCACACTTCGCCATTCTGGGTGCTCTCCCCAGTCACTAGTTGACTACTTTTCTGTTAATTTCAATTATAGTATGGGCACCAACGTGAAAACCCATTGCCCTTTTTACTATTTTTATCCATATATATATATATATATATCATTTATGTCACAGCCTGGATTATTTCGTGGCTATTTACATTTCTTTTATATAAGTATATATATCAATTCAAGTCCGGGCTTGCGAGTGAAAACCCATCGCCCTTTTACAATTTTGTATATATATAATTATATATATTACTTTACTCAAATTTATTCAACTGCTGCATATAATATTCATTTGTATATGAATCTGCACTGACATATCTGCGGCAGGACTAAATTTATCCAAATCTCGCCAATTCTAGCTTTCAACGGTCCAAACAGGCCCCGATAGAACCTGGAAGCTATAATGGCTGAGATTTCTTTAAATCTAGTTGCTTTTATAGTTTCAGCTTTGAAAGCAAACTCGCATCCCTTAGATCGTTATCTAGTGGAAACGGAACGCTTTATCCACTCGCAACCAAGATTTATTGATGAATCCTTTGTTCCATTGCGACGTGATGATGTATATATATATATCCATTTCTGTGCAAATTTGAACTGTACAGGTTTATGGGCTACTCATATGTGAGCCTAGCAATCGTGGGATTCACGATCAAATCGATCAGGATCTGATTCCTATGATGGACAAACTCCAGTTTACAGATGTACCCTGCTAGTTTTTCTATAAAATGTACATACACAGACCTTAAAACAGTTATCCGAATTTAAGGTCTCGTCATAGTAAAATGTTAATTATCGTGTTAGCGTCCCTCCAATAGTTTTCATACCCATGAGGAGACCGACACTTGTCTATTTATGTGGTCGAGGATGCTTCGCAGCCCGGCAAATCACCATTCATATGCAGCCTTAAGGCTATAAAGATAAAAAAAATTGAAAGTAGCAATACACTTCATTTCTTATGCCAGCGTTAGGGTTTGACAAGCGAGCTTTCAAAACATCATTTTCAATCAAAAGAAAAGCTTTTGTAAATTAAATTAAATGTTTTTGCAAATCAAATCAAAGACTGATTTTCAAATCAAATCAAAGACTGATTTTTAAATCAAATCAAACCCTTCGTATATAGGCTCAACGAAGTCTGTCAAAGCTTTCAATCAATCAAATTAATAGGCCCAATTTTCAGACAGCATTCATTCACGCATTCACAGTTTTAAAGAAAATATTAAAAAGATGTGGTACCGTGTTTACACGGGAGTTGTGGGGTGCCTAACACCTTCCCCACACTTAACCAAGCCCCCGAACTCAAAACTCCAATTTCAAAGATCAAGTTTTGACAGTGTCTAGCAATTGGGCCTCTTTTCAAATTAAACTCGGTTGAGTTGGTACAACCATTTTCCAATCTACCAACTGGCGACTCTAAACGTTCAAATCGTCGACATAAACACATGTTGGCCTCTTTCCTAAAAAACCCTTAAAAACTTTTTTTCTAAATAAAAAGAATAAGGGTAGAGAGAACTTACGAAGATCGATTTGAGGAAACCAGGGTTATGAACCGACCCGCGGGGTTCTTAAATTTTCCAATGTCGACATCAAGGAAATAATTTTGAGATATGGAGTGCCAATATCAATTGTGTCTGATAGAGATTCGCACTTCATGTCAAATTTTTGGAGGAGTCTTCATGAAAGAATGAGGACACAGCTAAGGCTAAGTATCGCGTATCATCCACAGACAGATGCGCAGAGCGAGAGAACGATTCAAACACCGGAAGACATGCTCAGGCCCTGTATGATGGACTTCAAAGGAAGCTGGGAAGATCATCTTCCATTGGTCGAGTTTTTGTATAATAATAGTTATCATGCAAGCATTGAAATGCCGCCGTACGAAGCCCTGTATGGAAGAAAGTGCAGAACACCCTTATGTTAGGACGAGGTAGGTGAACGACGACTGCTGGGGCCAGAATTGGTACAACAGACCGTGGAGATCATCAAGGTGATAAGAGCTTGACTAGTGGCAGCTCAGGATCAACAAAAGAAGTACGCAGCTATTCATCGCAAGAAAAGAGACTTTGAAGTGGGAAGTTATGCATTTCTGAAGGTATCTCCCTAGAAAGGGAAGATAAGATTTGGGAAGAAAGGTAAATTGAGTTTGAGATTTATTGGACCGTTCGAGATATTGAAGAAAATAGGTGAAGTGGCATACGAGGTAGCTCTACCTCCTGAACTGGAACATATTCATAGCGTGTTTCATGTGTCAGTGTTGTGACCATATAAACCTGATTACAAGCATGTGATATCGTACGAGCCGATTCAAGTCGAGAAGGACTTATCATATAAAGAAATTCCTATAGAAATTTTAGATAGGAAAGAGCAGAAGTTAAGAAATAAGGTTATACATTCTGTCAAAGTTCTGTGGAGGAACCACAATGCTGAAGAAGCTATGTGGGAACTCGAGAAAAAGATGAGGGAGAATTATCCGAATCTTTTGAGTAACCTTATGTGAAATTCAGGGGACGGAATTCTTATAAAGAGGGGAGAATGTAATAACCAAGAATTTCAAGTCACCTTGTAAATAGATATATTAATTAAATATTAACGATATTGAAAACTTTGTGATATATGGTGATTGAATAAGTGATTAAGTAACAAGGGTGTTATGAGTATTTTATAGGAAGTCCCACCAATGAAATAATTAAATTAGTGGACTAGCCTAAGTATTTTAATAATCAAGGAAATTGATTAAGATGATAAACCCTAATTAAATATCCAACTTACTTGTATGAGGCAAGTCTAATTGGGTTATGTAGTATTATTGATTTATGGGAATGTGTAATAGTCCAAGTAGTAAATAATACTAGTGGACTAGCCCAATTAGATTAGTAATCAAGCCCACTTATTTTAGTGGAGGTGGACTTGAATGTCATTAGTTAAATTAATTAACTAAGCCCAACATGTGGAATTAATAAATAGTAGCCCAAGTAGTGTATAAATAAACTTGCCTACTAGTGTCCCAAATTAATTAATTGTGAGCCCAAACATTAATTAAGGAGGCCCAAACCTTGGTCCATGAAAGAAAAGACTTTTAATCATTAAAGTGAGTATATAACACAATAAAAATAAATCAATAATGAGAAAATGGGAGCACATGGCCGGCCACTAAGGGGCAAAATGGGGAGAAAATACAACTTTATTAAGCTTGCCCAAAATCTTGGTTATAATCTTTTGAATCTATCACCCAAGACCATGTGTCACTCTCTTAGAATGTCAAACACATATAGTTAGTGAGTAAGCAACCAGGTGAATGATTAAGAAAGAGAATTAGTGGAAGAATACTTACACTTTCAATTATACATACTCCACTAACTTCATTTCATTTCATTATACTTCCAAGGTTCTTAGTTAGTGAAAAGAAAATATTTAGAGATAGAGAGGGAGAGCATTTCGTCCATACAAGGAGGAAAGGAAGAGCCTTGAGCTTTATGCATGCTAAGTATCTAAGCTATTTTGGGAAGATAAGAAAGATAGCAAGAAAAACTAGGTATTGATTCTCATCATTTTCAAGTTTTGAATTTCTTATTTGTTGGATTTTGATGAAACAAAGAGCCTTAAGTTTAATCTTTAAAAACTCTTCATCTATATGTGTATAAATGTTTTATATAGGAATCAAAACATTTTTGAAGTTGAAAGATAGATTGTAAGAACCCGAATTTTCAGATATTATTAATTAAGGATTTAATAAATAAAATTCTTAAACTGTGAGATGGGTTCGAATAAGAGAATATATATGTGATATGAGGTATGTGGTATTATATTACATAGGGTAATATAGAATATGTAACATGTGTTTTTGTGGTTAATAAATATATTATTAAAATATATTCGTTATTTATTTTGGAGACAGTTCAGTGGAGATAAAGGAAGTGGATAAGATTTCCTATCGATATTAAATAATTTATAGAATTATTTTATCATAGTAAGTTGTTGACATTAAATATCTTTGATGAATAATCACCATTTTCTTGAATATATATACTAGTAACTAGTGTGATTGTAATATAGGTTATTATTAGTGCTTAAGCTATCCATGGATGGATTGAGATAATAAAGCATGAATTAGTTAAGGGAATTAACTAATAAGTATAAATGTCGGTTAATTTAAATTGAAAGTTATATTATGGAATAATATAATTTGAATATTAAAGCCTTAATTAACTATGGTGATATAGTAAAGGGTTTAAGAATCACTTAAGTAAATAGTGAGTTAACACATGCGCAGAGTATGTGATTATAGTAAGTGCCTATATATATTACTTGGCGTGGTATTATATGAATGTGCGAACGACGTTAATAAAATATGTTGTTAAACCAATATATCTTTAAATGAATATTGATTAGAGAATTAATTAATATTGAGATATGGTTAAATGTATAGATGAAATAAATTGTTTTGGAGACAATTTATAGAAAGGAAAAAGAAATGAATATTATATATTTCTAATAAAGAATATTAAAATAATTTTTAATATTGAATTATTTTAATAAAAGGGGAAATGTTATTTTAAATAATAATATTACCTTATATGTCTTGATAGGAGGTAGTAGGTATGATTAATATGGTAAATATATTAAAACATATTTGCTATATGTAATAAATTGATGGGAACAATTTATCATAATAGAAAATAAAATTATTGCCTATTTTCTATATAAAAGGTGTACATGTGTCATACATGTAATTATTTTAATAATACTTAGCTATTATATTAAAATAATATCTTGAGAAAATGAGTAAGTCATTTTATTATAATTAATGCCTATATTGGGAGAAAAATATGATAAAAATATTTTTCTGTCACATTATGACAAAATACATAATTTCTAATGTATTGTCAAGAAAGTTAATTAATAAAAGAAAGCTAAGTTATTTTAATGTATTAACTAACTTAAGTTATTATTTTATCGTAGATTTTATAATAATAGAGTAAATCTTAATTATTCTAAGCTTAAATGCTATACATATTATAAGTGTATAGTTATTTAAGGTAGCTTGACATTAGAGTGCATGTGTCACACAAACTTTATATTAAAAGGAATATTAAAGTGTGGTGGAAGTAATGATAAGCTTAATATTGAGCTTGTGAGGTATGGCTAGTGTGGCAAAGTGGTGGCATAGACGTTCATTAAATAATTTATGAATGAATAATTAAAGGAATTAATTAGTATTATTTTGTGGATTAATTGCTAGGTGCAATGATGTGTAATTAAAAGTTATATAGTAGCTGCATCTATATAATATGAAATGAAGTGTGACACTTCAAGAAAACTATATAATATAGGAAATTATATGGTAAAGTGAAATGAGTCACATGAGATACATAAATGGACCTATGTGACAATGTGTTATGTGTGGTACATTAATGTGTACTTTATGAATGATATTAAATTAAACTAAATAAATAATTGTTGTTAATAATTATTTCAATGGTTAAGTATAATTGAAATAATAAAATTTACAATAATGGGGTGTGACACTACTCAATTAAAATATATTTGGTATTGTCAAATGTACATGGAATATATGATTATATGATTGGGTGTATGTGTGACCCTATCATATCATATGGTAATAACATTAAGTTATTAGCTATAAGCTTGCAAGTTAGCCCATGTGAGAGCATTGATGGTTAACTAAATGGCTAGTACAATGAATAGTAGTAGTTGGTGGGAGTTAGCCACCAACTCTTCTTTGCCCATTGGGTAATGACCATAGGAGGGTAATAGCTTGGCTATAAGTAAAGGCCATGCATTGGTGTGTAGAGTGTTAGTTTATTTTCTAAAGGCAAGTAGATATGTTATGGGAATTAATTATGTGACATGGTGCAATAGACCCCCTCTCATGACCCCTATTCTATACCCAAATGCTGATTTTTATACCATGGTGAAGTTCAAGCTAGAGCCATGTGGGGGAAATGATGAGGAAGGACCATGAATAGTAGTAGTTGGTGGAGTTAACCACGAACTCCTCTTTGACCATTGGGTATTGCCCATAGGAGGGTAATAGATTTACTATAATTAGAGAACATATAAATAAGCATTATAATGGTATTACATCATGAACTTATTATAAGAGGTGACATTGAGAGTAATATTTTGTAAGCTTGAGGCCTATTAAATACTCAGCTTACATAATTGAGCCTTATGTGGCATGAGTGGTAAAGTTAAATCAATTAGAGGTTTAACTATGATTATTAAAAGAAATGACAAGTTAATAAATAATTGATATTAATTATCATTATAATATTTGGTGTTAATAAAAGGTACATGGATTATATATTGATATATCTATGTATACCTACTTGATACATTGTGTTATTGTTTACTTATTAGAAGTAACATTGTGACTCTAAATAAACTTATAACCTAAGTGTATAAACCATGTACAAGTATATAGCCTAAGTATTCACACTTGCTATATTGCTGAGATTTATTTGTCCCAATATGATAGTCACTTCTCTTTCTCATGTATTATGCCAAAAGGCTAACAATGTAGAACTAATGATCATGGGGGGAGTGGGATTCATGATTGAATTCACCAACTCCTCACCAACTTCTTGTTACCTATTATACAATCATGTATTCCTTTGGTTTGAATTGGGAGTTAAGAGCTTTGTCTGGGTATCCCATTTGCCTATATATATAACTTCTCTTCTTCATTGTTAACACTTGCTAAGAATTCTGTCCAAATACAAGAATGGAGAGTGAGTTTATATACATTAGTGATAGAAATTCTGAGAATTGAGGGAATTGATATAGCAGCATTAGCAGCAAACTGTTACCGGAGGTATATTTCCCATTCTTGATTCTTCAATGTCAACTTTTTAATTTTGCTAGATAAGATGTTAAGTTGATTTGGAATATGTTGTTAAATGCTATATAAGATTATAAACATGTTAGAATTATGTTATAGCATGGCTGGAAATGATTTTGTTGAGAATTTATGAGTTGGGTTAGCTGTACTGCCGAAGCAGCCATGTCTGTTTCTGGCCGGCCAGCGTCGCAGCTACGTCGGGCCCTGAGACTTGAATTTTTTTTTGCAGTCTGCTGCAGGTTCTGTTAAGGGATAGTGACTAAGATAGTTTAAACAAGCATGCTAGAAGGTTTAACATGCCTATATGAGTATATTAACATGACATGCACCCGCGTTGCTATGATTGCATGCAAGATTAATGAAACGACATAGAGCGTTGAAGTAAACTTAAAGTTTTGTAAACGAAAATGACTTACACGAACCATGTCGACATTCTGATTTTTTCAAGCATGACTATATGATTTAGGAATGCATGCGAAGCGTATTAAGTTACAAATATATGTTTCATAATATAACATGAGCATGTCGGACCTCGTTAGTGAACATTTCTAACAAAAATCAAGTTTTGAAGGTGGATCTTGACATGTAAATACCATATATGCATTCCGATTTTGCGAGCATGTTTAGATGACTTAGAAATATGTGTCGAACATGTTAACACATGAATCTACATAGCATGGACGTATTAGACCCTATTAGTGAGATTTACTAGTGAAAGTATACATTTTGCATCTGAGTCTTGACATGTATATTGAGATTTGAATTCTGATATTGGTAAACATGTTTGATAGTACTCGTAGACTCGATCATGTATCCTACATGTATATTTACCATGATTAGGTGTTATGATTCAAGTGAAACATAAACGAAGCATGTTTTCAAAATAAAACGGTGTTAGATGCATGAATGTGATATAATTATTCATGAGTATGCCTAATACAAAGTATATGAATACCCTATGTGTTTAAAAGGCGAGCATGTTAGACTTTATGACTTTATAGCCTTGAATGGACTTAAGTTTTTACGGGTATTAACTTAGAACCTATATCATGTAAATTGAATGTGAAAAGGTTGAACGAAAGTATCCTTTAATATGTATACGTGCTATGTAAGATCACATGTTGATACTTGAATCCGATTTGACGATTAACTTACAATAATGCTATAAAATGCTAAAAAGAGTATGTTTGCTATTTGTTGTGATCTTATGTGTTAGTAATGATATATGAGAATAATTAACTCAAAGACGGACTACACTAGCTATATGTAAATAGATTAGTGGTAGACGGGCGTGTGTATGTGAAGAATGGTAGTAAGTACGTAAGGTTAAAGTATACTTATACGTAGATAATTATTCTAAGAATACGATAAGAAAGTGAGACGAAGGTTCTAAGAACCAAGTTAGACAACAATGTAACCTTTATTATTACATTGAGAATGTGTGGATACACATAACTAATGAGTGTGATCTCTATAGTTAATATAACTGTGTAGGATTACCCGAAGTGCAGATATTCTCAAGCAGTTAAGTCGTAGTTGTTAAACTACGAATCAGGCAAGTCTTTCAGTTCCTATTTGATATATAAATTCAATAACTGTTAGTTGAATTATATTATGATGTGATAATGTGAACTTATATATGAATTGTATATAAGAATTGTATGAGATTGAAAGTTGATCTTGATGATATGCTTGTTATGTAAAAAGTAACATGCGTAGTAAATATAAATTGTTTATAAATGCATGAAATGAGTGTGATGTTGTATGGTATGTGATGCATGAAAATTGTTAGAATTGCTAAGCTGTCGAGCTAACTCTTGCAAATAACCACTTTTGCAGGTTAAGGATTCACGGTAAAGATTTCGTGCTTCTTGATTGATAAAGATAGATAGTATCGCAACGAAGAATACTATTTAGATAATCGTTTGAACTCTGTTTAGGTTCTAAGAGTTGTACATGATAATTGTATACGTTGTTTAAAACTTATCGTACTGTAAAGATGTATTAGTTGATACATAGAGGATATCAAGTCGAGTTGTAAACGTTATACGATAACTCAAATAGAATGAATCATATTATAAATTTGATTTAGGGATTTGTAATTGATTCAAAGTTATGGAATCAATAAGAAGAATTTATTCAAAGGATATTGAAAAGTTTAAATTATTCCGCATTTTACTAACATCGAATATGATGTAAAGACGAGATCTTGGATGTAAATAGAATTTATATTCAAAATTATAATAAACAAGTTGTATTCTTACTAATGATTAAAAGATGTAATAGTTTGACGATAGTAGTATCGTGACTGCACCGGATCCAAGGAAAGAGAGGAACCCGGATTTGGGGGCGTCACATAGATCAAAAGAGAGATTTATACCAAATGGATAGAGAAAAGCTCATGCATACATGCACTAGGTAACTTTATGTTAGATTCTTATGGTGCATATTGAATATGGTTAATATCATGATTAGAGTGTTATATCTTAAGTTTAACAAATGAGACTTGTGAAATTATATGAGTTCATGTGATGAGATTTGGAAAAAGGAAGCTAGATGGATTTTTGGAAAAAAAATTATTTAACTAGTGTGCTATAACATGTGCATGTTAAAATCTACAAGTGATATTTGAGGTTTTCTTTCTTGGTATGCTAGATACATGAGTTAAGGGCAAAACCCCTTTGGAATCACTCAAATATGCTTAAAAATGAGCAAGTTATGAATTTAATCTCAAACTACCCAACTGTTGTAATCATATTACTGATCAGTTACTTCTGGGCTGTTTTCGGTAACCAAACCAGACTCAAATTTGGTGTTTGATATATAAAAAATATATTTCGGGAAAAAATGAATCCAACGATACCAAATGGACCAAAATTCGAGATGTGAATCTCGAGATACAAGCGTTTCCGTAAAGGACCCCAAATCTGAAAAACAAACCAACTGTTGTGAACATACTTTCCGATCAGTCAGTTTAACCCTTATTTCTGAGACCTAGACAGATCAGAATTTGATGTTTGATAAATGAAAACTATAGTTCAGGAAGATATGAATCCAACGCCTCTGACAGAACCTAATTTCGAATTGTAGATTTCGTTTTACAAGCGTTTACTATAAGTGAAAATTATAGTAAGAATAGAAATTGAATGGAAAATGAATTATTATAATAAATAACTTTTAAAGCCACTAATGGGCTAGTAAACTAATTACATATAAAGTGAAATGTAATTAACTATTTAATTATTATTTAAATAATATTAAGTAATAATTAAGTAGAGTTAGTGTTAATAATAACTAGTTATTATTTTATTAAGATTGAATAATAATTAGAGTTAAACAATTAATTAATTATTATTTAATTTATATAAATAATGATTAAAGAACAATTAAGTAAGATTAAGTAATAATAAAATAATTACTTACTTACATTGACATGAAAGTTTATAAAATTAATTATTTATTATTTAAATAATAAATAAGGACGAATATTAATTAATTATTCTTTCAATAATAATAAGAAATAATTAAAGACTAATGAAGTGAATAAATCAATTATTTATTTATTTAAGGATAAGGAATTAATTAATTATCTATTATTTAATTAACATTAAATAATGAAGAGCTATAATTGGTTATTATTTATAATTAAATAATAACTAAAGGTAATTAATTAATTACTATTTAATCAAATGAAGAGGGAGTTAACAATTAAAGAAAATTTAAATAACTCCTTAATTAAATAATTATAATAAATTGTTTAAGGATCTAATAAGTGTTTATCGCTTAAAGAAAGCCTTATTAATTATTAAATCCTTAACCTAAGATCAATTAAATATCTTATAGGATTAATGATAATATATTATATATATGTACCTTGTGATTGTATTATTGGTTAGATAATAATACGAGTAAGCGTATTGATGAACAAACTATACGCAATACTAATTGATAGATCTACATTATTAATCTTAGGTCACTCAAAGAGTTTTAATTAAAGCTAATAAGCCGTAGCTCGTCGAACAGGAAAGTTCTCAAATTCAAACTCGAGTTATTATTTTTTCAAGTATGTTGGTGGATAAATATTTTTGATTATTCCACATACTGATGAATTATTGTGAATCACACTTTGTGCACTTGAATTTCTGTTCTACTATTTATTGAACCGTGAATGGATTAAAGTTCTTTTATTCATGAACTGTTTATGAGATGGATCTATGCTAGTTGTGTCAGCTAGATCAAGCATGTTTAAAATTTGTTAACTCAAATTCGTTTTAAAGAGCTGGTTCCTAATCAATTGATTTGATAAGGACTCTTGACTAAGAAAAGAATTTTATTAAAGCATCATATTGGAAAATAATTATTGCTCGTTTATTAAGTGTTTATGCATAATACACCGGGTATGAAAGGCTGATCCTCTGATTACCAAATTCATTAGAGGGACCAGTTTAAATACTGACAACCTTAGCAGATGTTCATGGTCACTCTAGACCACTCAGTATCTATTATTCAAATATTCGAATAATAATTTATTGAAATATAATTCATGTTCTTCTACAATCAATTCTATTGTTGAACATTGAACGATAAATTCCTTTCTAATCATGATATATGTCCATGTATATAAACTTGCTAAGCAAACTAGTTGCTTACCCTTGCTATATCATAACGTTTATTTCAGCTAAGCCAGGACCGTCTAAGAAAGACAAAGGAAAGGGCAAGTTTCAAGAGTAGTTTGTTATGAACTAATTAAGTATTTGATGTAATTTATTAAGTAAACCTTTTGTAATAGTAAGGGTATATTTATGTTAAGGTTATGAGACCATGGGATTATAATGTAGACTTATTTTAATGAACAATATATGTTTATTATTCCGCAATAGTTTATAGAATGCTTATGATGATGATGTATCGTGAGCACCAAACCCGAGGTTAGAGAACTCAAATTTAGAGGCGTCACAGAATTTGAGTACCGCCAGTATTGGACGTCAAAGAGGATATTCTGAGCGAAGCTCACAGTTCAAGGTATTCGATTCACCCTGGGTGTACGAAGATGCACCAGGATCTTAGACATAATTTTTGGTGGCCGAACATGAAGAGGGACGTTGCTGAATGCGTTGCGAAATGCTTAACGTGCCAGAAAGTCAAAGCAGAACATCAAAGACCGAGTGGATTATTACAAGCGCTAGAGATTGCAAAATAGAAGTGGGAGCATATCACGATGGATTTTGTGGTTTGTCTTCCAGCGACTCAGAAGGGTTTTGATGCGATATGGGTGATAGTGGATCAACTGACGAAGTCAACACATTTCTTACCGATCAAGATTAGATACAACTTGGATTAGTTAGCAAAGTTGTACGTGAAGGAAATTATTTCTAGACACGGTGTTCCAGTGTCGATTGTGTATAACAGAGATCCGTGTTTCACGTCAAATTTTTGGAAACATTTACAAGAGTGCTTGGGAACGCAATTACGATTGAGTACGGTGTACCATTCTCAAACTGATGGCCAGAGCGAATGAACGATTCAGACGCTAGAAGACATGCTGAGAGCTTGCATCATAGACTTCAAAGGAACCTGGGATGACCATTTACCGTTAGTGGAGTTCGCCTACAACAATAGTTACCACGCGAGTATTGGCATGCCGTCTTACAAAGCGTTATACGGCAGAAAATAAAGTACCCCATTATGCTGGGATGAGGTCGGTGAGCGTCAACTGTTGGGATCGAAACTGGTACAACAAACCTCCTAAATCGTGAAGCTAATCAAAACTAGATTTGTTGCTGCTCAAGACAGACAAAAGAAGTTTTTCAATCATCATCGACAGAATCGAGAATTTGCAGTGGGAATATTCATTTTCCTGAAAGTATCTCCCTGAAAGGGAAAGATTCGATTTGGCAAGAAGGGGAAGCTGAGTCCCCGATTTATTGGACCTTTCGAGATCCTACGGAGGGTTGGCGAAATGGCTTACGAGGTCGCGTTACCTCCGGAGCTAGATAATATACACAATGTTTTCCATATTTCTGTGTTGCGACCGTACAAACACGACTACAAACATGTAATACAATACGAGCCTTTATAATTTGATAAATACTTAACTTATGAAGAGGTTCCTGTTTAAATAGTTGATAGGAAAGAACAAGTTCGTAAAAACAAAGTGATACCTTCTGTTAAGGTAATCTGGAGGAACCACAGTGCTAAAGAAGCTACGTGAGAACTCGAAGATGTTATGATGAAAACTTATCCTCAACTATTTGTGTAATTTCTTGTACACCGATTCTGGGGACAGAATCTTTTTAAGGGGAAAGAATGTAACATATGAGTTTTTTTTAGTTGTGATTCTGGGGACAGAATCCTTTTAAATAGGGAAGATTGTAATGAATGAAAATTTTATATGAATTTTAAATATTTATTAAATTAAATAAATATTTTAATTAATTTATTTATTGAGTTAAATAAATAATTTATGTAATTATGTTATGGAGTAATTTAATTAAGTGCAATAGGATTAATTAAATTGATGTGTAAGTAATTGTGTAGTATAATTCTAATTTAATTGAGAATACTTAAATTAGAGGAATATTATGTGCTAAGTGTTTAAAATGATTTACTAATTTGTTACATGAATTATGATTAATAAGGGTATTGCAATTGTGTAGCAATTTAGTATTATATGCAATTTTAATTAATTAATGAATATTAGCTTGTATTTAATTAAATTAAAAGGTTGGGATTTAATTAAATAAAGTGTAACATTTAAACTATGTGTTAAAGGATTTATTAAAATAAAGAAAAGAGTTTTAAAGAGTTTTGCCAAACAAGGCCCTTGCACTTGTTTTAATTCCGTTTTGCCAAACGGGGCCTTAACTACTAAAAACCTGTTTTTAATAAGCTGTTTTGCCATACAAGCCTTATGGCTTTTAAAATTCAAAATATTGTAACTTATACATTAATGGTAATTACTATATTTATTGTGTGGTTTAATACTTAGCAGTTATATATATTATACAATTATATGTATAATATATATTATATCAGTTATAATAATACACTACGTTAGTTAAAACAAAGGGGAAGAACAAAAAGAAAACAGAGTTAGAAAATATACAGAGAGAAAAGAGAGAAGAAGAAGACGAAGGGAAGGTTTTGCTAAATTGAACTCATCATCATCCCAAGGATCATCATCTTCTTCTTCTAAGCAAAAAGGGTACACCTCTAACTTATAGTTTTTCGAAATTGTATTTCGTTGTTCTTCAAGTTTTAGTTCTTTGTAACTTGATTTTTATGAGAAATTGTGTAATATAGTTCATATATGTTTAATATGTGTTATAACATGCTTACATATGATTCATATGGTTGTTTATATAGTTCAATTCATGTAAATATGATGAACATGAAGAAATCATATTCATAGCAATGTACAGTGAACTAGTTTTGCAAATAGTCTTTAAATTATCAAAATTCGTGTTTGATTGTGATATATTATGTAAATTGATAATAAATTATGATAATATATCAAGAAACAAAATTTACATGCTTTGAATTGGTTAATTTGGTTTAAAAATAAAGTCACAGTGTTAATTTTCTTCAAGAATGCTTAAAAATTATGTTTTCTTCAAAATCATGAAATTAAGTGTTTTAATTTTGTGTTAAGGTGTTTATGAATGTTAAAAACATGTTAGGAGTTTAAGATTTTATTTTGATAAAATTTCATATGCTTTGTGTTGGTTAAAATCGGACTTTGGTGCGAAGAAATAAGCCAAATTAACTTTTTCTTTGCACAGTTCGCGAGCCGGAGGAACCCACTAGCAGGGGGACCCGCCTCAGCGGGGCTTTTGGCCTAGAAACCCCGCCCCAGCGGGGCTACATGCTGTCCAAAAATGTTAGTTTGGTTCCGAGTAGTTTTTATGCAGTACATGATTAGCTAACTTAATGTGATGACATGTTAAGTGTATTAAACAATACGATAACATATTTTTGATATGTTTAAGATAATTTGAAATCTCATATTAATATGTTATGCGTGTACTTGGATATTATTATTATAGGATACGATATGATTGTTTAAAGTGTTATACGCGTGTGATATGCATGTTGTGAGTTTAGACTCACATGTGTGGTTAGTTAAGCAAGTTAAGTTTACAAACCATGTTATTAAGTTGAACTTAAGTAAGAAGTTCAACGGTTAAACGTAGTGGTTATGAAACTAATTGGTATTGTAAACGTAATATATTATGTAGGATAATTGTGGAAGTGATTGTAAGTTGTAGCTTGCGCATGAGACAAGTTTTTCCTAAACCTTTCTTTTACGTTTATGCAAGTCTTCTAATTATAATGTTTCCTTAAGCAAGTTTCATATTCTAACTTGTTATTCATATGCAAGATATTGTATTCTCTATAATTTATATATTGAATAGTTATCTTATCAAGTTCATTATTGAACTAACGTGACCTTGACTTAATCGTTCAAGCAAGGTTTATCTATCTTTCAAATGCTTTAAGTTATTTTTAAAGCATGCCTATTTAATATGAAGTCTATTGTTATGACTTATACTTGGTTCATAATTCTTGTATTATTAAACTCTTAATTATTGTGAGTCGATTCAACTACTCCTTAGTTGATGATAGTTAAATTCCAATTTACCTTTGAGCTTATTCAAACAAAACATTTTTTGATGCGGACTCGTAAATAAATACTGAGATGAACAACCCTAATAATAGGGGATTACCATGCGTAAGCGTTAAGCTGTTTGTGCACAATACATAGTACGAAGGGCTGATCTCCCTAAGTACGAGTTAAGAGTCCATAGTCTAAAGACTGTTAAAGGGTTTAAATAGAAATGTTTATAACCTAGGACATAGTTCAAGGTCTTATGATCCTCAAATGATTTTAATATTCAAAATTCTTTATTATTGATGAAAGGAAAGTTATGCAAATCTCTTAAAGCTTTTCAATTTATGTCATTATTATTGTTGTATTCCAAGTGAGCTTTTGTTTGCTCACTCTTGCAATTAAATAATCATTGCAGCTAAAGTCTAGAACGTTGACGTACCGTCAACGAGTAAAAGAAAAGGCAAGATGAACAAGTGAAGACTTGTTGTGTTTTGATTATGATTGTAATAAGACTTCGTTTATGTTATGTTTGATTTTCCGCACTTATTTTTTATATTAAGGTTAGCAAACCCTGGGATTTATTCAATTATGTTGTAATCCTTTTTATAAGGAAGATTTTTATTTAATGATAAGATTGCAATTTATTTTGCATTCCTTATTATTGTGCAGTAGTTGGATGTTATAGTTATATAGTGAACACAAAATTATGTAAAAATGAAGTACCTGAATTTTGTGGTGTCACAGTAACTCAATTAAATTAAATTGAATTAATGATAATTGATAAAATATGGAGTTTATAATAAGCTCGTAGAATGCCTTGTGTGGCACGTTGATGGGAATTATGATGGTTTAATTAATTAAAGAAGGAATTAATAAGCGAATGATTAATTAATATAATAATGTTAATTAATTTTTATTATGAGTAATGGCATATTAATGAGTAAATAATTAATTAATATAATAAGGTTAATGTTTGTTCAATTAATTGCTATGTGCAAAGATAAGTGATAATTAATCATATAATACATAGTACCTACATTCAATTAAAATGAAGTGTAGTATGACATTACAAGTTGACTATATAATATATAAAACTGTATAATAAGATTAAATGAAACATATAAGTCACATGAATGATACTTATGTGATAATATATGTGTGTGGGTACATTGAAGGTGTACTTTATGAAATATTGAATTGAATTAAATAAATAATTGATATTAATAATTATTTCAATAATTAAATATAATTGAAATAATAAAGCTTATGATAATGTGGAAAGATAATACTCAGTTAGATTATATACGGTATTATCAAAAATGTACATGAATTATATTACGTGTATAGATATATACCCCCAACTTGCTATAATGTAATTATTTCATTACGAGTCCATGTATATACCCAATTGAATTTAAACCTAAGTATACATAATGTGTATATGTATAATAAACCTAAGTGTTGGTATTATTTCATTGCCTCTAGTTACTGAGATTAGAATTATCCCACAATTAGTGACTCACTTTCTCCTTCGCGTGAATGGCCATTGACCTAAGACTAGCCTATCCCCTTCATCTCTCAATTTCCTCAATCAAGCTACTAATGATGGCAAAGGAGAATGGGTTGATGTGGTGGGTGGCAACTATTCCACCAACTAACAATTGCCCATCATCTTCTTCCTTCCTCCAATGGTTTGATTCATGGTGCAATATCTTGGCATGGATATTGAATTCTCCTATAAATACCAAGCTCATTCTCTCATAATCAAGTTTCCAAGTTGTTGCTAAATTGATATAGAGAGAGTGTTGAGTGACAAATCTGATATTGAGAGGAAGTTTTGTCCAATTCAAAGCTCAAGAGGTATAATACTTAAACACCCAATTTTGAAATTCAATCAATTTTAATAGCATAATTTAGTTGGAATTGGTTATGAGAGATGGTATTAGAATGTTAGTATAGTTTATATGAATGTTATATATGCAATGTGATAGTATGCAAGAATGCTAATTGAGTAACTTTGAAGAATTCTTGAAGCTCTGCTTTGGCAGTATGCATTCTGGTATGGAACCAGAGTAGTGCGGCCGCGCCACTCCCTAGTACAAACAGGGCGTGATCGCGCCCTTCTGCATAACAAATTGATGACTTTTTAAGTTTCTGAAATGTTGAGCATGCTAGTTTAACTTAATTAAGACTATTTAAGTCCCTGACTTGCTAGTTTAGGTGGCCTTGCAGGTAATCACTTACCATAGCTTGGTTTCTAAAGAAAACTTAGAGTTTTCAAAGTGCAAACTCAATGAACTAAGTAAACTATACGATATGAACTTGTGAGCATGCTTATGTGGCCTGATTTTGTATGTACATGAGCATGAAATATGATATGTGAAGTTACTTTGCATGATTAGTTAGTTTAACATGAGGTTTCGAAGAAGACTTAAGAGTTTGAAAAAAACTAAATTGGTTGATAACCACCTTACATTTACTCTGAAATTTATAACTATTGAGATAGGATATATTATACCTCTATACATGATTGACATGTATGCCTAACTAGCCACGTACGTTTTAAACTAGTTGAGCATGGCTTAGAATGAGTTTAAAAGAAATAAAACCATATAACTTGAAATGCATGGCTAAGATGACGTGAGCAGGTATAATAGAAGCTTATTGACCTCATAGCATATGTATAATGACTAAACGTAAAGAACTTTGTTAATGAAACACGTTAAAGTCTCCTTAGTTAAAAATTGATGTGAACCATGTTGAAGGCAAGATATAGAGACCTATCATAACATGAATATTTTGCATGTGTTATCATCAGAGTATATGGGTGAGAAAGCTAGGCGATGCCATCTGAATCTCAGCTCTGGTTTGAACTTGGAGCAGCGCGGCCGCGCCACCCTGAAGTGTGATCTAACTATGTTAATTGTAAACCTGAAACTGATGCATGTTGTATTATGTCCTAAACTGCCATACATGTTTAGTAGTGGTGAGTCCTAATGTTCATGAGCATGTTAACGATAGAACCATATAATGGATGAGTGTTCTAAACTTTCACATGCTAAGTCAAGTAATGATTATGAGCTATGTTATTCAATTTCATAGTGTCTTACAAACTGATTTTTGTGTTATGTGTATGTAAGGTACGTAATGACGTACGTATAGGATTATACGACTAAGTTAGAATCATATGCGCGTGTTTTGGTTACATATCAAGTATATGTATTCAATGTACGAAACTAATGAATATCCTATATACGTGACTATGTTATAATAGGATTCGAAAAGTGTTGATAAGCTATATATTGGTAAACTACGCATAATGGAAGTATCCTAACCTTACACTTTATCGAGAAAGTATCCTAACCTTACACATTATCGAGCAAGTATTCGGACCTTACTTTTTATTGAGCAAGTTCCTTAACTCTTTTCACTTTACATAGTTTATAAATCCGATTTGTTGCCATATCAAACAAATATTAGTTATTATTCGAACATCGATTTTATATCTTGATGTTGTTGCAAGCATTGAACTTATCGTTCCTAAGTGCATTTCAAAAGTGTCTAAGCTATTTGATTCGGCTAGACCAATATAGTATATTAGAAAGCTATCCAAACCAATTGATTGGTGCGGAATCTTATAATTGACTGAGATGAACAACCCTCTTTGAAGGGGCAATTATATATTATCTAGAGACCGACGTGCGCACATGAGTACAATTAAATGTTATGCATTACGTAGGGTACTTTAGGCTGATCACCTGTTGTACTTGTTTTTTGTTGGATTATCAGCATATTACTGTTAATTCTAGTAGAAGTTCATTGTCCATAGTGACTGCTCAGTATTCATTATTTTGAAATCTCGAAATGATTAAGCGTTGAATCTTATTGATATCTTTCTGTCCTTAGCGACTATTGTTGAGAACCATCGATACTTCTTGCTATTCTTGAACTATCATTTATTATTGTACCCTTGGGAAATTGAAAACTATATTGATCTCCTTATTGCTATATTACTTACTGATAAAACTTGTTGCTCATTCTTGCTTTTCCTAAAAACATTTCAGTTAAGGCAGAGCAAAGTGGACTCTCGGGCACTGATAAGGGCAAGGGCAAGGGCAAGGCTACGGAGTAGCTTTGTACTTATTTAGAACTATTTGTGATGATTGTAATAAGATTATATCATATTATGTATTAGTTAAGTTTAAATTATGTTTAAACTAGGTATGAGATGTTTAAGTTACGAAACTTTGGGACAAGAATGATTATATTAAATAAGTGTAATTTGTTCTGTTAATTCCGTTGCGTGAGATGTTATCGCATCATTAGTTATTTAGCATGTGACGAACCGAATTCAAGATGCGAGTTGTCCGAATTTGGGGGTGTCACAGGTTGGTATCAAAGCTTTAGTTATAAACCTTAGGAGCGAGAGTCCTTAGATTATAACTTAGGAGAACTTAGAAGATAGAAAGGGATGAAACTCATGTAGAGTTTTCCTAGAGAGAGATTTAGTGTGTTATGAAATATAATTTCATTCTATACAATGAACATATATTTTATTTAACATTCTAATGGAGTTGTTGTTTGTTTGTCTTATGTTTGTGGTTATAGGATGAAAGACATGGGAGAGCCTAGTAGAGTGGCCGAAGAGGAGTCCCGAGATATATATGTCGTATATGACGCACCATTAGAGGCTGAGCTTGTGCAGGAAATTGCACCATCTGAGTTTGACGACGAGGACGAGATTGAGGTGGAGTTTGATCCAGAGGAGGAGCCGATGGAGGACGAGCCCATGGAGGACTCGGACGAGGCTACTATCGAGGAGTGAATGTTGGGAGAATACGAGGAGCGGATCTTAGAGTTAGACTGCTGAGTTCAAGAGCTTGATGATGAGGCTCATGTGAGAGAGACCGAGTTTCAGAAACTGAGGGACGAGGATCACCAGAGGAAGTTAGTGATGCAGGAGTTAATGTGACAACCCTAAAATTTATAAGATCTTGAATGATTAAAATAAAGGTTAAAGGATAAAACCTAGATGGAAAATAGAGTAATAATTTAAAATTTTTAAGAAGAACATATAAGGTTTACTATTTGACTAAGAATAAAGAAATATAACCTAATATATATATTAGGTAGGGTAATTAAATACTCTAAGAGATTTATTTTGTACATTTTAAATAATTAATTTTATAATCTAATCATAGCAAGTCTAATTGGGTTATGGAATTAAAGATATATGAGTAAAGGAATTATTTATAAAAGTGTGTAATGGAACCCTAATTAAATAATTAGGGTAGGATAGAATTAAAATTAGTGGACTATGTTAATTTACATGGCCCAATTATTTTATTAGCAAGCCCAAAAGTTTTATGGGAGCCCAAGACTTTAGCCCAATTAACAAGGGACATGTTAGGCATTTAATAAAGCTAAATAAAGAAATAAAGACAAAACAAAATTGGTAGAAAAGAAGGGCAATTTCGGCCACACATGGGAGAAGAGAAAGGAGATTCATGCATGTAATGATTACATTAGTTGGTGGTGGATAAGTGATACTAAGTGTCACACTAATAAACAAGCCACCATGTGACCCTATCTCTTGTAATGATTATAAGAGAGAATAAAAATACAAATGGTGGGAGATGAGGAAGGGCCACATGGCCGGGTGGAATGAAAGGAAAAAGAAAGCATAAGAATAAAGAAAAGATAAGATAGGAGAAGAAAAAGATAAGGAAAGAGAATAAAGTAAAGATAAGAAAGGAAAAAGAAAGGATAAGAAGGAGAGAGAAGGAAAGAAGAAAAGAAAGAAGCGTGAGATAGGGAGAGAAGAAGATGGTCGGCAGCTAAGGGGAGGAGACGAGATAGAATGAACCTCCATGGGAGGAAAACAAGGGAGGAGAAGAAGAAGCACACAAGCAAGGTATAAATACTATATAGCTTATATAATTTATATTTGATTATTTAGAATCAAAACTTGGATTTATGATTCAAAACTCCAAAACATTAGATTTATATGTTTATAAGTCTACTATGTTTAGATCTATCACTTTTAAGTGTCAAAAGTTAGATCAAAAGCAAGAGAAATTAAACTATGTTTCAAAAGTTAGAAAACCTTAATTTTTCTTAGCATAAATTATATTTTGCTTGGATTTGGTGTATGTTTGGTGTAATAGATCATAGATCATGGTAGATCCATGATCTTAAGGTGTATTAGTATGTGTTCTGATAGTTTATGATGGTTAATGTTTGATAAATCAATAGATCATGAAAGTTTTCTTACAAAACACAAAGATTAGAAATTAAATCAGATTTGTTAAAAACGGAACATGAAATTCAAAAGATCATATCTCCTATTATACTTTGAATTTTTGAGTGTGGTCAATTTCTAGAGTTAGATCTATAAGTCTTCTAACGTTTTGAAGTGGAATCACTGAAAAATTCCATAAAGATTTTCGTTTGGACAGTTTTTAGCAAAGTAGGAAAAATCTGAAAAATCCAAAAAACTTGCTGTCCAAATTTTACAGGGGCAGTTTTGTCCACTTATTTTATAAAATAAATTTATTTATTTTGGGACATGAAAATATATGAGATAAAGTAGCTTGTGTCCAAAAATGACCTCATTCCGACTTAAATTGAGCAAGTTATGATCATTTCAATATCTGCGTTTTTTTCGACGAAAATCACTATAACTGGAGTTCTGTAACTCTGATGGCCACGAAATTTAAATTGGAGGCTCAAAATAACATGTGTAAGATCCCGCCAAGAGTTGGGAATTTTTGAAGTTAAGCGTGAGGTAGTTAATTTCTTAAGGAATTAACTAGAAATGAATTTTTGAAAAATACTTAAGAAAATTGAAAAATTCCTAAAAAATTATTTTTGTATATGGTATACATGTATTTATGTATGGACAAAAGATAAAAAAATAATAAGATGATTTGGTTAAAAAAGGGGAATCCAGTTTGCTGGATTGGAACCCAAATTGCTAGATTGCAATCTGGTTTGCTGGATTGACCATCAGGTTGCTCGATTGAAGGATTAATGAATTCAGGCTTGCTGGATTGGATGCCAGTTGAATCCAGGCGTGCTGAATTGGATGTTAGTTGAATCCAGGCTTGCTGGATTGGATGTCAATTTGAATCCAGGCTTGCTGGATTGGAGGTCAGTTGAATCTAGTCTGCTAGATTGGGAAATAATTTACTAAGTTGAAAATCAGTTTGAATCCAGGTTACTGGATTAGTTATGTCAATTTTGTTGTGTTGGGAAACAACAAGTTGTTTGAATCTAGGTTGTTGGATTAGGTATACGGCTTACTAGATCATTAAGAAGGACTTATAAAATGAAAGATTAAGTGATAATTCACAGGTTATATGGTATAATAGTGTTAAGTCTAAGGTAGTGCAATCGTACCCTTTAATGATTGATGTATAGTAGTTGGGCTAAACGATTCCTTCATATGGGGAAGGTATATACGAATTAGCAACCGATCTAACTCGCTGTGAAAACAGTGTAGACGAGATGGAAGTTAATTTGTTGGTTGTTTGTGGGAAACCACTCAGTATACTATATTGAATACTGTTAAAGACTCGATGTGTGCTAGGTTTAGACTTATCTATACGTATGTTGTTAAGGGGTGATCTAATATTTGACTATGTGGTTAAGTGTTAGATAGTTTACTTATAAAGTAATGGAATCAAATGATATACTGATTAATAGATCTATCTTATAATTGATAGGTCTTTTCAATAAAGCGATTAACTTAAATTGCGTAGCAGTAATCAATGGTACATGCAAGTTCCTAAACTATACTTTTATTGAGCATGTTTTCTCTAACTCAAACCTTGAGTTTTATTTTCAAAGAATGGTAGTGGATAATTATTGTTGATTATTCACATCTATACTGATTATTGATTCACACTTAGTGCATGTTGCATATGTTCATCAGGTATGAAAGGCTGATCACCTTCATTATCCTAAGGTTCAGTTAAATTTGTTCATGTTCATTGTTGGCCATTCATCATTATTGACTCAGTCATTCAGTTATGAAAATTGATTTATATTCTTCCACAATTATTATATTGTTGAAAGTTCGTTTGCTTCTTATTCTTTTCAATCATGATATATCTTTATTTGAACTTAAACTTGCTAAGCAAACTTGTTGCTCACCCTTGCTATATCATGATAAAACTTTTAGATAGAGACGAAACTTCGGATATAGGCAAAGACAAAGACAAACTCTAGAATTGGATTTGGAAGCAGGTTAAACTTGTAATAGTATTGAATTCAAATAACATTGTATGTCGTATAGGATATTAAAGGCAGGTATTAAGTTAAGGTTACAGACCTTGGGATTTATGTTGTAAAAGTTATTATATAAACAATTTATGTTTATATCTTCCACAATAGTTATAAAAATGATGTACCAGGTCCGGGGTTCTTGGGACCCGGATTTGGGGGCACTACAGTTGGTATCAAAGATGTAGGTTATAAACCTTAGGGAGGGTTACCTTAGGCTATAAACGCAGAAATGAGGAATAGGAATAAACTCAAATCGAGTTTAAGTTCTAAGCGATGAAGTTAGGCAAGGTATTAATAAGTCAATAAAATTCAAAGAAGAATCCTGATAAGTAATAAAGATCCAGAGTTATCTAACTCTGATAATAAAGATGAACAGTAGTAATGAAAAGATTAAAAGTATAAAGGGAAAGAAGATCAAAAAATAAAACGATTATAACATAGAAAAGAATCGTAATATAATACGATTATAATATGAGAGCACAACGTGATCTGATAAGGTCAGAGGAGGACTGATGATCAATCGTTTGATTGAAAACTTTATAGCATAATTGTTGTACGACTGTTGTACTATGAAATTGTATTATTAAAACTCAGGAAAGAGTTGTGAATTGTAGATACGGATTAAATAAAATTCGTATTGAGCAAGAGGGAGCTAGGAATATGTAGGATTTTAGTTGAGAACTCATGTGATAGCTGAGTTGTAAAACCTTTGTATGGGCAGGGGATTTTGTGCTTGGTCTAACGACTACTCAGTTTATAACATTGATAATCATTGGAATGTTGGTATCGCGCTATTCGCTATATGTATGTTGAGAAGGTGATTCTTTTTTCATGTGTATAACGGATAGGTAGAGAATATAAGATTAGGTTCAAGTTCTTTAAACTTATACATATGGTAAGTTCGTGACTCATAATCGTATGGTGGAACCCCTCAGCGAATGGACGAATTTGGTCTGACTAGGATAAGTTCCTAAACCCATATGATTGTGGTAAGTTCCTGAACTCATAACGTGTGGTATGTTTGATGAACTATACTGGGGTATAGAAAAGTTATGGATGAATAATTGAGGATTTTTAATAAATAGAAGTATTATGCAATTGATCATGAGAAAAATTAATGTTTGTGACGGCCCCAAATCCGGGTCCCAAGAACCTCGGACTTGGTACGTTACGGTACTTCATTATCATACATATTCTATCATCTAATACGGAATAATAAACATATATTGTTTATTTCACATAATTCTATAACATTTCCCCAAGTTTATTAACCTTAACTGAATGTATACCTTCAAAATTTCAAAAGGTTTACATAAGATGACTAAATAGTTATTCGCATAACAGTCTATTATTGTACTTTGCTCTTGTCTGTGTCCTTCTGCAAGCCTTCACTTTAATCTGAAATTTATTATCATGATATAGCAAGGGTGAGCAACTACTTTGCCCAGCAAGTTTAAATTCAATAAAGATATATCATGATTGAAAGAAAGAATAAACTTTCAAGTTTTCAGCAATATGATAATTGTGAAAGAGCATGAATTAATATGTCAATAATTAAATGACTGAATGAATAACGTTTAATGTCAACAAGGACCATGAACAACTTTATTTGAACCTTTAGGATAATGAAGGTGATTAGCCTTTCATACCTGATGAACATATGCAACATGTGATAGTAGTGTGCATACAAGCCAATCATATATGATGATAAAGCACATACTTTGTAAACAATCTTATTTATTTATTAATAAAATATTTATTTATTAAAGGCATTTAATTATCTACATGGTGCTGTTTTTATAATATGTAAATAACCCATAGTTTTAAGCAATGCTTTTAGAATCATGATGTTGATCATGCTAATGAGATCTAAATTCTTAGAAAGCTTTAAAACTAAAATAGTTCCCAATCGTGGGATTACTAAAAAGGGGATTAGTAAATCCGGATAGATTGGTACATATGTTGCTTGCTCATTGGATGAGGATGATTGATCTCATGATCATTTGTGTGGAGACACTAAAGCAAATATGTAGGTGCTTATTGGAGAATAAGTTCACTGAACGTGACTCGCTATGGAATACCTAATGGAGTTTTACTCGCCTGTCAATAGAAATTCCTAATGTGAAAGTAGTACAAGTGATCCTTGGACTTGAGATCATCATAGTATCTTGTATGTAACAAATTATACTTTGACTTATTCCTTAAGACCTTTTAAGGCATATATAGGGTATGCTTGGGTATAATGAGTTACATATGGAGATAATGAATAATCAATAAAGAATCTACCACCTCTAGTAAAAGAGGAGATATGTCCTATGTGATTCGTTAAATGGCAACCCAAGAATCCTTGGCCAAGGTGGAATGAAATTAGAAAGAGGTTTCTAATTTGCATTAATCGGAGTTGTGCATTTTCTAATCGAAATACATATAATTAAATAAAATAAGACTTGACAGTAAATTCATGTCTTATATTTAATTGGGACATTGTATGGTGGAAGGATTGAATTATATGGTAACTATTAACTCACAGGTTCTTTTATGATTAATGTTGAAATGTATATTATCTGGAAAGTCGTTGATCGCTAGGGAGGCTTATCCCTATTGTAGAATAAATATTATTTATTTAAATAGATTATTAATTTAATTTATTTATTTAAATAAGATTAGAATTGTTCTAATTGATTTATTTACAACCGGTTTAATATAGAGAACCTAAAGGGTCACACCATAAAAGGAAGAATAATTATTTAAGAAGGTAATGGCATAATCGTAATATTGCATTAAGTATAATTAATTTAATCTATAGTGATAGAATAAATTAAATAGCTTAATGTTTATTATTTAATATTTTAGAAATATTAAATATAAATTAATAAGATGATTCTTATTAATATTATTACAATTATTATTATTTAAATTTCTAAAGGAGTTTAGTAATTAATTTAATATTAGTACTCTCATTTATTCCTAATAAGATTAGGAGACAAATTAATTAAATGAATTTAATTAATTATTTCCCATGTGGTGGGAAGCCTAAATTAATTAAAGGAGTTTAATTAATTAAAAGAAATCCCATGTCTAATAGGATTAGAAGGGTTGACCAATATCTATATAAGAGGATTCTTATAATAGATATTACTTGATACAATTTCAATTGTTGGAGAGTACTCCTTTTCTATAGAGGATAGAAAACTAAGCCAACCAGCCTCCTTCTTGATAATTCATCTTCTTTGGTGGATCACCTCTAGAGGCCAAACACTTGGGTGGCTAACGTTGATCAAAGGAAAGAATCTAGCCCGGAAATTCAAGGAGATCACGAAGAACAAGGAGTTGAACTCGTACCTGTGGAAGCTTCGTTCTACAAGGGTATGATTCCATAACTTCTTATTTATCGTTTTAAATTAATAATTTGCATAAAGGATGATCTGGGTAATGGTTTTGTAGAAATTTTTTAAAACTCTGATATACCATGCTTCCGCTAATTTTTGCAATTTGATTGCGTCACGATTTCGTACAAACCCAACAGTGGCATCAGAGCCAAACTTTTATGTAATTATTAATTTATTTTTGATTTCATATACATATGGGTATATATTTAAAATAATTTATTTGGCATAATTTTATTGTATAAAATTATTATTTTTTAAGAAAAAAAAATGACGTTTTTTTTTTGGGACGAATCACAATTTTTTTTTGGGTGCTAATCTTGAATTCTGCAAAGAAAATGTGTTGTCTCTTTCTTACTCCAAAAAGAATGTGACCCATCAGGAAATGACTCTTTTAATAAACCTGCAGGACTCTTTTAATAAAAGAAGGTGACTTCTTTTAAAAAAAAAATTAAATATGATATATTTATATATTATATTCTAAATAATTTTATAATTAAAATAAAGAGTTTATTTTAATCTTGAAATTAGATTTCATGCAATTTAAAATTGCCCATTAAATGATACTCATATATATATGGAATGTTTTAATTCATGAGATGAATATTTATTTATTGATATATATGGTGATATGTATGATAATAAATGGGGATTGATTATGGACTATTTGACCAATGTGATTGGATTTTATTTTAGTTGAATACTTGAATGAATGAGTTTTATTAAATGGGGTCTGTGTACCTCGTCTTCTCTAATTTTTTTTTTCGTGATGTAAAATTCTATCTCCCCCCTATGTACTTCCCCTTGACTGCTGATCAAGGTTTCTATTTAAATTAAATAGTTTAATGTAATAGAAATAGTTAGAATTATCTTGAAAAAATTGGAGACCAAGGAGCAAGGAGCGCGTAAAGACCCGTTTGTATGGAGCCCGGGTATAAATGTAATAGTTATATTTAAATTTAAATTCTTGCACTCCTAGGTTTGACCTTTTGGTTAACTTGGTGGCTCTAGTGAACCAAACTAGAATAAAAGTCCATAATCAATCTGGGTAGAATATAGTATTCTATATTGCATGCTAAATATTATATATATTATATTTTATGCAAACATGCTTCGCATGTTTAATAAAATGACGCGTATTTTATATATATATATGTGCATGCACGCTAAACAAGATGAGACAAATAATAACAAATCCCTCAAAGAAATAATATTAAGTCCGCAGCGTTCAAATGATATTTGGAATATCGAACGTCGCCTTCTAGCATGATAAATTAATAGAGTATTAAATATTTAATATGAGCTTGTTGTGCTATCCACAAGGCGAGTATTGCATATTTAAGATGTTAATTAATCACATTTGATGCTTATCAAGAAAATTGAACGATCTAGTCTTGTTGTGCTATCCACAAGGACGAACATTTTTCTTTTTTGAATTTATAGAAGTGCTAGGCTGGACTTAACTTAAATCGTTTTAGTTCGGATGTGCACACACTTGACCATTATGATTTAAGAGGTAAAATAAAAGGAGTTATATAGTGATGTAATTGACAAGAGTTGTCTACCTATTTATTTGTATATCGCTTGTTGTGCTATCCACAAGGTTATATACATTTGAAATGGGATCCTTATTCTCACTAGCAAATCTTTAATTAGATGTTGCCGAACTATATAAGTGAGGGTAATATAGTTTGATAAAAATAGTGGGAGATACCAATTTAAAATAAAGACCTAAATTTATTTTGGTATGCAAAATTAATAAAATGAATATTTGCTAAAATGTTGTTTTTCACATGTAAAATTTTAAAAATGTCAAAATCACTAATTTCACTGCGAAGCATACTTGATGCTAATAAGCTTACCGGGCCGAATTATATGGACTGGCTAAGAAATCTGAGAATAGTTCTCACTGCTGAAAAATTTCTTATGTCCTAAACTCACCTGTCCCTGGAACTGTTCCAGAAACAACCTCTGAGGAAGAGATTGCCACCATTGTAAAGTGGCAAGATGATGCATCTGTGGCTCAATGCATCATGCTCGCATCCATGAATAACGAGCTTCAGCGTCAGCACGAAAACATGGATGCTCCTACTATGTTGATTCACCTCAATGAGTTGTATGGTGAACAAAGTAGGACTGCTAGATATGAGATATCTAAGGAGCTCTTCCGATCTCGGATGACCAAGGGCAAAGTGAACATAAAGGAACAAAAGAAATCTGATCCAGCTAGCAAAGGAATGTGCTTCCATTGCAACGAGCCGGGTCATTGGAAGAGGAACTGCAAGAAGTTTCTAGCAAAGAAGAAGCTTGGAGAAGCTTCAACTTCCAATCAAGGTTTGTTCATGATTGAAATTAATTTTTCAGAAAGTCAAAATTCTACTTGGGTATTGGATACCGGCTGTGGTTCTCACATATGTAATAATGTGAAGGGACTGGTCAGAAGTAGAAAGCTGAACAATGATGAGGTGATCCTATGAGTGGGGAATGGGCAAAGGTTGCTGCATTAGCTGTAGGAACTTATTATTTAGCAATGCCTTCGGGCAAGTCCATTTATCTTAATAATTGTTATTATGTTCCGAATATTATTAAAAATATTATTTCAATTTTTGTATTGGATATGGAAGGATTTAACGTTGTTATAAAGAACAATAGTTGTTCTATTTATAAAGACGATATTTTATATGGTGTTGAAAATTTGCGAAATGGACTTTATACACTTGACTTACAAGAAAATATTTTTCAAATTGAACAAACTAAGAAAAGGAAAAGAGATGATATTAATTATACCTACATGTGGCACTGTAGACACGGTCATATCAATGAAACAAGATTATCCAAGTTGCATAAAGATGGGCTCTTTGAGTTATCTGATTATGAATCATATCCAACTTCCGAATCTTGTCTCATGGGTAAAATGACTAAATCTCCTTTTAGTGGAAAAGGAGAAAGAGTTACAGAGTTGTTGGCATTGATTCACACAGACGTTTGTGGACCTATACAACAAGTGCACGGGGTGAGTATTCTTATTTTATTACTTTCACTGATGATCACTCAAGATTTGGATATGTGTATTTAATGAAATACAAGTCAGAATCATTTGAAAAGTTCAAAGAGTTCAGAAGTGAAGTAGAGAAACAAACGGGCAAGAGTATAAAGATACTTCGATCAGATTGAGGTGGAGAATACTTACGCGGTGAGTTTCTCAATTATCTCAAAGAAAATGGTATAATCTCACAATGGACTCCTCTAGGTACACTACAGTTAAATGGAGTATCTGAAAGGAGAAATCGAACACTGTTGGACATGGTTCGATCTATGATGAGTTTTACCGACCTTCCAATTTCCTTATGGGGATATGCCCTAGAAACGGCTGCATACCTACTTAACAAGGTACCTACCAAATCCGCCCCAAAGACTCCATATGAGATATGGAAGGGGAGGAAACCAAATTTTAAGCATGTTAAGACTTGGGGTTGTCCAGCTTATGTCAAAAAGTTTGAAAACGATAAGCTACAGACTAAATCCGATAAGTGTAGATTTGTGGAATACCCTAAAGAAACTTTAGGGTATTATTTCTATCATCCAACTGATCAAAAGGTGTTTGTTGCGAAACATACTGCCTTCTTGGAAAAGGATTTTATCCATGAAGGGGTCAGTGGGAGTAAGATATATCTTAAAGAAGTTCAAGACCCACAAATTACCACGGATCAAAGTCAGGTACCTGACAAAGTAGAAGAACCTACTATACCACACCCTGTTCGTAAATCTGGAAGAGTACCGAAGATACCTGAGAGATATAGATTCGTTATAGAGGATGACGATGAGGTACACATCATGAATGATGATGATCCATTGAATTACGAACAGGCTATGAGTAATAAAGACTCAAGGAAATGGCTTGAAGCTATGAAATCTGAAATGGACTCCATGTATGAAAACAAAGTATGGACTTTGATTTCACCACCTGAAGGCACTAAGCCTATTGGGTGTAAATGGGTCTTTAAAAGAAAGACTGGAGCGGACGGCAAGGTAGAGACCTATAAGGCTCGACTGGTTGCAAAAGGTTTCAAACAAAGACAAGGAGTTGACTATGATGAAACCTTCTCACCAGTAGCTATGCTCAAGTCCATTCGGATTTTGCTTGCGATTGCAGCTTATAACGACTATGAGATCTGGCAGATGGACGTGAAAATGGCCTTCCTCAATGGGAAACTTGAGGAGGATGTGTATATGACACAGCCAGAGGGATTTGTTTCAAAGGTTGGAACAAATCAAGTCTGTAAGCTGCAACGATCCATTTATGGATTGAAGCAAGCTTCTCGTAGATGGAACATTCGTTTTGATGAGACAATCAAAGAGTTTGATTTTGTCAAAAAAGACGATGAACCATGTGTGAACAAGAAGGTTAGTGGGAGCGCAGTTTCATTCCTTGTATTATATGTTGATGATATATTACTGATAGGGAATGACATTCCTATGCTACAATCGATTAAAATCTGGTTATCTAAACACTTCTCCATGAAGGACTTGGGAGAAGCATCCTATATTTTGGGAATAAAGATCTATAGAGATAGATCTAAAAGGATGCTTGGTTTATCCCAAGGAACGTACATTGATGCGATGCTAAAGAGGTTTAGCATGGAAGATTCCAGAAGAGGTCTCATGCCGATGAGCCATGGAATACATCTCGCCAAGAAACAGGCCCGAAAGACACCTGAGGAGAGAGACCGTATAAGTAAGAACCCTTATGCTTCTGTAATAGGATCTATCATGTACGGTATGATATGTACTAGACCGGATGTTGCTCATGCACTTAGTGTAACGAGCAGGTACCAGTTAAATCTTGGAGAAGAGCACTGGAAGGCAGTGAAGAATATCCTAAAGTACTTGAGAAGGACTAAAGATATTTTTCTTGTCTACGGTGGGTCTGAATTAAAACTCGAGGGATTCACAGACTCAAGTTTTCAAACAGACCAAGATGACAGTAAATCTGTTTCGGGGTATGTGTTTACCTTGAACGGAGGCGCATTGAGTTGGAAGAGTTCCAAGCAGCAAACAGTTGCTGATTTAGTGACAGAGACAGAGTATATAGCTGCAAGTGAAGCTGCAAAGGAAGCTGTTTGGATGAAGAAGTTCACAACTAAACTTGGTATGGTTCCTAGCATTGGAGAAGCAGTTCCCGTTTACTGTGACAACACAGGAGCAGTTGCACAGGCTAAGGAACCAAGGTCTCATCAAAAATCTAAACACGTGTTGCGACGATTTCACTTGATCAGGGAGATCATTGAAAGAGGAGACGTCACCTTGGAACGTGTAGACTCTCAAGACAACATTGCAGATCCATTTACTAAAGCTTTAACACAACAGCAGTTTGATCGTCACTTAGAGAAGATGGGTATGAGATACCATGGCGATTGGCTTTAGTGCAAGTGGGAGATTGATAGTAGTGTGCATACAAGCCAATCATATATGATGATAAAGCACATACTTTGTAAACAATCTTATTTATTTATTAATAAAATATTTATTTATTAAAGGCATTTAATTATCTACATGGTGCTGTTTTTATAATATGTAAATAACCCATAGTTTTAAACAATGCTTTTAGAATCATGATGTTGATCATGCTAATGAGATCTAAATTCTTAGAAAGCTTTAAAACTAAAATAGTTCCCAATCGTGGGATTACTAAAAAGGGGATTAGTAAATCCGGATAGATTGGTACATATGTTGCTTGCTCATTGGATGAGGATGATTGATCTCATGATCATTTGTGTGGAGACACTAAAGCAAATATGTAGGTGCTTATTGGAGAATAAGTTCACTGAACGTGACTCGCTATGGAATACCTAATGGAGTTTTACTCGCCTGTCAATAGGAATTCCTAATGTGAAAGTAGTACAAGTGATCCTTGGACTTGAGATCATCATAGTATCTTGTATGTAACAAATTATACTTTGACTTATTCCTTAAGACCTTTTAAGGCATATATAGGGTATGCTTGGGTATAATGAGTTACATATGGAGATAATGAATGATCAATAAAGAATCTACCACCTCTAGTAAAAGAGGAGATATGTCCTATGTGATTCGTTAAATGACAACCCAAGAATCCTTGGCCAAGGTGGAATGAAATTAGAAAGAGGTTTCTAATTTGCATTAATCGGAGTTGTGCATTTTCTAATCGAAATACATATAATTAAATAAAATAAGACTTGACAGTAAATTCATGTCTTATATTTAATTGGGACATTGTATGGTGGAAGGATTGAATTGTATGGTAACTATTAACTCACAGGTTCTTTTATGATTAATGTTGAAATGTATATTATCTGGAAAGTCGTTGATCGCTAGGGAGGCTTATCCCTACTGTAGAATAAATATTATTTATTTAAATAGATTATTAGTTTAATTTATTTATTTAAATAAGATTAGAATTGTTCTAATTGATTTATTCACAACCGGTTTAATATAGAGAACCTAAAGGGTCACACCATAAAAGCAAGAATAATTATTTAAGAAGGTAATGGCATAATCGTAATAATGCATTAAGTATAATTAATTTAATCTATAGTGATAGAATAAATTAAATAGCTTAATGTTTATTATTTAATATTTTAGAAATATTAAATATAAATTAATAAGATGATTCTTATTAATATTATTACAATTATTATTATTTAAATTTCTAAAGGAGTTTAGTAATTAATTTAATATTAGTACTCTCATTTATTCCTAATAAGATTAGGAGACAAATTAATTAAATGAATTTAATTAATTATTTCCCATGTGGTGGGAAGCCTAAATTAATTAAAGGAGTTTAATTAATTAAAAGAAATCCCATGTCTAATAGGATTAGAAGGGTTGACCAATATCTATATAAGAGGATTCTTATAATAGATATTACTTTATACAATTTCAATTGTTGGAGAGTACTCCTTTTCTATAGAGGATAGAAAACTAAGCCAACCAGCCTCCTTCTTGATAATTCCTCTTCCTTGGTGGATCACCTCTAGAGGCCAAATACTTGGGTGGCTAACGTTGATCAAAGGAAAGAATCTAGCCCAGAAATTCAAGGAGATCACGAAGAACAAGGAGTTGAACTCGTACCTGTGAAAGCTTCGTTCTACAAGGGTATGATTCCATAACTTCTTATTTATCGTTTTAAATTAATAATTTGCATAAAGGATGATCCGGGTAATGGTTTTGTAGAAATTTTTTAAAACTCTGATATACCATGCTTCCGCTAATTTTTGCAATTTGATTGCGTCACGATTTCGTACAAACCCAACAACATGCACTACGTGCGAATCAATAATCAGTTTAGACGTGAATAATCATCAATAATCATTCACTAACATGCTTTGAAATATAACTCGAGTTTGACTTAGGAAAAACTTGCCTACATAGTCGATTACCGCTACGCAATTTAATTTAATCTTCTTATTGAAAAGACCTATCAGTTATAAGATTGATCTTTCAATCAGCATATCTTACTTATCTCATAATACTATTACTTTAAAAGTAAACAATCTAACATTTAAACACATAGTCAAATATTAGATAATACCTTAACACCATACACATTTATAAATCTAAACCTAGCACACCTCGAGTCTTTAACAGTATTCAATATAGTATACTGAGTGGTTTCCCATAAATAACCAATAAATTACTTTTTGTCTGGTCTACACTGTTTTCACAGTGAGTGAGATCGGTTACTAATTCGTATATACATTCCCCATTTGAAGGAATTATTTAGCCTAACTACTATATATCCACCATGAAAGGTTACGACTGCACTACCGTAGACTTAACACTTACTTTATCATATAAGTTTTGAATTAACACTTAGTCTTTCACTTTATAAGTCCTTCTTTATAATCTAGTAAGCCGAATACCTAATCCAGCAACATAGATTCAAACTGAATTTTAATTTAGTAAATAATTTTCCAATCCAGCAAACTGGATTCAACTGACCTCCAATCCAGCAAGCCTGAATGCAAATTGACATCCAATCCAGTAAGCCTGGATTCAATTGTTCTCTAATCCAGCAAGCCTGGATTCAACTAACATCTAATCCAGCAACCTGGATTAACTAATCCTTCAACCCAGCAACCTGGATTCACTAATCCTTCAACCCAGCTGCCTGGATTCACTAATTCTTCAATCCAGTAACCTGGATTTTTCCATGAAAAATACCAAATCATTTTATTATTATTCCACCCTTTGGCCAAACATATATACACATATTTCATACACAAAAATAATTTTTCATGAATTTTTCAATTTCCTAAAGTATTTTTCAAAAATTAATTTCGAGTTAATTTTTTAAGAAAATAGCTACCTCACGCTTAACTCCAAAAATTCCCAACTCTTGGCGGGATCTTACCTATGTTAACATGAGTCTACAGTTTAAATTTCGTGGCCATCGGAGTTATACAACTCCGTTTATAGCGATTTTTGTCAGAAAAACATCAATATTGAAATGGTCATAACTTGCTCAATTTAAGTCGGAATGAGCTCATTTTTGGACACAAGCTAGTTTATCTCATATTTTTTCATGTCCCAAAAGAATGGAATTTATTACACAAATTAAGTGGATGAAACTGCTCTTGGAAAAAAGTGCTAGAAGCTTTTTGTACTTTTTCAAATTCGGGGTCCTTTACGTAAACGCTTGTAACACGAAATCTACATCTCGGAATTAAGTTCCGTCGGAGGCGTTGGATTCATATTTTATTGAATTACAATTTTCATTTATCAAATAGGTCATTTGGATCAGTTTAGGTTTTAGAAAATAGTCCCGAAACAGGGGGCCAGCAACCTCGTTTTTCTTATTTTTCCATCAAGGATGTGTTTTACTAAAAATTCCATAACATATTCATCTCACAACATTGTTGGTTCATTCAAAAGGGAATATTCACATATCTCATAGATCTAGCATACCCCCACAACAAATCACAAATACCAAACATAGATCTTCAAAATAAAATACATAGATCTCACTTTATCTAAAAAAAATTCTAGAAAACTTAATAACTTCAACTTTTCTCAAATCTTTCCAACTTTGATCCACATATATATACCTGATACCCACAATAACTTTATGATCTAACCTTTTCATAAGGTTAACCCAACAAAATCATAAAACTTCATAGATCAAAAATAAAAGTGCAAAGCTACATAAAGCTTTAATTAAATCTAGAAAACTTTCTTTTTCTTTACCTTTCTTTTTTCTTCCTCTACTCTCTTCATCCATGGCTACCTTTCTCTCCTTTTCTTGTTCCATGCCGTGAGTCCCTCTTCTTCTCCTCCTCCATGCCATGGCCTTTCTCTCTCTCCCTATCATTCTTCTTCCTCCTCCTTCCATGTCGTGGGTTCCCCTCTCTCTCTCTCTTCTTGAATTTCTTCTTTTTCTTTTCCTTTAGTCATCTTCTCTCTCTTTCTTATCTCTTTAGCCTTATCCTCATCTCATCGATCCTTATCTCCTTATTTTCCATAACATAACAAGCGGGCCTTTAAATGGATGACACCTTGCTTGATAAGATAAGAACAAAAAAAATGAAAACCATTTCCCTTCCTTTTCTCCTCCACATACCCGACCCCTCAAGGGATTTATCCCGCATTTTTGGTTTTTGTTTTAATTACTTACTTACTTATCCAATGACTACAAAGCCCCTCCTTAGTGATTCAAAGATTGGGCCTTTTATTTAATTCATTTGGATTAGTATTTTACTAATTTGGGCTACTAGAACTCAAGCTTAATCAAATTAATTATTTTCATTGTTGGGTCACTAGCTAATTAAATTATTAGGCTCCCACATGTGATGATTAATATATACCATCTAATAACTCAAGTCCACTATCAATTAATTTGAGTGGGCTTGATAAATAAACCATTAGGGCTAGATTAATTAATTCATTCATTAACATTCATGTCTATCCTAAAATAAATGGGCTTGATTATTTAAATAATTTGAGCTAGTCCTCTAGTACTTTACTGATTGGACTATTACATAATCTTATTATATCAATATTTATACTTTATTTTCATAACCCAATTAGACTTGTTTTAATTATGTTATAAATTTAATTAATTGAGATATATAAAATAAATCTCATAAGGTTAGTATATAATTTTATATACTAACATTCTCCTATATTATAACCCCTTGGATTATTTAGTTACTATATCTAATATATATATTAGGTTACATAACTTTATTCTTCATTCTCTTTATATACAAAATAAATATATCCACATTATATAATGTATATTTATTCAGTCAATTTCATTATTCACATAAGTCATCACATATACCACTTCTAACACTAATTTTGATTTTTCTCCATAAAAGTCCACTGTTGACTTTGACCAAAAAATCAACCCTTAATTATTTTGTGTTTATTGTCTTTTCTGACTAAACCAGGCGTTTCGGACGCAACCGAGCAGTCCGTGCTTCAAAATTCTATTTCTAACTCAAATTTTAAGTTTTAACATACTCCATTTTTATTGCTAATCATATTAGCTAATAGCACTATACTTATTCATCTTCTTATTTGCCAATCAAGGCGAACATTTCAGCTATGCTAATTACTAACATAGTTTTATCTTGATTTTCACATCCTTACCTTATTTCATCATTCCTCTTGCTAAAATATATAGCATCTTATATTTCTATACATATACTCATCTTCGTTTAACCTTATAGCATCTCTTCATGTGAAATCTTATTTCATTAATAAAATTTTCACATGTACCTATATAACATTTCTTACACCATTTAGTTCACATTAATTTTAAGTATCGTAATACCTTATCATTAACATTCAATCCTAGGGTTTTGAAATTTTGTAACCCTTATTTTCTCTATTCTCATTCAAATAGAAAACCATATAGGTTAATTTTTTTTATAAATCTTCAAATTCTCATCTAGGTTTTATTCTTTAACCTTTATTTTAATCATTTAAAATCTTGTAAATTATCGGGTTGTCACATTCACCCCTTCTTCTAAGAATTTCGTCCTCGAAATTACAGTCTACTAATCTCTACTACTTTTATTCATCAAAACTAGATTTTCAAGTTAACCTTTATCTGATTTCATGCTCAATTTAATGAGTACGTATTGCTTCCTATTATGAGGAGCTCTTCTATCATCACATTCTTCCATAACTTCTCTCTAAGGAGTTAAAATTTTTCAAATCATGCTGAGGGGTCATATAGACCATGAACACATAGTTGTAACGGTATTCACATTGAAAAATGATAAATTACTAGGTATGTTTACAATCACAAAGAAGGTAAACTACTGATGCTAGTACTTTAGGTAATCAGCCTATCGTGCGCTTACATTATGCATAACGTATCAATCTTGTTTAGAGACTAATTGCGCTACTAGATTGGATTATTTTATCCAATTGGCATATCCCCTATATTCGGGGTTGTTCACCTCAGACTTAGCATAAGAATCCGCACCACAACAATTTGGTTTCTGATAAATTCTCAAAGAGATACTTGAATTTTCATAAATATTTGTCTAGCTGAATTAATTAGCTTAGATATACCAATAATTCCAATATCAATCGAAACATGTATCTGGCTAAATCAAATTGGCACTTAAATTTTCTTTAAAATTTCAAAATACATTTTATGACGTCATAATACCGCACTATATTTACAGTCCGTTTGAGGATTTCGTCATTTTATGACTTTGTCATACTACATCGTACCATAGCGAGCTGACGATCCTTAGATCCCATCCAACACTAGGTAATTCTGCATTGATAACTCCATCATTTTTATCATTTTAGCATCAGGTTCCATGATACATCAATGATATATAAAATACCTTTTGATATCACAAATTATTTTTGTCTAGCCGAAACAATTAGCGTAGACACTTCTTTAAACCACTCAAAACCATTGAAAATCATTTTTAGTATTATCATACCGCAACAGGTAACGATGAGTTAGTGGTACGAAGCCCACTTCTACATAATTGTAACCATGTGTTGCTGATAACGAAAATTTATTTTTATTTTTAAAGGCACATTAGTGCGAATTTAGCTTGATGTCAAAAATTTGAAGTCTAGCACAGCTAGAAGATTTGGAATACCTATGCTTCCACCATCAACTTCAATTCCTCTAATGATCAATTGATTAATAATTCTATCTATTAACAAATCCTCAATTATTCATCCATAACTTTTCTATACCCCAGTATAGTTCATCAAACATAACACACGTTATGAGTTCAGGAACTTACCACAATCATATAAGTTTAGGAACTTATCCTAGTCAGACCAAAGTCGTCCATTCGCTGAGGGGTTCCACCATACGATTATGAGTCATGAACTTACCATAAGTATGAGTTTTAAGAACTCGTACCTAATCTTATATTCTATACCTATCCGTTATACACATTAAAAAAGAATCACTTTCTCAACATACATATAGCGAATAGCGTGACACCAACATTTCAATTATTATCAATGTGATAAACTAAGTAGTCGTTCGACCAAGCACAAAACCCCCGCTCATACAAAGGTTTGTACAACTTAGCAATCACCTGAGTCCTTAATTGAAATTCCACATAATCCTAGCTCCCTTTATACTCGATACGAATTTTATTTAATCCGTATATCATCCTTTTCCACTCTTTTAATTTTAACTCGTACTATTTCATAAGACCATATTCATATAGCAATTCTGCTATAAAGTCTTCAATCAATAGATTGATCATCTGTCCTCCTATGACCTCATCAGATCACGTTGTGATCTTATCTTATAATTGTGTTATATTACGATTCTTTTTTATTTTTTGATCGTTTTGTTTTACGATCTTCTTTTCCTTTAATCATATTATATTATGATTTTACACTTTTCATCCTATAGACTTTGTCTATTTATTATCACTTTTCATCTTTATTATTGGAGTCAGGTAACTCCGAATTCTTCTCTTTATAACTTTTCAAGATTCTTCTTTGAATCTTATTTATCTTATTCTTATCATTAATAATGAATTTCCTGAATTCATGTCTTATCACTTAAACTCTATTTGAGTTTATTCATCATCCTCATCTCTGCAGTTATAGTCTAAGGTAACACTACCTAAGGTTTATAACCTACAGCACTGATACCAACCTGTGACGACCCCAAATTCGGGTCCCAAGAACCTCAAACTTGGTACGTTACGGTACCTCATTATCATACATATTCTATCATCTAATGCGGAATAATAAACATATATTGTTTATTTCACATAATTCTATAACATTTTCCCAGGTTTATTAACTTTAACAGAATGCATACCTTCAAATTTTCAAAAGGTTTACATAAGATGACTAAATAGTTATTCGCATAACAGTCTATTATTGTACTTTGCTCTTGTCTGTGTCCTTCTTCAAGCCTTCACTTTAATCTGAAATTTTTATTATGATATAGCAAGGGTGAGCATCTACTTTGCCCAGCAAGTTTAAATTCAATAAAGATATATCATATTTGAAAGAAAGCATAAGCTTTTAAGTTTTCAGCAATATGATAATTATGAAAGAGCATGAATTAATATGTTAATAATTGAATGACTGAATCAATAACGTTTAATGTCAACAAGGACTATGAACAACTTTATCTGAACCTTAAGGTAATGAAGGTGATCAGCCTTTCATATCTGATAAACATATGTAACATGCACTACGTGCGAATCAATAATCAGTTTAGACGTGAATAATCATTCACTAATATGTTTTGAAATATAACTCGAGTTTGAGTTAGGGAAAACTTGCCTGCATAGTCGATTACCGCTACGCAATTTAATTTAATCTCCTTATTGAAAAGACCTATCAGTTATAAGATTGATCTTTCAATCAACATATCTTACTTATCTCATAATACTATTACTTTAAAAGTAAACAATCTAACATTTAAACACATGGTCAAATATTAGATAATACCTTAACACCATACATATTTACAAATCTAAACCTAGTACACCTCGAGTCTTTAACAATATTCAATATAGTATACTGAGTGGTTTTTCACAAACAACCAACAAAATAGTTTCTGTCTCGTCTACACTGTTTTCATATTGAGTGAGATCGGTTACTAATTCGTATATACCTTCCCCATATGAAAGAATCGTTTAGCCCAGCTACTATACATCCACCATTAAAGGGTACGACTGCACTACCTTAGACTTAACACTTACTTTATCATATAACTTGTGAATTAACACTTATTCTTTCACTTTATAAGTCATTCTTTATAATCTAGTAAGCCGAATACCTAATCTAGCAACATAGATTCAAATTGAATTTCAATTTAATAAATAATTTTCCAATCCAGCAAACTAAATTCAACTGACCTCCAATCCAGCAAGCCTGGATGCAAATTGACATCCAATCCAGCAAGCCTGGATTCAATTGTTCTCTAATCTAGCAAGCCTGGATTCAATTAACATCAAATCCAGCAACCTAGATTAACTAATCCTTCAACCCAGCAACCTAGATTCACTAATTCTTCAATCCAGCTGTCTGGATTCACTAATTCATCAATCCATCAGCTTGGATTCACTAATTCTTCAATCCTGCAACCTAGATTCACTAATTTTCCATGAAAAATACCAAATCATTTTATTATTATTCCACCATTTGGCCAAACATATATACACATATTTCATGCACAAAAATAATTTTTCAGGAATTTTTCAATTTTCTTAAGTATTTTTCAAAAATCAATTTCGAGTTACTTCCTTAAGAAAATAGCTACCTCACGCTTAACTCCAGAAACTCCCAACGCTTGGCGGGATCCTACTTATGTTAACGTGAGTCTCCAGTTTAAATTTTGTCCCAAAATATTGGAATTTATTACACAAATTAGGTGGACAAAACCGCCCTTGGAAAAAAGTGGTAGCAATTTTTTGTCCTTTTTCAGATTCGGGGTCCTTTACGAAAACGCTTGTAACACGAAATCTACAACTCGGAATTAAGTTTCGTCGGAGGCGTTGGATTCGTAGTTTCTTGAATTGTAATTTTCAATTATCAAACACATCATTTGGATCAGTCTAGGACCCCCAAAAATAGTCCCGAAATAGGGTCAGCAACCTCATTTTTCTTGTTTTTCCATCAAGGATGTGTTTTACTAAAAATTCCATAACTTATTCATCCCACCTCATTTTTGGGTCATTCAAAAGGGATTATTCACATATCTCATAGATCTAGCATACTCCCACAACAAATCACAAATACCAAACATAGATCTTCAAAATAAAACACATAGATCTCACTTTATCTAAAATTTTTTTTTGGAAAACTTAATAACTTCAACTTTTCTCAAATCTTTCCAACATAGATCCACATATATATACATGATACCCACAATAACTTTATGATCTAACCTTTTCATAAGGTTAACCTAACAAAATCATAAAACTTCATAGATCAAAAATAAAAGTGCAAAGCTACATAAAACTTTAATTAAATCTAGAAAACTTTCTTTTTCTTTACCTTTATTTCTTCTTCCTCTCCTCTCTTCATCCATGGCTACCTTTCTCTCCCTTTCTTGTTCCATGCCGTGAGTCCCTCTTCTTATTCTCCTCCATGTCGTGGCCTTTCTCTCTCTCTCTCTCTCTCTCTCTACTCTCTCTCTCTCTCTCTCTCTCTCTCTCGTTCTTCTTCTTCCTCTTCTATGCCGTGGGTTCCTCTCTCTCTCTCTCTCTCCTTGAATTTCTTCTTCTTCTTTTTCTTTAGTCATCTTCTCTCTCTTTCTTATCTCTTTAGCCTTATCCTCATCTCATCAATTCTTATCTCCTTATTTCCCATAACATAATAAGTGGGCCTTTAAAATGGATGACACCTTGCTTGATAAGATAAGAACAAAAAAAATGAAAACCATTTCCCTTCCTTTTCTCCTCCACATACCCGACCCTTCAAGGGATTTATCCCCCATTTTTGGTTTTTGTTTTAATTACTTACTTACTTATCCAATGACTATAAAGCCCCTCCTTTGTGATTCAAAAATTGGGCCTTTTATTTAATTCATTTGGATTAGTATTATACTAATTTGCGCTACTAGAACTCAAGCTTAATCAAATTAATTATTTTCATTGTTGGGCCACTAACTAATTAAATTATTGGGCTCCCACATGTGATAGTTAATATATACCAATCTAATAACTCAAGTCCACAATCAATTAATTTGAGTGAGCTTGATAAATAAACCAATAGGACTAGATTAATTAATTCATTCATTAACGTTCAAGTCCATCCTTAAATAAATGGGCTTGATTATTTAAATAATGTGAGCTAGTCCTCTAGTACTTTACTGATTGGACTATTACGTAATCTTATTATATTAATATCTATACATTATTTTCATAACCCAATTAGACTTGTTTTAATTATGTTATAAAATTAATTAATTGAGATATATAAAATAAATCTCTTAGGGTTAGTATATAATTTTTATATACTAACATTCTCCTATATTATAGCCCCTTGGATTATTTAGTTACTATATCTAATATATATATTAGGTTACATAACTTTATTATTCATTCTCTTTATATACAAAATAAATGTATCCACATTATATAGTGTATATTTATTCAATCAATTTCATTATTCACATAAGTCATCACATATACCACTTCTAACTCCAATTTTGACTTTTCTCCATAAAAGTCTACTGTTGACTTATACCAAAAAGTTAACCCTTAATTATTTTATTTTTATTGTCTTTTCTGACTAAACTAGACGTTTCGGACGCAACCGAGCAGTCCGTGCTTCAAAATTCTATTTCTAACTCAAATTTTGAGTTTTAACGTACTCCATTTTTATTGCTAATCATATTAGCTAATAGCTCTATACTTATTCATCTTCTTATTTGCCAATCAAGGCCATCATTTCAGCTATGCTAATTACTAACATAGTTTTATCTTGATTTTCACATCCATATCTTAATTCATCATTTCTCTTGCTAAAATATATAGCACCTTATATTTTTATACATATACTCATCTTCATTTAACCTCATAGTATTTCTTCATGTGAAATCTTATTTCATTAATAAAATTTTCACAAGTACCTATATAACATTTCTTACACCATTTAGTTCACATTAATTTTTATAGGTATCGTAATACCTTATCATTAACATTCATTCACACCATTTCTAGAATTTTAGAATTTTGTAACCAATATTTTCTCTATTCTCATTCAAATAGAAAACCATATAGGTTATTTTTTTATATAAATCCTCAAATTCTCATCTAGGTTTTATTCTTTAACCTTTATTTTAATCATTTAAAATCTTGTAAATTCTCGGGTTGTCAGTGTAATATCCGAGAATTACTGTGTAATTTAATAATTTTCAATAGACGAATTTATGTGAAACTCTTGTGTGATTTCTACTATTAGGGGTATATGTGCTATTCATATATATTATGTGATGAGATGTATTTAAATAGTTGGTTTAATTTAATTTAACTATTTGAATTGGTTAAGTGGATAATTAATTGATTAATTTCCTGGAGTGGTATTAAAACATGAGTTGTAGTTCGGAGCGGAATTAAGAGACGCGGACTGCGTATTTGAGTCTGGAACGTCAAAATTAGTAGGATAGACTGTAACCACAAAAATGTGTCACGGTTGACTTTTTTGTCAGAGTCAACCGGTTGACTTTTTCGGGTAAAAAGTCAACCATGAGTTTCGGAGATTAAGTTGACGAAATGGATAGTCCCATGACGTCCGGGACGTCGACTTTAGTAGGAATCGATATAAGTATCGCAACGTTCGGCTACAGAGGGCAAAATGGTCAAAATGATTTATTAATTGATTAAATGATTAAAATAATAATATGTTTATATAAGTCAGCAGCTGGTGGATCAATGGTGACAACCATATTGGGACATTGAGGGAGGGAGTATACATGATATACAAAATAGAAGGAGGAGGGAGTTACAACATTTTAACAATCAAAATCCTTTTCCATTCTCTAACTCCCCATTCCTTTCAATGCTAACTTATTGATGCAATTTATTTATCTGTTATGGGGAGAGGGAAAGGCTGGAGATTTCAGCCTCTATCAAGCTACTTATATATACACCCAACTCATATATTCTTTCTTTTCCTAAAATTCCACCAAGAGAGCAAAATAAAATTGAGAGAATGAAAGTTGAGAGCTTTTAAAAGTTCTGGAGGTTACATAGCAGTTAACAAGGAATGTGTGAGGCTCTAATCAGATTATCACAAGAAGAATTCATCAAAGAGGTAAGTCATGAACTCTCTTTTATATGTTTTTGAGAAAACTAGTAAGAAAATACATGTATATTCATGGGAAATGATTTGTTTTGCTTCTATGATGCTATGTTGGTGTTGATTACTGATATGCGGCTGTTATAGATGAAAATTCCGGTTTGATCATGCTTCAATTACATAGAGAATCATAGAATCCATAGATGCATGCTATATGTTTGATAAAAGGCCACTAACATGCTAAATTTATTAAAACATGGAAAGTTAGTGAGTTTGTTTGTTGTAACATGTGCATATATGTTAGTAGATGTGATCTGGACAGTAGGACTCGAGTCCTTCCAAGCTAGAATCAAAATCACAAATTTTGTGAAAGTTGGTTGAACATAGAATCTGTGACTTTTCGGAGCCTTGGAATCATGGTTTCTATGACCCGATTAGTGTATGTAATAATTTTATAAAATACTAGGTAGTATCATGTACAATATGTCTAAATTTCAAAGGAATTTGAGTTAAATTGAGAGAGATATAAAAATCGGAAGCAAGCATGTTCATAAGAAAAATCTGCAGATTCTGGAAATTTCTAGAAAATTTCTAAGTATGAAATTAGTGTTGGCACATTTTTCAAAGCAGCCGATTTGTGGTCCTAACATGATAATTTCTGGAATGTAATATTTTTGTAAAATACTATGCTATATGAAGTATGTTGTATCCAAGTTTCATGGTCATATCATGTATGGTTTGGTCAGAATTAAATCGCAAAGTGGGCTGCTCGAAAATGAAAATCATAATCTGGGCCTGATGAGCAGCGCAGCTGCGCCGCTCATTAGGCTTAGACCTGCGCAGCTGCGCCGGTCCGGGTCGGGCCGGGTCATCCGGGTCGGGTCAGGGTTTGGTCGGGTCGGGTCAGGACAAATGTCAGAAAATTTATTTTTTTCTAGATTCTAATATGGTACCCTGGACCTATAAGATGCAACATGCTTAAGTAATTGAATTGTATTGTGCAATTGAATTGTATTTGAATACGTGTTAGTTATTAATCGTATTAAAATACAAGAAAACCATTATCTTTTAAATTAGAGTTCGAGAAACTAATGGCTTAATGTGACACATATGATTAGGTTACGTGAAGGTTAATTGCTAACTTTAACAATAGCAGACGTATCAGGCAAGTTTCCTAACCCTAATTTCTATTGGGCATTTATTCAATCCTTACTCATTTTTATCGCAGTGAGGGTAAATATTGGACTTATGTTAGCTATTTATTTGTGCAAGTTCCTTTGTTGTGAAGTTATACAACTTCAATTATCTTGCAAGCTTATCGATGATTATTCAGTTATTATTCTAACAGTTATGCTTATAAGTTTCATGTCGTTATCGAACTGTTTCTATGTATGTTTTCTGGCCTTTGTTTTCGGCTAGTTATTATTGATGAAAAATGATTTAATTCAAATCTTTCGAAGCTATTTAATGTTTACCAATCCAAATTACTTTGGTGCTGTTTTCCATGAATACTAAGATGAATAATGTAACGATTGTGATTTTATATTTAATTTTAAATATTTATTGAATTAAATAAATATTTATGTGTATTATTTATTAAGTTAAATAAATAAATTATGTAATTGATGGAGTGATTTAATTAAGTGTATATATTAATTAAATGAATGTGCAATATTTAATTTAATTAATGTATATTAATTTTATATTATAGTTCTAATTTAATTGAGATAATTAAATTAGATGAGATATGTGATGAAGTGTTACATGGATTATAATTAGCGAGTAATTATAATTAGGTGACAATTTTATGTGATTTATTGATGTTAGATTTTAATTGATTAAATTATTATTGATATTTAATTAATTAAAATGTGACATTAAAGTATGTGTTAAATAATTTATTAAAATAAAGAAAAGGATTTTTAAATTTACTTTAACCAAACAAGGCCCTTATAATTGTTTTAAACCTATTTCTACCAAACGGGGCCCTAACTATCAAAAAGCTATTTAAATAAACTGTCTACCAAACATGGCCTTAGCATTAATAATCTGTTTTTAAAAATAACCTTGTTTTGCCAAACAAGGCATTGTGGCTTTTTAAAATTTGTAACTGACATTATACTTAATATATTTGTCAGTTATATTATATAATTAAGCCTATATCTATTACTACGTATTATATTATACGTTAGTCTAAACTACGTTAGAAAGAATATCAGTGTAAGAGAGAAAAGAAAGACCAGAGGAAGAGTTAGAGAAGAGAGAAGAAGAAGAAAAGGAAGAGCTTAAGCATCATCATCTTCTTCATTAACGATTAGCAAAAAGGATATAATCTATAATTTTACTCTTACAATTATAGAACTCAATTCATATGTTTCATGTATTTTATTCTCTGTCAAAAGTTGAGTTTTCATGGAAGTTATGAAATCATGAATTTTATATGTATGTATTGTATCCATGTGTTGATTGTGGTAATTGTATGACATAAGAGGATTTTCACGAATTAAATTACTGTTAAAACAAGTTTCATGGAAAAAGTTTTGTTCATATTGTTTTATGTATATTGATTGGTTTTAGAATGGAAAATTTAGGAATTTGTATGTGTTAGTATGTCTAATTAGAATTGGTTATGATGTCATATTCAATTATGAAGAGATTTCATGTGTTATAAGTTGAATTACTTGAGAAATTCTATTACAGTAGATTATTTTATGGAAAAATATGAGTTTTCATGAAAATGGCCAAATTGGATTTTTAAAACTATTGATTCTCGTTGTTTAAATGAGTTTATATTTTTAGTGCATGTTAGATATATGTATTACAGCGTATATATGATTTACAGTGTCTATGTTACTGTATTTTTGGCTTGTATGGGTTGTCCGGTAAAGCAGGGAGCCGTGGCTGTCTGCGTCTGGCCGAGCTGCTGCGCAGCTGCGCCGGTAGCAAGGCTAGGAGCAGCGCAGCTGCGCCGCTTGCTTTTACCAGAGCCTTTACCTACGCAGCTGCGCCGGGTTTAAGGTTGCTGGCTGCGCAGCTGCGCCGGGTTCGGTGCAGTGGCAGTGTGTTTTAAACAATTGAGCAGATTATTTTCATGCCTAAGTTACATTATTGCTAAGATAATTAGCATATATCTAGCTTCTATAACATGTGTTAACACGAAGTTGGTAATTTCATAATTTGAGGAAAAAAAAAGAAAGTTTTGAAAACCTAATATAATATTTAAATTATAAGCTATAATTGTTTAATTGTAAAATAAGTTACTTAATTATAATTTGATTAATTATAATTAAGAGTAAATGTTTAATTTAAATTATAATTCTGTGAAATTATAATGTATAGAAGTTGATTTATTTTAATCAATTAGATGTTAATTTAAATTATAACTTAATAAATGCATGTTTAATTGTGGATTTTAAATTGATAATTACATGATTTATTATAAATTGTGTAATTGTAATACATGTTATAGTTTAATTAATTATTGATTATAATTGATAAATACATGATTAATTATAAATTGTGTAATTATAAATGCATGAATGTGGTTTAATTGATTTTAAATTATGAATTGTTTATAATTTAAAAGGTAATGATAATTTAAGTAATTATAATTTGATTAAGTGTTTGAATTATAATTGATTAATTATAATTGAGTTAAATACATAATTAATTTAATTATGTGAATATGTAGGTGATGTAATTAACTATGTGATGGTTGATTATTATTACTATTTAATCAGAATGTGAGTTAACCATGAGGGTTAACCACTTATGTGAATTAGTTACGTGTTAACTAATTTAGGTTATTGTGATTGAATATATATGTGTAGGAAGTATTAAAGTACGTGAATTGTGTTAAGTAGCTTGCGCTTGAGGCAAGTCTTCTAAACCCTAAGCTCGTTAATTTTACGCAAGTTTTCTAAACCCTAATCTTGTATTGATTTTATATGATCTCTTGAATTCATATATTCATTGTTGAGAATGTCCTTTCCATTTCAGTATTGGACAATTGTTTATTTAATTGAAATGGTCTTAACTTATTGTTCAAGTAAGATCCAATTATTATTTTAAATGCTTTAGGTTTACTTCTAAAGCATATGTTAATTCATAATTCTTTTATTTTGAATTATTGGAAGTCGATTCAACTAATCCTTAGTTGATGAACGTGAATTCTAAATTACCCTTGTAAGCTTATCCAAACCAAACTTTCTTTGGGGCGGACTTGAATTCAAATTACTGAGTTGAACAACCCTATTTACTAGGGGAGGTTACTACGCATAGCGTTAAGATGGTTGTGCACAATACATGGTACGACGGGCTGATCCCCCTAAGTACGAGTTAAGGTCCATAGTCTTATTGACTGTTAAAGGTTTAAATAGAAATATTTATAACCTAGGACAAGAGTTCAAAGGTCTTATGACCCTCAGATAAATTCTATATCCAAATTTTAATATTGATAGAGAATTATTATTCAATTCTTTATTATTGAAGCAAGCTAAGTTGTTCAGATATTCTTTCATGTCTATATTATTGTTAAACTCCAGTGAGCTGTGGTTTGCTCACTCTTGCATTAAATAACAATTTCAGTTAAGGTTGATAACGCTGATGCTCCGTCTACAAGTAAGGTCAAGGGAAAGCAAAGCAAGTGAAGACTTGTTTTTTTTTAATTGAGAATGATTGTAATAATTGAATGTTATGTTTTATTTCCGCACTTTATTATATTCATGTCAAGGTTAGAGTAACCCTGGGATTGATTTCGAGAAGGTTGTAACCCTTGTTTTAAGGGAGATTTAGTTATTTTGATTTAAGTTGTAGTTTATTTTGCATTATTCATTGGGTAGATATATGTTATATTAGAAAGTGAACACCAAATCATGTGGAAACGAAGTACCCGAATTTGGGGGTGTCACAAATAACCCGAATAAATGGGCGAACAGATGTCGGGCATATAGTCCCATTTATGCTTACGCAGCTTAAACTTTATACTTGTGCACAATGTAGGGTACGATAGGCTGATCACCTGGAGTACTTGCAGAGACCGTTTACAATCTATTTGATTGTTAAACCGTCTGATGGTTTTCGATGAAACAAAGTAACATTCAGGGTATTTAACACCCCTTAGTATGATATTGAGAATTCTTAAACTCATATCTTTGATAATTCTTGTTTAACACTTGATAATTCTTTCAACTGTTGAGATATAGCCATACAGATGTTTTTACTCCTGATGTATGTTTTAAAACTACTTTATATACTTGCTGGGCAATTTGTGCTCATTCTTGCTTAAACCTTTCAGTTAAGGATGAACAGGCAGAGGGCTCGGGCAAGGACAAGGGAAAATCTAAGATGAAATGATGCTAGTTAGCTTTTGTAATAAGTTTATATTTCCGCATATGACGTAATTTAGAGATAAACACTAAGTTTAAGTTTTGGGTTATTAAAGGTTGTAAATATTTGGGATTTTATTTTGAATAAGTATGTAATAGTTATATTATTAATATTTTTGGATTTTATGTAGTTAGACAATGATGTATGTTGTACCGTGAGCACCATGTCCTGTAATCGATGTTGCACGGATTTGGGGGCGCCACAGGTTGGTATCAGAGCTGTAGGTTATAAACCTTAGGTGGGGAACTTTAGACTATAACCTTAGGGAAGTTAGTGGAGGATATAAGGAGATGAACTCACGTAGAGTTCTAAGGGTTGTGTTAAATCTATTTTTTCTAAAAAAACAAAATCAACATCTATTTTAAAATACTAATCAAGTTGTTTGTCTTGATTGTAGGATGTAAGGAGAAGAGGAAGTTAGAGATATCCACGTAGTGAGTGAGCAGTTGGTGACAGCTGTACCTGAGCCTATAGCTAAGGCAGCAGCTGAGTCAGACCCAGAGGAATATCCTGAAGAGGAAGAGGAGCTCGACGAGGACTCTGAAGAATCACCTGAGGATACTATGTTGGATGAGTTGATGGATAGGATTACTGAAGTGGACGACAAGGTCCATGAGTTGGAGGAGCTGTATCAGGGGGAGCAGCAAGCTGCAGCATTGCTTGAGGCATTGGTGCACTACGTGATAATTAGGAATGGGGATCTGGCTAACAAGCTGCGAACAGCAGGTCAGAAGGCGGACATGCTGAAGGATGAGAAAGAAGCTATCAGGACCCACTTGGGACATACCATTAATGGGTTAGAGTCAAGGATTCAAAGTCTCCAAACTGACAAGCAGATCATTACCACATTTTTGGGAGATGAGAGGAGAAGCCGTGTTCGGGCCGAGAAGCTAACAGGCGAGTTAGAAGGAGAAGTAAGAGAAAAGAAGATTAGGATGGATAGAATGAAGTACTCGTTTAAGTCAGCACATGGGAGGTTCCAGCATAGGGTGAATCACTTTCCACGTGGGGAGTACCGGTCTAGACATACCATAAGCCGTGGGCTGGTGCTGGAGATAGAGGATGAAGAGCATGAAGACGCCATTAGGCTGGGTCTTTAGTTTATTTGAGTTAAACTTTTACTACTAGCGTATAGAATGCTTATCTATGAAATAAAACTTGGTTTCCGGTTTTTTCAAGTGTTTTGGGTTAAAGAGATGTAAATGGCATAATGCCATAAGATGATGAGATACATTGTGATTATGTTTTTTAAATAAATAAATATGTTTTTATTTAAATATGTGATGTGATGATTAAGTTTTATATGAATTATATATGCTGTAGGAATAAGTTATGAGATGATAACATTAAGTTTATTTAAACAGATAGATGGCTAGAGGAAGACGTCGTCAAGTACTAGAAGGGTCAGGCGGTAATGCTGGGGGTCCACCGAACCCCATGCAATAATTCGTAGACATGTTAGTTGGGGAACTTCAGAATCGAGACCCGAATACCAATAACCCTCCAGCGGGCCAGGTGGCACACTTTAAGGACTTCAAGAGCGCGGGACCCCCATAATTTAAAGGAACCACCGAACCCATTGAAGCCCAAACTTGGGTCAAGGAAATCGAAAAGGCGTTCGCTATCGCCCGAGTAGGAGATGATCAGAAAATAGACTTCGCCACTTTCATGCTGAAGGGTGAAGCCAATTTCTGGTGGAGGCAAACCAGTCCAGGGCGTGAGAAGGTGTGATACCTTGGGAAGGGTTTAAGAAGATCTTCTTCGAAAACTATTTCCCTATGAGTATATAGAGTCGTATGGAGATGCGATTCCTGGAGTTAAAGCAAGAAGACATGACGGTACCTCAATATGCCGCAAAGTTTAATGAGCTGGCAAGGTTCGCGCCTCATCAGGTCGACACGGAGGAGAGGAAAACTAGGAGGTTTGAGCAGGGTCTCAAACCATGGTTATACAGTAGACTTTCGGTGTTACAGACGAACTGCTTCGCGACTCTCCTGGAGAAGGCTATAATTGTTGAGGGCGGAAGTGAAGCCCTAATGAAGTTTAATAAGGAGAAAAAGAAGAAGAACGAAGGAGGGAATCGCGGGGAAGGTAGCAGCAGCAGTGGTGCAAACAAGAGGAAGTGGAACAACAACAACAGCAATAACAATTTCAACTCGGGAAACTCTGGGGGAAAACCAGGGGAAACAAAGAAGAGGACTGAGGCATGCAAGGAGTGTGGGAGGAATCACTTGGGTGCATGTCTAAAGGGGAAGAATGTTTGTTTCAATTACGGGCAAGAGGGGCACATCTCTCCCATTTGCTCTGCACCAAAGAGGAATGTATGTTTCAACTGTGGAGCATTGGATCATCAGGCAAGGAATTGCCCAAAGAAGAATTCAGCAGGAGGAAATGGAGGAAGGGGACCAAGCGGTGGAAATCTCATAATTACTGGACCACCAACTCAGAATCGACCAACAGCAAGGACTTTCAATATGACAGTTCAGGATGCGGTAGCATCCAAGGATGTGGTTTCAGGTATCATTCCGTTCAATGATATATCTGCTTACGTATTATTTGATTCGGGTGCTACTTGTTCCTTCGTATCGTATGAATTCTCCCAACAATTAAACTTACCCCAGGAAGAATTAGAATATCCTATGAACATAGAAGTTGCTAATAAGGAAGTCATTCCCGTTAGCCATGTCTATAGGAATTGTGTTGTAGATATCAGGGGGTATAAGTTTCCTGTGAATTTAATTCTGATTTAATTAGGGGAATTTGATGTAATTCTAGGAATGGATTGGTTATTTAACCATGGAGCGATGATAAATTGCCAGAAGAAGTGTATAAACCTTATGACTCCAGATAAGTCTAAGGTAGTGTTCTACGGGAGTAAGTCGTCGAGACACTCGAGTTGTCTAACGATGATGCAAGCAAGGAAGTTTCTAAGGAAGGGATGTATAGGTTATTTGGCCCATATCGTTGATATGCAAAAAGTAGGGGTAGGGATGGGACTGATACCAGTAGTGAATGAATTTTCGGATGTATTTCCGGAAGAATTACCAGGACTTCCACCAGATAGGGAGGTCGAATTCATTATAGATTTAGAACCGGGAATGACACCGATTTCAAAAGCCCTATACAGAATGGCACCGACAGAGATGAAGGAGCTGATGGTACAGTTGCACGAATTATTGGATAGAAATTATATTCAACCGAGTGTGTCTCCTTGGGGAGCACCAGTTTTATTTGTGAAAAAGAAGGACGGATTGATGAGACTTTGCATCGACTATCGAGAGTTGAACAAAGTGACGATCAAGAACAAGTATCCGTTACCTAGGATAGATGACCTGTTCGATCAGTTGAAGGGAGCGAGATATTTTTCCAAGATCGACTTGAGGACGGGATATCACCAGTTGAGTGTGAGGAAGGAAGATGTTCCTAAGACAGCGTTCAGGACTCGTTACGGTCACTACGAGTTCCTGGTGATGTCATTTGGATTAACGAACGCACCAGCGGCATTTATGGATATGATGAATCGGGTATTCAAGCAATACTTAGATAAATTCGTAGTCGTGTTCATAGATGATATCCTGATCTATTCCAAGACTCAGGAGGATCATGCTAAACACTTAAGGTTGGTATTGGAGTCGTTGAGGAAGGATAAGTTATACGCAAAATTTTCAAAGTGCGAGTTTTGGTTGGAGAAAGTTCAATTTCTGGGTCACATGATCGACAAGGACGGAATCTCTGTGGATTCATCAAAGGTGGAAGAGGTACAAAATTGGGAACAACCAAAGATACCGACTGAAGTAAGAAGTTTCTTAGGATTGGCAGGCTATTACAGACGGTTTATTCAAGATTTTTTGAAGATAGCAGGAACGTTGATTAATTTAACGAAGAAGTCTGTAAAATTTGTCTGGACAGAGAAATGTGAAGAAAGTTTTCGGGAGCTTAAGAAAAGATTGAGTGAGGCACCGGTGTTGTCTTTACCAGACGATACTGGTGATTTTGTAATTTTCAGTGATGCGTCGTACAAAGGACTTGGATGTGTGCTTATGCAACATGGTAAAGTTATTGCGTACGCATCGCGTTAGTTGAAGGATTATGGGAAGGGATATCCTACCCATGACCTGGAATTGGCAGCGGTAGTATTTGCCCTAAAGATTTGGAGGCACTATTTATATGGTGTAAAGTGTGAAATATACACGGACCATAAAAGTTTGTAGTATATCTTCACGCAGAAGGAGTTGAATATGAGACAAAGAAGATGGTTGGAACTAATAAAGGATTACGATTGCGACATCTTATATCATCCGGGGAAAGCTAATGTGGTCGCAAATGCGCTAAGCAAAAAGGGCAGTGGAAGGTTGGCAATGTTAACGGCTCAAGAGGAGTTGATTAAGGAAATGGCCAGTTTGGAACTCGAGATAAACAGTCCGACTGAGTCAGATGAGAAGTTTTTCGCAATGGAGGTTCGACCGACTCTATTGGACAAAATCAAAGAAGAACAAAGCAGCGATGAAGAATGCGAGAAGGTGAGGAAAAGAATTTCAGATGGAGAAGTGCTTAAGTTCAATATGGGTGGTGATGGATTATTAAGATTTGAGAGGAGAATTTGGGTGCCAGCGGTATCCGAGTTAAAGGAGGAAATCTTGCAGGGAGCTCATAGCTCAAGTTACTCAATTCACCCGGGAAGCACAAAGATGTATCAGGATCTTCGCCAACATTATTGGTTTCCCAATATGAATAAAGAAGTGGCAGAGTGCGTCAACAGATGTTTGACATGCCACAGAGTTAAGGCGGAACATCAGAGACCGAGCGGGTTACTTCAACCATTAGAAATTTTGGAATGGAAATGGGAGCATATCACGATATACTTCGTGGTAGGATTTCCAAATACACAGAAGGGTTACGATGCAGTTTGGGTAATCATTGATCGATTGACCAAGTCAGCGCATTTCTTGCCAATCAAGATCAGATATACCTTGGATCAATTGGCAAATCTTTATATCAAGGAGATCGTTTCCAGGCACGGTGTACCTGTATCAATTGTGTCAGATCGCGATCCGCGGTTCATAGCTAATTTCTGGAAAAGCTTTCAAGAACTCATGGGAACACAACTGAGGTTGGGCACCGCGTATCATCCTCAAACAGATGGGCAAAGCGAAAGAACTATTCAAACATTGGAGGACATGCTGAGAGCATGTGTTATGGACTTCAAAGGAAGTTGGGATGACCACCTACCGTTGGTGGAATTTGCATACAATAACAGTTACCACGCGAGCATCGGGATGCCACCTTATGAAGCTTTATATGGAAGGAAATGTAGAACGCCATTGTGCTGGGATGAAGTAGGAGAACGTAAATTGCTAGGGCCAGAATTGGTGCAGCAAACTGCGGAAGTGATCAAAATAATACGAGCGAGAATAGTGACAGCTCAGGATCAACAGAAGAAATATGATGATCAACACCGACAACAACGAGACTTCGACGTTGGCACTTATGTGTTTCTAAAGGTTTCACCTTGGAAAGGGAAAATGAGGTTTGGGAAGAAGGGAAAACTTAGTCCCAAATTCATATGACCCTTTGAAGTGCTAAGGCGAATCGGTGAGGTAGCTTATGAAATAGCTTTACCTCCGGAGTTAGAACATATACACAACGTGTTCCACGTATCAGTCTTACGACCCTATAAGCAGGATTACAAGCACGCCATAGAGTATGAACCCATTCAATTTGAGAAGGATCTAACCTATGAAGAAGTTCCTGTACAGATTATTGATAGAAAAGAGCAAATGTTAAGAAATAAGATAATACCTTCTGTAAAGGTAGTATGGAGGAACCACAACGCCGAGGAGGCTACGTGGGAACTCGAGGAGAAAATGATCAAAAATTACCCTAGTTTTTTTGTTTGATGTGTAATGATTCCGGGGACGGGATCCTTATAAGGGAGGGTGAACATAATATCCGAGAATTACTGAATAATTTAATAATTTTCAATAGACGAATTTATGTGAAACTCTTGTGTGATTTCTACTGTTAGGGGTATATGTGCTATTCATATATGTTATGTGACGAGATGTATTAAAATAGTTTGTTTAATTTAATTTAACTATTTAAATTGGTTAAGTAGATAATTAATTGATTAATTTTGTGGAGTGGTATTAAAATATGAGTTGGAGTTCAGAGCGGAATTTAGAGACACAGATTGCATATTTGAGTCCGGAACGTCGAAATTAGTCAGGATAGACTGTAACCACAAAAATGTGTCACGGTTGACTTTTTGGTCAAAGTCAACCGGTTGACTTTTTTCAGGTAAAAAGTCAACAACGAGTTTTGGAGATGAATTTGACAAAACGGATAGTCCCATGACGTCCGGAACGTCGACTTTAGTAGGAATCGATACAAGTATCGCAACATTCGGCTACGGAGGGCAAAATGGTTAAAATAATTTATTAATTGATTAAATGATTAAAATAATAATATGTTTATATAAGTCAGCAGTTGGTGGATCAATGGTGACAACCATAGTGGGACATTGAAGGAGGGAGTATACCTGATATACAAAATAGAAGGAGGAGGGAGTTACAACATTTTAACAATCAAAATCCTTTTCCATTCTCTAACTCCCCATTCCTTTCAATGCTAACTTATTGATGCAATTTATTTATCTGTTATGGGGAGAGGGAAGGGCTGGAGATTTCAGCCTCTATCAAGCTACTTATATATACACCCAACTCATATATTCTTTTTTTTTCCTAAAATTCCACCAAGAGAGCAAAATAAAATTGAGAGAATGAAAGTTGAGAGCTTATAAAAGTTCTGGAGATTACATAGCAGTTAACAAGGAAGGTGTGAGGCTCTAATCAGATTATCACAAGAAGAATTCATCAAAGAGGTAAGCCATGAACTCTCTTTTATATGTTTTTGAGAAAACTAGTAAGAAAATGCATGTATATTCATGGAAAATGATTTGTTTTGCTTCTATGATGCTATGTTGGTGTTGATTACTGATATGCGGCTGTTATAGATGAAAATTTCGGTGCTTCAATTACATAGAAAATCATAGAATCCATAGATGCATGCTATATGTTTGATAAAAGGCCACTAACATGCTAAATTCATCAAAATATGGAAAGTTAGTGAGTTTGTTTGTTGTAACATGGGCATATATGTTAGTAGATGTGATCTGGACAGTAGGACTCGAGTCCTTGCATGCTAGAATCAAAATCACATTTTTTGTCAAAGTTAGTTGAACATAGAATCTGTGACTTTTCAGATTTTTCGGAGCCTTGGAATCATGGTTTCTATAACCCGATTAGTGTATGTAATAATTTTATAAAATACTAGGTAATATCATGTACAATCTGTCTAAATTTCAAAGGAATCTGAGTTAAATTGAGAGAGATATAAAAATCGGAAGCAAGCATGTTCATAAAAAAAATCTACAGATTCTGGAAATTTCCGAAAAATTTTTAAGTATGAAATCAGTGTTGGCACATTTTTCAAGGCAGCCGATTTGTGGTCTTAACATGTTAATTTCTGGGATGAAATATTTTTGTAAAATACTACGCTATATGAAGTATGTTGTATCCAAGTTTCATGGTCATATCATGTATGATTTGGTCAGAATTAAATCGCAAAGTGTGCTGCTTGAAAATGAAAATCAGGATCTGGGCCTGATGAGCAGCGCAGCTGCGCCGCTCATAAGGCTTAGACCTGCGCAGCTGCGCCGGTCCGGGTTTGGTCGGGTCGGGTTAGGACAAATGTCAGAAAATTTATTTTTTTCCAGATTCTAATATGGTACCTTCGACCTATAAGATGCAACATGCTTAAGTAATTGAATTGTATTGTGCAATTGAATTGTATTTGAATATGTGTTAGTTATTAATCGTATTAGAATACAAGGAAACCATTATCTTTTAAATTAGAGTTCGAGAACCTAATGGCTTAACGTTACACATATGATTAGATTATGTGAAGGTTAATTGCTAGCTTTAACGATAGCAGACGTATCAGGCAAATTTCCTAACCCTAATTTCTATTGGGCATTTATTCAATCCTTACTCATTTTTATCGCAGTGAAGGTAAGTATTGGACTTGTGCTAGCTATTTATTCGTGCAAGTTCCTTTGTTGTAAAGTTATACAACTTCAATTATCTTACAAGCTTATCGATGATTATTCAGTTATTATTCTAACAGCTATGCTTATAAGTTTCATGTCATTATCGAACTGTTTCTAAGTATGTTTTCTGGCCTTTGTTTTCGGCTAGTTATTATTGATGAAAAATGATTTAATTCAAATCTTTCGAAGCTATTTAATGTTTATCAATCCAAATTGCTTTGGTGCAGTCTCGCACGAATACTAAGATGAACAACCCGAATAAACGGGCGAACAGATGTCGGGCATATAGTCCCATTTATGCTTACGCAGCTTAAACTTTATACTTGTGCACAATATAGGGTACGATAGGCTGATCACCTGGAGTACTTGCAGAGGCCGTTTACAATCTATTTGATTGTTAAACCGTCTGATAGTTTTTGATGAAACAAAGTAACTTTCAGGGTATTTAACACCCCTTAGTATGATATTGAGAATTCTTAAACTCTTATCTTTGATAATTCTTGTTTAACACTTGATAATTCTTTCAACTGTTGAGATATAGCCATACAGATGTTTTTACTCCTGATGTATGTTTTCAAACTACTTTATATACTTGCTGGGCAATTTGTGCTCATTCTTGCTTAAACCTTTCAGTTAAGGATGAACAGGCAGAGGGCTCGGGCAAGGACAAGGGAAAATCTAAGATGAAATGATGCTAGTTACCTTTTGTAATAAGTTTATATTTCCGCATATGACGTAATGTAGCGATAAACGCTAAGTTTAAGTTTTGGGTTATTAAAGGTTGTAAAGACTTGAGATTTTATTTTTAATAAGTATGTAATAGTTATATTATTATTATTTCTGGAGTTTACGTCGTTAGACAATGATGTATGTTGTACCGTGAGCACCATGTCCTGTAATCGATGTTGCACGGATTTGGGGGCGTCACAGTCACAATGTTGATGGTGGAAGCATAGGTATTCCAAATCTTCTAGCTGTGATAGATAGACTTTAAAATTTTTGACATCAAGATAAATTCGCACTGATGTGCCTTTAAAAATATAAATGAATTTTTTTATTCGCAACACATGGTTACAATTGTTTAGAAGTAGACTTCGTACCACTAACACATCGTTACCTATTGCGGCATGATAACACCAAAAAAAATGAATTTTTGTTATCCTCAAAACATGGTGACAAGTGTGTATATGTGGGCTTCGAGACCCTGACACACCGTACTTGTTGAGGTATGATAACACTAAAACTGATTTTCAAAGGTTTTTGAACCGTTTAAAAGAAAAGTCTATGCTAATTGTTTCGGCTAGACAAAAATTATTTGAAATATCAAAATATATTTTATATATCATTAATGCATCATAGAACCTGGGGCAAAGATGATAAAAATGATAGATTTATTAATGTAGTATTGCCTAGTGTTAGTTGTGATCTAAAGATCGTCAGCCCGCTATGGTATATTGTTGTATGACAAAGTCACAAAAATGACAGAATCTTCAACAGACTATAAATAGAGTGCGGTATAATGACGTCATAAAATGATTTTCAGAATTTTAAAGAAACGCCAAGTGCCAATTAAATTTGGCAAGACACATGTTTTGATTGATGTTCGAATTATTGGTATATGTCAAAAGCTATTTGATTCAGCTAGACAAAATATTTATGAAAATTCAAGTATCTCTCTAAGAACTTATCCTGAACCATATTGTTTTGATACAAACTTCTGGCTGAGTATGAACAACCTATAATGGGGAAATTATTTTTGTGCCTAAGGCGAACAGAGTGAACACAATTATCGTTCAAATAGATAGTGTTGATCAATACAGGACATAACGGGACTATCACCCTACATGTCCGTAAGACCAGAGTGGTTTACAGATGAATTTCTATTTAAACCTTTTCGAAATTAAAAAATGAAAGTTTAGGATCTATATGACTCCTCAACATAATTTGAAAAGTTTTTAACTCTATAGAGAGAAGTCTGGGTAGAATGTGATGATAAAATAGTTTCTCATAGAAGGAAGCCATATGTACTCATGAATCAGATAAAGGTTATCTTGAAAACCTAGTTTTGGTGAATAGAAGGAGTAGGGAATAGTAGGCTGTAATTTCAAGGACGAAATCTTAAAAGAAGGGGTGAATATGACAATCCAAAAATTTATAAGATCTTGAATGATTAAAATAAAAGTTAAAGGATAAAACCTAGATGGAAAATAGAGGAATAATTCAAAATTTTGAAGAAGAACCTATAAGGTTTACTATTTGATTAAGAATAAAGAAATATAACCTAATATATATTAGGTAGGGTAATTAAATACTCTAAGAGATTTATTTTGTACGTTTTAAATAATTAATTTTATAATCTAATTATAGCAACTCTAATTGGGTTATGGAATTAAAGATATATGAGTAAATGAATTATTTATAAAGGTGTGTAATGGAACCCTAATTAAATAATTAGGGTAGGATAGAATTAAAATTAGTGGACTATGTTAATTTACATGCCCCAATTATTTTATTAGCAAGCCCAAAATTTTTATGGGAGCCGAAGACTTTAGCCCAATTAACAAGGGACATGTTAGGCATTTAATAAAGCTAAATAAAGAAATAAAGACAAAACAAAATTGGTAGAAAAGAAGGGCAATTTCGGCCGCACATGGGAGAAGAGAAAGGAGATTCATGCATGTAATGATTACATTAGTTGGTGGTGGATAAGTGATGCTAAGTGTCACACTAATAAACAAGCCACCATGTGACCCTATCTCTTGTAACGATTATGAGAGAGAATAAAAATAGAAATGGTGGGAGATGAGGAAGGGCCACATGGCCGGGTGGAATGAAAGGAAAAAGAAAGGATAAGAATAAAAATAATAAGATAGGAGAAGAAAAAGATATGGACAGAGATGAATTTAAAGATAAGAAATGAAAAGAAAAAGAGAGAAGGAAAGAAGAAAAGAAAGAAGCATGAGATAGGGAGAGAAGAAGATGGTCGGCAACTAAGGGGAGGAGAGGAGATAGAATGAATCTCCATGGGAGGAAAACAAGGGAGGAGAAGAAGAAGCACACAAGCAATGTATAAATCCTATATAGCTTATATAATTTATATTTGATTATTTAGAATCAAAACTTGGATTTATGATTCAAAACTCCAAAACATTAGATTTATATGTTTATAAGTCTACTTTGTTTAGATCTATCACTTTTAATTGTCAAAAGTTAGATCAAAAACAAGAAAAATAAAACTATGTTTCAAAAGTTAAAAAATCTTAATTTTTCTTAGCATAAATTATGTTTTGCTTGGATTTGGTGTATGTTTGGTGTAATAGATCATAGATCATGGTAGATCCATGATCTTAAGGTGTATTAGTATGTGTTATGATAGTTTATGATGGTTAATGTTTGATAAATCAATAGATGATGAAAGTTTTCTTACAAAACACAAAGATTAGAAATTAAATCAGATTTGTTAGAAAATGGAACATAAAATTTAAAAGACCATGTCTCCTATTATATTTTGAATTTTTGAGTGTGGTCAATTTGTTAGATCTATAAGTCTTCTAACGTTTTCAAGTGGAATCACTGAAAAATTCCATAAAGATTTTCGTTTGGACAGTATTTAGCAAACTAGGAAAAATATGAAAAACCCAAAAAACTTGCTGTCCAAATTTTACAGGGGCAGTTTTGTCCACTTATTTTATGAAATAAATTCCGGTAATTTGGGACATGAAAATATATGAGATAAAGTAGCTTGTGTCCAAAAATGAGCTCATTCCGACTTAAATTGAACAAGTTATGATCATTTTAATTTTTGCATTTTTTCGACGGAAATCGCTATAATCGGAGTTCTATAACTCCGATGGCCATGAAATTTAAACCGGAGGCTCACAATAACATGTGTAAGATCCCGCCAAGAGTTGAGAATTTCTGAAGTTAAGCGTGAGGTAGTTAATTTCTTAAGGAATTAACTAGAAATAAATTTTTGAAAAATACTAAAGAAAATTAAAAAATTCCTAAAAAATTATTTTGTATATGGAATACATGTATTTATGTGTGGACAAAAGATAAAAAAATAATAAGATGATTTGGTTAAAAAATGGGAATCTAGTTTGCTGGATTGGAATCCAAATTGCTAGATTGGAATCTGGTTTGCTGGATTGGCCATCTGGTTGGAGGATTGAAGGATTAATGAATTCAGGCTTGCTGGATTGGATGTTAGTTGAATTTAGGCGTGCTGAATTGGATGTTAATTGAATCTAGGCTTGCTAGATTGGATGTCAATTTGAATCCAGGCTTGCTGGATTGGAGGTCAGTTGAATTCAGACTGCTAGATTGGGAAATAATTTACTAAATTGAAAATCAGTTTGAATCCAGGTTATTGGATTAGTTATGTTAGTTTTGTTGTGTTGGGAAACAACAAGTTGTTTGAATCTAGGTTGCTGGATTAGGTATACATCTTACTAAATCATTAAGAAGGACTTATAAAATGAAAGATTAAGTGGTAATTCACAGGTTATATGATATAGTAGTGTTAAGTCTAAGGTAGTGCAATCGTACCCTTTAATGGTTGATGTATAGTAGCTGGGCGAAACGATTCCTTTATATAGGGAAGGTATATACGAATTAGCAACCAATCTAACTCGCTGTGAAAACAGTGTAGACGGGATGAAAGTTAATTTGTTAGTTATTTATGGGAAACCACTCACTATACTATATTGAATACTGTTAAAGACTCGATGTGTGCTAGGTTTAGACTTATCTATACGTATGTTGTTAAGGTGTGATCTAATATTTGACTATGTGGTTAAGTGTTAGATAGTCACTTATAAAGTAATGGTATCAAATGATATACTGATTAACAGATCAATCTTATAATTGATAGGTCTTTTCAATAAAGCGATTAACTTAAATTGCGTAGCAGTAATCAATGGTACAGGCAAGTTCCTAAACTATACTTTTATTGAGCAAGTTTTCTCTAACTCAAATCTTGAGTTTTATTTTCAAAGCATGGTAGTGGATAATTATTGTTGATTACTCACATCTATACTGATTATTGATTTACACTTAGTGCATGTTGCATATGTTCATCAAGTATGAAAGGCTGATCACCTTCATTACCCTAAGGTTCAGTTAAATTTATTCATGTTCATTGTTGGTCATTCATCATTATTGACTCGGTCATTCAGTTATGAAAATTGATTTATATTCTGTAAGACCCCAAATTCTATGAATAAAAATTTAATTTTCTTTATATATTATTTTAAAATAGTAAGGTGTTGATTTGATAAATGTGATAAGTTATGGGTGGTATGTGCAAACTTTACAAAGTAAGCAAGTGGTTATAAAATATTCGTTGTGTCAGAGAATATTCGTTTGGTCGAGAAACATTCTTTTTGTCGGAGAATATTCGTACGACGACGACGTCATTGGTGGACCCCAAAACAGAATGAATGTCGGATATAGAAAGCGACAGAAGTAAATTTTTATAAAAATAACGGTAAAACTTTTACCGTTAAACTGTTGAAATACACGGTGATAAAAATACAGTAATACGCGTTGTTGCACAGTAGCACACGGTATTGCATAGTATTTCAAATTATTGCTTCTTACGTAAGAAGTCACTCATTCAATAATTCTTACAGTAATTATAGTTTAATATTTTATATTATTGATCCAATAATTGCTACATTGATATTTTATATTAGTGATTCAATAATTGTCATTGCACAGTATTTCAAATTATCAAATTAATAATTCATATTATTTGAATAATATTATTAGATATCATTATTGACAATGTCTAGAAAGTTCTGTCAAGGAAAGGGGTTAGGTTATATAATTGCGCGCTAATGAGGAGAAATCCTTATCGGAAAGCACCCTCTTTATTGGGAACGATCTTGTTGTCAATATTGTAGTTCTGTAATATTATTTGTGAATAATTAATTGTTGATATATATGATAAGAAAATATTTATTCAATGTGGATTTAAACGGAGAAATTTTAGCATGTGATATTTGTTGAGAATTGATATTTTATATTTTTTGATAAAATAATTCATTTCAATATATTATTATAATATTATATTATAGTAGTATGATGTGATTATATAGTAGTATGATTTTTATAATTTGAATGGTAACTTTATTATAGTAAATTCATGTTATAAATGTAAAATGAGGTGGAAGAGAACAAATTGAATTTTAATTCTTATGATATAAGCAATGATGTCATCGGAACGATGAGGTAAGCAATGATGTTATTGGAACGATGAGGTAAGCAATGATGTCATAGGATCGATGATGTAAGCGATAATGTCATAAATTATGACGAAAAGACTATTTTATCCTTACTCTTCAAAGCCTATAAATAGAAGCTCATTTCTTCATTATTTCTCACCAATTCACTAAAACTATAGAGAGAAAAAATATAGAGAGAATAAGAGAGAAAGAAGAAGAGTATTCTGCCATTACACTAGTGCAGTCTCTAAATTTTTATTAAGGTAAGGGGTATTATTTCTTTCGTATTCATGAAGAGAGGTATTTTCTTTCAATACTCGTAAGGGTTGTTATTCCATTCTTTATTATTCTGTTAGAATAACCTATCTACGCGGACTACCGTATGCATGGTGAAATATTATTGTTATTCCATTCTTTATTATTCTGTGGGAATAACCTGTCTACGCGGACTACCGCATGTTTGGTGAATAATCTCTCGTATTCATTCTTTATTAAGTTGTGAAAATGATTTATCTACGCGGACTACAGCATGACGGGTGAAAATCCATTTGCAGTGTCGTATATTGTTTCATTTCAGATTTCTAACTCTAAACTTACTGCTGTAAGTATTTCTTCTATAATTCCTGAAATGATCAGAAATTTCTTGAGTTTTGCACTTCATTTAATATTATTTTACTGGAATATTGGTCTGAACTTTCTAATAAAAATTTTACCTTTTCATATCGGGGTACTATTCACGAGTTATTATTCACGGGGTACTATTCACGGTAAAAATTTTTTATATTTTTTTTATTTCCAAATTATCTTTGATTGGATCTAGGTTTTGATATTCATTCTTGAACTCTGGATAAATTCTCTACTATTTGTCCTTTATCTCACTGGATCCGTTAATCGTATTATTTTTCATTATCCTCAATCCTAAATGGTGATATAACTGAATATCTTTGGCCTGTAGTGCAAAGATGAATGATTACTTGATGAATATCTTTGGCCTGTAGTGCAAAGATGAATGATTACCTGATGAATATCTTTGGCCCATAGTGCAAAGATGGACAGATGCTCAGATGAACATGACCAACTGGTGATACAAATGAATATCTTTGGCCCGTAGTGCAAAAATGAATATTTGATTCGAGATGTATATTGATTGATGTTACGGGATAAAATATTGATGATGGACTTTTAAATCAAAGAAGATAGTAAACATCATTCTCTACTTAACTCTTCTAATCAATTGTTATTTTCACTGCAGTTGTTGATCTAAAACTTGTTGTCCATAATATTTTATCTGGTTTATTGAAGACTAACGATAATTTATTATTCATTATCTTAGTCATAATATTCTTTACTGGGCTAGTTGAGCTCACCTTTTTCTTCTATTGTTCTCTTCAGGAAATGAGAATGTCGCAGGGACTAGTTGGGGATCGGGGTGATGGTCAGAGTTAGAGCAGTAACAGTCCTCACTATTTTGTAGAATAGTGTGATAATAATTGTAATTAGTGAGGACTGAATTTGAGTGTTTATATTTTGTATTATTTACGATTTGTATTGAAACTCACAGTTTGTGTGGTCGTATTTTGCACGACCGTATGTTATAAAAGATTGTATTTGGATTCTATACCAAGTATTTGGTGACTCAGAATGGGTTGGTATTAAACCTATTTTGGGGGCGTCACAGTTGGTATCAGAGCTTGAGTATATGATCTCTGGCGGAGATCTGAGAATAGAACTAGGAGGGGAGAGACGAGTAAATCCTTCGCTAGTGTGTCCTACCTAAGCTTATTTTGTATTTAATTGGTCAGTCGAAGCATAGGGTTAATGTGTGATATGTTAACTTGTTTAATTAAGCCTTGTTTTGGGTAGTTTTTGAGAATGGCAGCTGAAAATGTTAACAATGGAGTGAATGAGACCGTTAAGACACCTTTAATCACCAACCAGGAGAATGTGCAACATGGAGGCAATATTCCTCCTGTAAACAACACTACCGAAGAAACAATGAATGATGGGATGTTTAGGAGCTTTTTGCAGTTCATGCAAAGCTAGACGAGGGAGACTCGAGTGCAAAATATAGGTGGAAATAATAGTAACTCGCAGCTTGTCACTGCCAAGCAGTTCAAAGAGGACCACCAGAGTTTCAGAGGAAGCCAGATCTAATCAAGGCAAAAATTTGGGTTAAGCAAATTACCTAGATATTTGATGTCTTGGGATGCACGGAGGAACAGAAGGTTCCATTCGCCACCTTTATGTTCTGTGGAGAGGCAGATTACTTATGGGAATCTGTGAAGCGTACCCAGCCTGCCGCACTCAAGATGTCTTGGGGGGTGTTCCAAAAACTGTTCAATGACAAGTACTTTCCAGAAAGAATTCGTCACATGAAAAGGTAGAGTTTATCAGACTGGAACAGAACAACATGACTGTGTCCCAGTACGAGGTTAAGTTCGCGGAGTTATCCCGGTTTGCACCTCATTTGGTGGAGAATGAGGAACGTATGACACGGATGTTTATGATAGATTTGAAACCCGAAATTCGTCAATACCTCATTTCTCACAATTTTTTTCTATATTCGGATGTTGTGAACAGGGCTCAATTATTAGAATGAGATAATGAGTCGGTTCAACCAAGGGACCACAACCAGGGTCGTACCGGTGGGAGCAGTCAATGGAGCAATGACAACCAGCGGGGAGGAAAGTATCATGATAGAAGCGGTAACCACTCTGGTGGTAATCGTGGCCATGATAATAAAAGAAGTGAGTCGGGAGGAGATTTTAAGAAGAGAATGTACAACAATGACAATGTGAAGACGTCGGCCCTAGCATCAACAACTATTTTTAGGGGAGGAGAACGACCACCGGTCGTATGTTATAAATGCGGAGAAGAGGGACACATCAGTCCCAACTGCACACAGCAATCTAAGGTGTGCTATAACTGTGGAAAGGAAGGACATATAGCTCGAGTGTGTCCTGTAGCGAAACCAAGTCCAGCTGGGATGGTGACCCCAAAGGCTGTCCTGGACAAGTCAAAGTCGGTGATTCGTAGAAGAGCGTTTGTTGTGACTGCCCAAATCGTGAGGAACCCAAACGAGGTGATCACGAGTAAGCTAATCTTAAACTCTTGCATAGTTTACACCTTATTAGACACCGGTGCTGCCCATTCTTTTATATCACCTACTTGTGCTCAACGTTTGAACTTGACACCTGAGAAATTAGACTTTGAATTATCTGTTGAAACTCCGTTGGGAGAAACCTTCGTTACATCCACGGTTGACAAATCTTACTTAATTCAAATTGGTACCCTCACCCTACCTGTTGATCTTATATCTTTGAAAATACTTGCATTTTACGTGATTTTAGGAATTAACTGGTTAACCACTTATCATGCCAAAATTGTTTATTTTCGTAAGGTTGTTAGTTTTCATATTCCTAACCAACCTGTTGTGCGAATTCAAACAACCAAACCACTAAAATCAATCATTGTCGTTTCAAGTCATAAAGCTATTCGTTTATTAAAAAATGAATGTCAAGCTTTCTTAGCCCATGTCACTGATTGAAACCAGAATACGTCAGGTTTGAATGATATTTCTATTGTTAATGAGTTTTCTAATGTATTTCCCGAAGAACTTCCTGGTCTACCCCCAGAACGTGAAGTTGAATTCTTAATTGACCTTGAAATCGATACAAAATCGATTTCTAAAACCCCATATCAAATGGCTCCTATTGAACTTCAGGAGTTAAAGGTCCAACTACATGAGTTGTTAGACATTGGTTTCATTCATCCTAGTACATCTCTTTGGGGTGCTCCTATTTTATTTGTAAAGAAGAAAGACGGGAGTATGCGACTTTGTATTGACTATCGGGAGTTGAACCATGTCACCATTAAGAATAATTATCCGTTGCCTCGTATTGATGACCTGTTTGACCAGTTGCAAGGAGCATAATTCTTCTCAAAGATCGATCTTCGTTCTAGATATTATCAGTTAAAGATTAAAACTGAGGATATTCTGAAGAATGCCTTCAGAACTCGATACGGGCATTATGAATTCTTAGTCATGTCTTTTGGATTGACTAATGCTCCTGCTGCTTTCATGGACATGATGAACTGTGTATTCAAGGAATATTTGGATCAGTTCGTGGTTGTCTTTATTGATGACATCCTCATCTATTCCAAAAGCCGTTGAGATCATGAGCACCACTTGAAGCTGGTACTTCAAAAGCTTCGTGAAAACAAGCTATATGCCATGCTGATGAAATGCGAGTTCTGGCTTAAAGAGGTAGCATTCCTTGGCCACGTGGTACCAAAACGTGGAGTATCTGTTGACCCGGCGAAGATTGAAGCAATACAAAGTTGGGAGCAACCGAAGTCGGTGATCGAAGTACGTAGCTTTCTGGGCTTAGCTGGTTATTATCGGATATTCGTAGAAGAATTTTCTCGAATCGCTACTCCATTAACTCAGCTGACTCGGAAAGATACAAAATTCGTGTGGAACGAGGAATGTGAGAAGAGCTTTCAAGAGCTCAAGAGGAGACTTATCTCGGCACCTGTTCTGACAATACCATCTTGTTCGGATGGATTTGTTATCTACAATGATGCTTCGGGCAAAGGGTTAGGATGTGATCTCATGCAATATGGGAAAGTCATAGCCTATGCCTCGTGACAACTCAAAGAATATGAGAGAAATTATCCTACTCATGATCTAGAGTTGGCAGCTATCGTTTTTGCATTAAAAATCTTGAGACACTACTTGTATGGAGAGAAAGTGGAGATCTATACGGATCATAAGAGTATCAAATATTTCTTCACTCAAAATCAACACAACATGCGGCAACGACGTTGGCTTGAGCTATTGAAAGATTACGATCATACCATCCAATACCATCTTGGAAAAGCGAACGTGGTAGCTGACACGTTGAGTAGAAGATCATATGTTGGAACGAGTGCGATGATGTCAGCACAAAGGCCCATTTTGTGTAACTTACAGAGGATGGAGATAGAGTTCAAGACTCCGGAGACCCACGTGATGATGTCAAATATACGCGTAGAATCAACTTTAATTGATAAAGTTAAAGCTGCTCAAGCTACAGACCCGGAGCTGATGAAGATGAAGAAGAAAGTGCAAGAAGATGCGATTCTAGAGGCAAGGATAGTTGAAGAAGTGATACTTTGAGTCAACTCCAGAATTTATGTTCCCAATGATTTTGACTTGAAGTATAGAATCATGATGGAGGCACACAACACACAGTATGCAATCTATCTTGGGAGTACCAAAATGTATCGTGATCTTTGACATACATTTTGGTGGAGTAATATTAAGAGAGAGATCGCGGAGTTCATCTCGAGGTGTTTAACGTGTCAACATGTCAAGGCGGAGCATCAAGTGCCAAAGGGTCCATTGCAACCACTTGAGATTCCATAGTGGAAGTGGGAACACATTACCATGGATTTCGTTACGGGTCTTCCCAAGGTTTCTCAAGGCATAGATGCAATTTGGGTTATTGTCGATAGATTAACCAAGTCTGCTCATTTCTTGCCTATAAGAGAGACTTATTCACTGGAACGTTTTGCTCATATGTACGTAAATGAGATTGTGATATTGCATGGCATGCCAGTATCCATAGTTTCGGATTGTGACCCAAGATTTACTTCACGATTTTGGGTTAGCTTGTAGAAAGCTATGGGCACGGATTTATGATTCAGTTCGGCATATCATCCTCAAATGGACGGGCAATTGGAAAGGACTATTCAAACTCTTGAAGATCTATTGAGACTCTGTGTTCTAGACTTCAAAGGGAGTTGGGACAAGTACTTACCATTGGTGGAATTCTCCTACAACAACAGTTATCAGGCAAGTATAGGCATGGCTCCATTCGAGGCGTTGTATGGACGAAAATGTCGTTCTCCAGTATGCTGGGACGAGGTGGGTGAAGCAACATTGCTGGGACTGGAGTTAGTACGTATGACTACGAAAAAGATTCAAATGATCTGGCATCGTATACAAACGGCACAAGATCGACAAAAAAAGTTATGCGGATCTTCATCAAACAGACGTAGATTTTAATCTCCAAGATCATGTATTGTTACGTGTTGCTCCATGGAAAGGAGTTACGAGATTCGTGAAGAGAGGAAAGCTCAATCCACGATTTATTGGTCCATTTGAAATCCTTAACCGAGTAGGAAATGTAGCCTATAGACTCGCCTTACCTCCAAGCATGTCTCGTGTTCATAACGTTACCTCCAAGCATGTCTCGTGTTCATAACGTTATTGGTCCATATCCATGCTTCGTAAATATGTGAAAGACCCAAACCACATTATTGAGTTAGAACCAGATGAGATAGCCGAAGATTTAACGTACGAGGAGGTACTTGTCAAGACTTGGATAAGAAGGAACATGTCTTACACTCAAAGATTATACCACAAGTTAAAGTATTGTGGAGAAACCATGATATTGTGGAAATGACCTAGGAGTTAGAATCGGAAATGAAAGTAAGATATCCTTACCTCTTCGACATACTAGGTACGTACGTCAATTTCGAGGACGAAATTTCATAAGGAGGGGAGGTTGTAAGACCCCAAATTTTATGAATAAAGATTTAATTTTTTTTATATATTATTCTGAAATAGTAAGGTGTTGATTTGATAAATGTGGTAAGTTATGGGTGGTATATGAAAATTTTACAAAGTAAGCAAGTGGTTATAAAATATTCGTTGTGTCGGGGAATATTCGTTTGGTCGAGGAATATTCTTTTTGTCAGAGAATATTTGTACAACGGCGCAATCATTGGTGGACCCCACAACGGAATGAATGTCGGATATAGAAAGCGACAGAAGTAAATTTTTATAAAAATAACGGTAAAACTGTTACCGTTAAACTGTTCAAATACCCAGTGATAAAAATACAGTAATACGCGTTGTTACACAGTAGCACACGGTATTGCACAATATTTTAAATTATTGGTTCTTACGTAAGAAGTCACTCATTCAATAATTGTTACAGTAATTACAGTTCAATATTTTATATTATTGATCCAATAATTGCTACATTGATATTTTATATTAGTGATTCAGTAATTGTCATTGCATAGTATTTCAAATTATCAAATCAATAATTCATAGTATTTGAATAATATTATTAGATAGCATTATTGACAATGTCTAGAAAGTTCTGTCGAGGAAAGGGGTTAGGTTATATAATTGCTCGCCAGTGAGGAGAAATCCTTATCGGAAAGCCCCCTCTTTCCTAGGAACGACCTGGTTGTCAATATTGTAGTTCTGTAATATTATTTATGAATAATTAATTGTTGATATATATGATAAAGAAATATTTATTCAATGTGGATTTAAACGGAGGAATTTTTAGCATGTGACATTTGTTGAAACTTGGTATTTTATCTTTTTTGATAAAATAATTCATTCAAATATATTATTATAATATTACATTATAGTAGTATGATGTGATTATATAATAGTATGATTTTTATAATTTGAATGGTAACTTTATTATAGTAAATTCATGGTATAAAAGTAAAATGAGGTGCAGAGAACAAATTAAATTTGAATTCTTATAATATAAGCATTGATGTCATCGGAATAATGAGGTAAGCAATGATTTCATCGGAACGATGAGGTAAGCAATGATGTCATAGGATCGATGATGTAAGCGATGATGTCAAAAATTATGGCAAAAAGACTATTTTACCCTTACTCTGCCAAGTCTATAAATAGAAGCTCATTTCTTCATTATTTTTTACCAATTCACTAAAGATATAGAGAGAGAAAGTATAGAGAGAATAAGAGAGAAAGAAGAAGAGTATTCTGCCATTATACTAGTGCAGACTCCATATTTCTATTAAGGTAAGGGGTATTATTTCTTTTGTATTCATGAAGAGAGTTATTTTCTTTTAATACTCGTAGGGGTTGTTATTCTATTTTTTATTTTTCTGTTGGAATAACCTGTCTACGCAGACTACCGCATGCATGGTGAAATCTTGTTCTTATTCCATTCTTTATTATTATATGGGAATAACCAGTCTACGCGGACTACCACATGCCTGGTGAATAACCCCTCGTATTCATTCTTTATTAAGTTGTGGAAATAATCTGTCTACGCGAACTACCGCATGACGGGTGAAAATATATTTGCAGTGTCGTATATTGTTTCATTTCAGATTTCTAACTCTAAACTTACTACTGTAAGTATTGCTTCTATAATTCCTGAACTGATCAGAAATTTCTTGAGATTTGCTCTTCATCTAATATCATTTCACTGGAATATTGGTCTAAACTTTCTGATGAAATTTTTACCTTTTCATATCAGGGTACTATTCACGAGTTAATATTCACGAGGTACTATTCAAGGTAAAAAAAATTATTTATTTTTTCTTTCCAAATTATCTTTGATTGGATCTAGGTTTTGATCTTCATTCTTGAACTCTAGATAAATTCTCTAATATTTGTCCTTTATCTCATTGGATCCGTTAGTCGTATTGTTTTTCATCATCCTCAGTCCTAAATGGTGATATAAATGAATATCTTTGGCCTATAGTGCAAAGATGAATGATTACTTGATGAATATCTTTGGCCTGTAGTGCAAAGAGGAATGATTACCTGATGAATATCTTTGGCACGTAGTGCAAAGATGGACAGGTGTTGAGATGAACGTGATCAACTGGTGATACAAAAGAATATCTTTGGCCCGTAGTGCAAAGATGAATATTTGATTTGAGATGCATATTGATTGATGTTACAGAGATAAAATATTGATGATGGACTTTTAAATCAAAGAAGATAGTAGACATCATTTTCTACTTAACTCTTCTAATGAATTGTTATTTCCGCTGCAGTTGTTAATCTAAAACTTGTTGTCCATAATATTTTATCTAGTTTATTGAAGACTAACGATAATTTATTATTCATTATCTTAGTCATATTATTCTTTACTGGGCTAGTTGAGCTCACCCTTTTCTTCCATTGTTCTCTTCAGGAAATGAGAATGTCGCAGGTACTAGTCGGGGATCGGGGTGATGGTCAGAGTTAGAGCAGTAACAGTCCTCACTATTTTGTAGAAGAGTGTGATAATGATTATAATTAGTGAGGACTGAATTTGAGTGTTTATATTTCGTATTGTATACGATTTGTATTGAAACTCACAGTTTACGTGGTCGTATTTTGCACGACCGTATGTTATAAAAGATTGTATTTGGATTATGTACCATGTATTTGGCGACTCAGAATGGGTTGGTATTGAACCTATTTTGGGGGCGTCACATATTCTTCCACAATTATTATATTGTTGAAAGTTTTTCAGCTTATTATTCTTTTCAATCATGATATATCTTCATTTGAACTTAAACTTACTGGGCAAACTTGTTGATCACCCTTGCTATATAATGATAAAACTTTCAGATTAAGACAAAACTTTGAATACAGGCAAAGACACAGACAAACTCTAGAATTAGATTTGGAAGCATGTTAAACTTTTAATAGTATTGAATTCAAATGACATTGTATGTCGTATAGGATATTGAAGGCATGTATTAAGTTAAGGTTACAGACCTTGTGATTTATGTTGTAAAAGTTATTGTATAAACAATTTATGTTTATATCTTTCGCAATAGTTATAGAAATGATGTACCAAATACGGGATTCTTGGTACCCAAATTTGGGGGCGTCACAGTTAAAGGTAGAGATTGCTTACCGCAGGGAGGCAGGGATCCAGATAGGGACTCTGTTTCACAGGTTGATGTCTCGGAATGTCGACTTGGCTAGAAAACTAGAAGAGGTTGAGCAGAGGGAGTTATGCGAGAAGACAGAGAAGGAGGCTCTCCGTACTCAGCAAGAGTTAGAGGTGATGGAGAGGATCCACTTCGAGGAGAAGTGGGAAGCAACCAATGACAAGGCATAAGACCTAGAGAATGAAGTAAGGTGTAAGAAGAGGAAGGTGAACAAGATGGGTTACGTGTTTCGCTTGATCATAGAGAGGGTGATTGATGGTGTATACCACTACCCAATGGAGCAGGGACAGACCCGACACACTATGAGTAGGGAGTTGATGGCCTACATAGCACAGATAGAGTACAAGAGCGCTGTGGAGAGCGGAATGTTGGGATGAGACCCATTGGTTTAGTCTAGTAGTAGTAGTTACTTTTATGTGATGTATATATTGTGATGTAATCCTAATCTTTTGTGTAAGATTTAGGATAGATATGTAAACCACGAGTAGGCTTATGTTAGAGGGGTAGTATGTTGGTGTTTTTCCCATCTTTTGTGATGTTAGGGGATATGTGTTGACATTTATAGAGGTACGCTAGGGGATGATCATGTGAATGTAATGATTTGGCCTATGAATATAAATGTTCTTATTTCAGAAACGTGTTATAAAATTGTATTCCTTTTGGCATTAAAGAAATACTTAAGTAATATAATAGATATTAAGAATGAATTTTGTGATACAGAAAATGCCGCCCAGACGTAGATTTACTACACCTGAGGAATCAGTTAACAACGAAAGAGAACAAGTAGACCCGATCCAGAAACTAGTTGATTTGTTAGGGGAAGCTCTTAGGGGAAGGAACAACGAACCGGTTCGCCGTAATCCCCAAGCAGTTCCAGTTACAAACTTTAAGGACTTTAGGGGCATAGGACCTCCATAGTTTGAAGGTACTACCTATCCGATCATAGCGCAGACATGGATCAAGGAAATAGAGAAGACCTTAACCATCGCTCATGTGGGTGAAGACCAGGAGACAATATTTGCTACCTATATGATGAGGGGAGAAGCAAACTACTGGTGGGCAAAAAATCAACAAAGAGCAGGAGAAGGGATAATAGCATTAGAGAGGTTTAAGACTCTGTTCTTCCATAATTATTTCCTGAAGAACATGAAAAATAGAATGGAGGTGAAATTTCTGGAGCTTAAGCAAGGAGATATGACGGTGGCGTAATACACGGCTAAGTTGAAGGAGCTAGCCCGGTTTACAGAACACCAGGTAGGGGATGAAGAGAGGAAAGCTAGACGTTTTGAGCTGGGACTGAAACCTTGGTTGTTCAACAAGGTGTCGGTTCTTTAGATTGATTCATTTTCAACGTTGCTGGAAAAGGAGATTATTGTAGAGGGATGTAGTGAAGCTTTGAGTCTGTATAACAAAGAGAAGAAGGGTAAGAACACGGGAGCCGTGGAGGAAGCAGTAGAGAGGGAAGTTATCCTGGAAACTGGAAATGGGAGAATAACAACAACAACAACAAAAATAATCAGTCAGGAAATTTTTATGGAGGTTTTAAGAAGAGGGCAAAGGGATGCCCGAAGTGTGGGAAAAATCACCAGGGTGAGTGCTGGAAGGGGCATAGTACTTGCTACAACTGTGGCCAACAGGGGCACATTTCACCCAACTACCCGAAGCCCAAGAAGATCAGGGGATGTTTCGCTTATGGCTCAGCGGATCGCCTGATAAAGGACTGTCGAAAGAAAGGGAGCAGCGGAGGAAGTGGCTAGCAAGAGGGAGGCAACAAGTTAATGATCGGCGGACCAATGCAATCCAACAGCCCAGCCGCCAGAACCATTAATATGACAGTCCAAGATGTAGTTGTTACGAAGGACGTGGTGTCAGGTATTATCCCAATCAATAATATAAATGTTTATGTATTATTTGATTAGGGTGCCACCTGTTCATTTGTGTTTGAAGAATTTGCTAGTCGGTTAAGCTTACCCCGAGAACGATTAGAAAATCCTTTGAACATAGAAGTTGCAAATAAGGAAGTAATCCTTGTAGAAATTATATACCGAAATTGTCACGCAAACATTAGAGATTATGAACTGAGCATAGACTTAATCCCGATTAGATTGGGAGAATTTGACGTAATACTGGGAATGGATTGGTTGTATAACCATGCTGCGATAATTGATTGTCAGAATAAAAGTGTGAACATTAAGACTCCGAATAAGTCTAAGGTAGTATTTTATGGTAGCTCATCGCTTAAGCAATCATGTTGCCTTACGATGATGCAGGGCAAGAAATTGTTAAGGAAAGGATGTGTAGGTTACTAAGCTTATATAGTGGATACTCGAAAAAAGGGAATAGAAATTAAGGATATATTCGTAGTGACAGAATTCCAAGATGTATTTTAGGACGATCTGCCTGGTCTTCCGCCAGACAGAGAAATCGAATTCGTAATAGACTTGACACTGGAAACGACACCGATTTTGAAAGCTCCATATCGTATGGCGCCAGTAGAAATGAAGGAATTGATGATACAATTGCAAGAGTTACTAGATAAGGGTTATATATGGCCGAGTGTGTCTCTTTGGGGAGTACCAGTATTATTTGTTAAGAAAAAGGACGGATCGATGAGTCTCTGTATTGATTATCGAGAATTGAACAGAGTAACAATCAATAATAGATATCTGTTACTCATGATAGACGACCTATTTGACCAATTGAAGGGAGCGAAGTGTTTCTCAAAGATTGATATGCGAATAGGTTATCACCAGTTAAAGGTACGGGAGGAGGACATACCAAAGATGACGTTTCAAATGGGCACTACGAGTTTTTGGTAATGTCATTCGAATTAACTAATGCTCCGGCAGCATTCATGGAGTTGATGAGCCAAGTTTTCAAGCCCTACTTGGACAAATTTGTAGTAGTCGTCATCGACGCCATCTTGATCTACTCGAAGACGGAAGAAGAGCACGCTGAACATCTGAGTATAGTTTTGGAAGCGCTAAGAAGAGAGAAAATGTATGCGAAGTTTTCAAAATGTGAATTTTGGATGGGAAAGGTTCAATTCTTAGGACACATGGTAGACAAGGATGAAATTTCGGTAGATCCTACAAAGGTAGAAGTAGTGAGTAATTGGGAGTAGTCGAAAACACCAACGGAGGTGAGAAGTTTCTTAGTGTTAGCTGGGTACTATCGAAGATTCATCCAAGATTTTTCTAAGATAGCAACCCCATTGACCAATCCAACGAAGAAGACGGTAATGTTCATTTGGACAGACAAATGCGAGGAAAGTTTTCAAGAGTTGAAGAAGAGATTAAGCGAAGCGCCTGTATTATCACTACCAGACGATGCGTGAGGTTTCGTGGTGTATAGTGATGCATCGCATAAGGGACTTGGCTGTGTGCTCATGCAACATGGCAAGGTCATTGCGTATACATCACGATAATTGAAGGATTACAAAAAATGATACCCTACTCATGACTTAGAGTTAGCGGTAGTAGTTTTTGAGTTAATAATTTGGAGACATTATCTGTACGGAGAGAAATGTGAGATATACACGGACCACAAGAGTCTGAAATATATCTTCACACAGAATGAGTTGAACATGTGACATAGGAGGTGGTTAGGATTGATCAAGGATTATGACTGCGATATTCTTTATCACCCGGGAAAGTCAAACGTAGTAGCCGACGCGCTAAGCAGTAAAGGAAGGGAGAAATTATTTCTACTGATAACTCAAGTGGAGTTAATAAGGGAAATGGAGAAATTGGAAATAGTGGTAAAGGGACCGGGGAGGTCTTAGGAAAAGTTATTTGTATTGGAAGCTCATCCAACCTTATTGGACAGAGTAAAGGAATCATAAGAAAAGGATGAAAAGTGTTAGAAAATAAGAAAGAGGATCGCAGAAAGCGAAGAACAAAGATTCAAAATGGATAAAGATGGTATATTGAGATTCGAAGGGAGAGTGTGGGTGCCAGCGATAACTAAACTAAGAGAGGAGATTTTGCATGAGGCACACAATGGGACGTATTTTGTTCATCTAGGAGGCACAAAGATGTACCGAGATCTGAGGCAACATTTTTGGTGGCCCAATTTGAAATGGTAAGTCGCAGAGTGCGTCAGTAGATGTCTTACTTGCCAACGGGTCAAAGCAGAGCACCAGAGACTGAGTGGTCTACTCTAACCGTTAGAAATACCATAATGAAAATGGGAGCACATTACGATGGACTTCGTTGTAGGACTTCTAGTCACGCAAATAGGTTATGATGTTATTTAGGTTATCGTGGATTGACTAATGAAGACCGCACATTTTATACCGATTAATATTCGATATAGTTAGAACCAGTTAGCAAGTGTGTACGTAAAGGAAATTATTTCACGACATGGAGTGCCGGTGTCAATTGTTTCTGATCAAAATTCGCGCTTCACGTCAAACTTCTGGAAAAGCTTACAAGAGAGGATGGGAACCTAGTTGAGATTGAGTACTGTGTATCATCCTCAGAGAGACGGACAGAGTGAGCGAACCATATAAACACTAGAGGACATGCTTACGACTTGCATTTCAAGGGAGCTTGGGACGATCACCTACCCTTAGTAGAATTCGCTTACAACAACAGTTATCATGCGAGTATCGGCATGCCACCGTATGAAGCTCTTTACGGGAGAAAGTGCAGAACGCCATTATGTTGGGATGAAGTCGGAGAACGACGAATTTTGGGACCAGAGTTAGTGCAACAAACCGCAGACGTGGTGACAGTAATAAGAGCTAGATTGGTAGCAACTCAAGATTGCCAGAAAAATTGCGCAGATCTACATCGACAAGAACAAGACTTTAAAGTTGGTAGTTTTATATTCTTGAAGGTATCTCCTTGGAAAGGAAAAATATGATTCGGCAAGAAGGGAAAATTGAGTCCGAGGTTCATAGGACCATTTGAGATATTGAAGCGAATGGGCGAAGTGGCATAAAAAGTTGCATTACCACCCGAGTTGGAGCACATCCATAACGTGTTTCACATTTTTGTGTTGTGTCCGTACAAGCCTAACTACAAGCACATGATTTCCTATGAGCCCATTCAAGTGGAGAAGAATATGGCGTATGAAGAAATTCTTGTCCAAATATTAGATTAAAGTTATATCTTCTATAAAAGTAATTGGCGAAACCACGATGCCGAGGAGGCCACGTGAGAATTAGAAGATAAGATGAGGAGAGATTATCCCCATCTGTTTGTGTAACCTTGTACCAATTTCGAGGACAAAATTTTTATAAGGGCGGGGGGAGGATGTAAAAATCGTGAATTTCATAAATAAATATTAATATTGATATTAATAAGAATGTGAATATTTATTTGAATATAGATGTTTATATAGCATAAAGTGAGTAACTTAATTAAATTAAATTGAATTAATGATAACTGAGAAAATATGGAGTTTATAATAAGCTCGTAGAATGCCTTGTGTGGTACGATGATGGGAATTATGATGGTTTAATTAAATAAAGAAGGAATTAAGAAATGAATGATTAATAAATATAATAATTTTAATTGATTGTTATTATGAGTAATAGCATATTAATGAGTAAATAATTAATTAATATAATAAGGTTAATGTTTGTTCAATTAATTGCTATGTGCAAAGATAAGTGATGATTAATCCTATAATACATAGTACCTACATTCAATTAAAATGAAGTGTAGTGTGACATTACAAGTTGACTATATAATATATAAAACTGTATAGTAAGATTAAATGAAACATATAAGTCACATGAATGATACTTATGTGACAACATGTGTGTGTGGGTACATTGAAGGTGTACTTTATGAAATATTGAATTGAACTAAATAAATAATTGATATTAATAATTATTTCAATAATTAAATATAATTGAAATAATAAAGCTTATGATAATGTGAAAAGATAATACTCAATTAAATTATATTCGGTATTATCAAAAATGTACATGGATTATATTATGTGTATATATATATACCCCCAACTTGCTATAATGTAATTATTTCATTATAAGTCCATGTATATACCCAATTGAATTTAAACTCAAGTATACATAATGTGTATATGTATAATAAACCTAAGTGTTGGTATTATTTCATTGCCTCTAGTTGCTGAGATTAGAATTGTCCCACAATGCGTGACTCACTTTCTCGTTCACGTGAATGGCCATTGGCCTAAGAATAGCCTATCCCCTTCTTCTCTCAATTTCCTCAATCTAGCTACTAATGATGGCAAAGGGGAGTGGGTTGATGTGGTGGATGGCAACTATTCCACCAACTAAAAATTGCCCATCATCTTCTTCCTTCCTCTAATGGTTTACTTCATGGTGCAATAGCTTGGCATGGATATTGAATTCTCCTATAAATACCAAGCTCATTCTCTCATAATCAAGTTACCAAGTTGTTGCTAAATTGATATAGAGAGAGTGTTGAGTGACAAATCTAATATTTAGAGGAAGTTCTGTCCAATTCAAAGCTCAAGAGGTATAATAATTAAACCCATTCTGAAATTCAATCAATTGTAATACCATGATTTAGTTGGAATTGGTTATGAGAGATGGTATTAGCATGTTAGTATAGTTTATATGAATGTTATATATGTAATGTGATAGTATGCAAGCATGCTAATTGAGTAAATTTGAAGAATTCTTGAAGCTCCACTTTGGTAGTATGCATTCTGGTATGGAACCGGAGTGGCGCGGTCGCGTCACTCCCTAGTACAAACAGGGAGCGACCGCGCCCTTCTGCAGAACAAATTGATGACTTTTTAAGTTTGTGAAATGTTGAGCATGCTAGTTTAACTTAATTAAGACTATTTAAGTCCCTGACTTGCTATTTTAGGTGGTCTTGCATGTAATCAGTTGCCATAGCTTGGTTTCTAAAGGAAACTTATAGTTTTCAAAGTGCAAACTCAATGAAGTAAGTATATTATATGATATGAACTTCTGAGCATGCTTATATGACCTGATTTTGTATGTACATGAGCATGAAATATGACATGTGAAGTTACTTTGCATGATTAGTTAGTTTAACATGAAGTTTCAAAGAAAACTTAAGAGTTTGAAAAAAACTAAATTGGTTGATAACCACTATACATGTATTCTGAAATTTATAACTATCAAGATAGGATATATTATGCCTCTAGACATTATTGACATGTATACCTAACTAGCCACGTACGTTGTAAACTATTTAAGCATGGCATATAATGAGTTTTAAAGAAGTAAAACCATATAACTCGAAATGCATGACTAAGATGACGTGAGAAGGTATAATAGAAGCTTATTGACCTCATAGCATATGTATAATGACTAAACGTGAAGAACTTTGTTAATCAAACACGTTAAAGTCTCGCTAGTTGAAAATTGATGTGAACCATGTTGAAGGCAAGATATAGAGACCTATCATAACATGAATATTCTTCATGTGTTATCATCAGAGTATGTGGGTGAGCAAGCTAGGCCATGCCATCTTAATCTCAGCTCTGGTTTGAACTGGGAGTAGTGCGACCGCGCCACTCCCTAGTTCAAACCAAGCGCGGCCGACCCCTTGCAGTGTGATCTGACTATGTTAATTGTAAACCTGAAACTGATGCATGTTGTATTATGTCCTAAACTACCATACATGTTTAGTAGTGGTGAGTCCTAATGTTAATGAGCATGCTAACGATAGAACCATATAATGGATGAGTGTTACAAACTTTCACATGCTAAGTCAAGTAATGATTATGAGCTATGTTATTCAATTTCATAGTGTCCTACAAACTGATTTTTGTGTTATGTGTATGTAAGGTACGTAATGACGTACGTATAGGATTATACGACTAAGCTAGAATCATATGCGCTTGTTTTTCTTACATATCAAGTATATGTATTCAATCTACGTAACTAATGAATATCCTATATACGTAACTATATTATAATAGGATTCGAAAAGTGTTGATAAGCTATACATTGGTAAACTACGCATAAGGTAAGTATCCTAACCTTACACTTTATCGAGCAAGTATTCAGAGTTTACTTTTTATTGAGAAAGTTCCTTAACTCTTTTCACTTTACATAGTGTATAAATCCGAATTGTTGCCATATCAAACTAATATTAATTATTATTCAAACATCGACTTTATATCTTGATGTTGTTGCAAGCATTGAACTTATCGTTCCTAAGAGCATTTCAAAAGTGTCAAAGCCATTTGATTCGGCTAAACCAATATAGTATGTTAGAAAGCTATCCAAACCAATTGATTGGTGCGGAATCGTATAATTGACTGAGATGGACAACCCTCTTTGAAGGGGAAACTATATATTGTCGGGAGATCGACGTGCGCACATGAGTACAATTAAATGTTATGCATTACGTAGGGTACTTTAGGCTGATCACCTGTTGTACTTGTTTTTTGTTGGATTATCAGCATATTACTGTTAATTCTAGTAGAAGTTCATAGTCCTTAGTGACTGCTCAGTATTCATTATTTTAAAATCTTGAAATGATTAAGCGTTGAATCTTATTGATATCTTTCTGTCCTTAGCGACTATTGTTGAGAACCATCGATATTTCTTGCTATTCTTGAACTATTATTTATTATTGTACCCTTGGAAAATTGAAAACTATATTGATCCCCTTATTACTATATTACTTGCTGAGCAAACTTGTTGCTCATTCTTGCTTTCCCTAAAAACATTTCAGTTAAGGCAGAACAAGGTGGACCCTCGGGCACTGATAAGGGCAAGGGCAAGGCTACGGAGTAGCTTTGCACTTATTTAGAACTATTGTGATGATTGTGATAAGATTATATCATATTATGTATTAGTTAAGTTTAAATTATGTTTAAACTAGGTATGAGATGTTTAAGTTATGAAACCTTGGGATAAGAATGATTATATTAAATAAATGTAATTTATTCTGTTAATTTCATTGCGTGAGATATTACAGCGTCATTAGTTATTTAGCACATGACGAACCGAATTCGAGACACGAGTGGTCCGAATTTGGGAGCGTCACAGTAGTACCGTGATGCAAAAAACTCGGGTTTGAAAAATAGCCTAGATTTCGGGGCGTTACAGGTTTGTATCAAAGCTGATAGATTATAAACATTAGGTATGAGTACTTAAGGCTATAGTCTGAGAGGGAAGGATAAGAAAATCGTTGACTTAACGATTAAGGAAGAAGATCACCACGTGATCATATTAAATCGTGAATTGATAGATATTCTGTTAAATGATGGAATGATTTATAGCTAAACGCTATAAATGAATGGTACTATAAATTAGTACGAGAAGAAGAACTCATAAGAGTTGTAGAAGATAAGGTACGAATTAAAGAAAATGTGTATCAAGTAAGAGAAAGTTAGATTGTTGTGAAATTAAAATTGGTGTACTCATGTGGTAGCTGAGTTGTACAAACTTTTGTTTTGAGCATGAGTTTGTGCTTTGGGGTAACAACCACTCAATTTATTACAATGATAGTCATTAGAATAGTAACGTCGCGCTATAAATATATATATATATATATATATATATATATATATATATAACGAGAAGGTGAATCTTTTCTCATTTGTATTTTAGATAGTAGAATGTATTAAGATAGGTGTGAGTTCTTGAAACTCATACTTATGAAAAGTTTGTGACTCATAGTTATATGCTATGTTTCCGAGCCTCTAAGCGTATGGAAAGTCCTTGATTTGTTCTTGGATTACATAATGCAAAGATAAGTTCTTAAACACATATGATTGTGAAAAGTTCCTAAACATATAAAGTGTGGTAAGTTGATGAACTATACTATGGTATAGGAATGTTTAGACTGAAAATAAGATATTTTCAGTATAAGTAGCATTGAAGGTGCTAGAAGAAGTTATAATTGTCGTAAGAAAGACAATGAAGAAAGATGAAGAAAGTAAGTACTCCAAGTCTTCTAGCTATGCTAGATTGCAAAATTTATTAACATCGTGCTAAAGTGTACATGTTTAAGAAAATAATATTGGTTCAAGTTTTTGTGAACCAATGGAATTTAAAAGAACTATTCTTTATATGTCTATGCTAAATCGTTTCGGCTAGACAAAAATTAATTTGAAATATCAAAATGAATTTTATATCATCAGTGCATTTGATTCAGAGATGGTAAAAGGATGGAGTTATTAATGTATTTGAACCTAGTGTTGGATGTGATCTTTGGATCAACAACCCGCTATGGTATGATGTAGAATGACGAAGTCATAAACTAACGAAGTCCTCAACGTACTGTGAAACCGTACGGTATCATGACGTCATAAAATAGTTTGAAGTACTGTGAAAAAATTTAAAGAAGTAGTCGATGTCAATTGATTTAACTAGACGAATGTTTTAGTTGACGTCCAACTTATTGGTATGGTCTAAGCTATTTGATTTAGCTAGACGAATGGTATGTCATGTTTAAAAGAAAATCAAGCTTTCTTTGAGAAGTTATGCCAAACCAAATTGTTTTGGTGCCAAATTTGATGATCAAGTCTGAGGTGAATAAACTCTAAATTGGGGTTATACTACAGGTTAATCACCTACATATAGAAGAGGTAGTTTACTTTCTTGGTCATTGTAAATCGGCCGTAATAGAATGGTTTACGGTGAAATGTTATTAAACCTAGTAATAGTTCATGGTCAATACGACCCCTCAGCAAAGTATGAAATGTTTTAAAGGAATCATTATATTCCTTTTTATTCATTCTACTTCATAATTTATGATAAATTGTGGAGACTCTGGAATGTTTGAAAGATAAGAGCTTCCTTGAAGAGAAGTTGAGAGATTAGTATGCTAAAATTTTGAGGACGAAATTCTATGAAGAAGGGGTGAATGTGATATCCCGAATGATTGTAAGAATAAAGCATCTTGGTATAGATGTGGTTTGAGAAATTTCGAGGACTAAATTTTTATAAGGGGGGAAGAATGGGACAACCCGAAAAATCGGATTGTCCAGAAAATTAAGTTTAAAGAATTATTAATCAATAAAATAGATTTTTATTAAATATATTATGTGTTATGTGTTTATTAATCGTTCTAGGGCCTAGGATGATTATATAACGGGTAGATTTTGGCTACGAGCTAGAATGAACGAGTAACAATTTTCAGGACGAAAATAAAAGATTTTTGGGAACAAAAATATTTTTGAGAATAAGACGAAATAGGCACTATTCACACGATGAAACCTAGGATTTAGGGTTTGAATAACCTAGGCCTTTTTGAGAGTTCGGTATGTCGTAATGACATTCCGTCTGAATATTTTTCGGTAATATGTCGTGAAAAGTTCTGTTAGCAGATAAAAGTTTTTCTCAAAAAACGTACAAAAATTGGACGAAATAAAAATGACGAAAAGTACTGATATGTACTTTTCATTCGTTTAACTACATTGTGGAAAAACATGACGAAAAACGCTAATCATTAAAAAGTGTTTTTCTATTTTCGAAGTTTCGAAGAACGCGTAAAAGTTAATCGGTAGAGAAAATACGAATATCCAAAAATATTTGAATTCCGAGAAACACAGTTTTTCAAACTGTCGGACGAATTCCAAAAGACAGAACCACGAAGCTTCCAGGAGAAGCTTCGTGAATAGTAAGGCGGTGTGAATAGTATGACAGTTTGGCCAAAAGACCAAAATGCCCTAGCATTGAAAAACATATATACCGAGCTTTAGCTCATTTATTTGGTTAGAAAAAAATCACCAACACTTGAGAGAGAGAGAGAGAGAGAGAGAGATTGGATGGGGGAGAAGAAGGTAAGGAAGAGGAAAAGCTAGCTCGCGTGCAAACTTTGTCAATAAGGAAGAAGATTAAAGAAGAAAGGTAATTCAAAACCTTGCTTTAGTCTAAATTTTCTTTAAGTTTAGATAGAAAATCATATAGCTTAACAAAAATGGACGTATAAGATTGTTAGAAACGATATTCCTATGTTCGAATCATAGAAATATGTAAGTAATAAGAAAATTTGAAGTTTTATTTCATCTTTTTCTTTTTCTAAGAAATTTCTTATGAACTATGAATTTCTGAATGTTAATTGGTGATTCGGATAAGTTATATGAACTCTCCGATGTTATAAGGATGAATTATCAAACTTATAACGTTAAAATGCAAGAAAACATAAAATCGTAATCATAATATCGATTAAAAACGAAGAACAGACGAAGAACACGAAGAACGAACGAAGAACGAGAAGAACGCGGTAAGAACGCTGTTGATGGACAAATTGAAAACCATCTCGTATAAGTTAGGTGCAAATTGCTGGTTAGGAAGCTATATGATTAACCAATGGATTGATTCCATTTGGTTTGGCTTAAAAATCTCGAGTAACAAAGTTATGACGAATTTTACGGGAATAGAATTTAATCGTCGAAATCGTAGGATTTTCGGAACGATAGTCAAAAGTCATCGTTTAACTTAAAAAATCAGGTTTTCAGTGGCGTATCAAAGAACTATGTATTTAAGAGTCATGGACTCAAGAACGGTCGAATTCAAACTTAAAACGAAGAAACGAGCTATTAACTTTCATGAAAGTTTAACGGACGCGTAATAAAATTTTAATCGGTGAATTTATCGTTGACGAATTTAGAATCCTATTATGTCTACATAGAATTGAAGTACGTAAGATATGTGAGCTAATGGCTTTTGAACGAGCCAATCCGAGTTATAACGATTGCGTTATGAGCATAAGAAAAAATCATAATGAAAAACTTAAAAAAAATTTAAGGGCTCAGGGCAGGCGCCGCAGAGCCGCCCAAGCCTAAGAAACTGGCACTACCGCTCCTACTAGGGGGCTAAGCCCCTGCTAACTCGTGCTGTAGCGTAGACAAAACAAAAGGGACCCGGCTTCACAAAGCCGGTGTAGGGAAAATGTTAGAAATGAGTTTTTTAACTACTCAATTATTGGGGGACGTGTACGAAATGATAACAAACTTATAGTTCACATAATGTAACACTTAAACAAGTGATTTAAACCTTTAGTAAAGGTTGAACGGGAAGATTTAACGGGATCTTAAAAGACGAGTAGTGTGAACGCGAAATACGTAACAGTTATCCGAGGGCTATATTCGTGGTAAAACTAACATACGGGATTGCTATGATTGTAATGCCTTAGACGTTGAGTGATGAGGGTGACTTATAACATTCCAATGTTATAATGTCATAATGGAAGTTAAGTCTAAAGCATATAAATGCTATACTTGTAAAGTAATTACGAGGAACGATTGGTCTTAGCATACAACGAACAGTATGACTTAGACATTATGACAGGGCGATGAACGTGGTGTTAATTTAATGGATAACAAATGAGAGTGATTAAAACCTTAAATAAAGGTTGAATGGAGGTTTAAAAGACAAAGAATGTGAACGCCGAATAAGTAAACAATCCTCGTGAATTGTATTCGCGTTGGGTAAACGTTTTAAGTATACATTAGTTGTATGACTTAGACGTTGATGAGTGTAGTATGTAAGATATGTAATTATCAAGAAAATCATAACGAACGGTAATGAATTTAATGAAAGCCGAGTGTGAATCGGATAAAGAATGGTAGGAAGAAACGTAAGCGTTAAACACTTGAGTCGACGTAAGGTATTGAGTGTACGCGTGAATTAAACGTGCATAACCAACGTTTGGTTAAAAGGTGATTCTTTACACATATGTGGATGTATAGGATGAGTTAAGTCCTAGAATTGTTATAAGAAGAAGATGAGAATGTAAATCTATCGTAAAAGATGGATATAAGGTTTACGCCATCTCTGTATGTCATGATACCGAAGGAATGAAAGTAAAGTTGGTCGCGTAAACTTAGATTACAAGGACGCGAGCCATAGGAAGTAAAGTTAAGTTTAACCCAATGCGTAAGTCAAATATATGACTAATTGGTGTGTGTGCTATTTCCTTATATGATATATATGAATTGCGGAAAACAGTTCAGCGTAAACTATAAGTTATAGCTATGCGGAAGGAAAATTTCCTAACTTCATTCATATTTTTAAATGAATGTTATTTTCTTAACTTTTTCAGATGTTGAAAATTTCGTATTTTGTATGTGCAAATGTGTGATATTTGCGCAAGGTGTTTATGTATGAGACTTTGTGCCGAGCTTTCAACACTTCTGTGTTTCTGTGAAATAAATTGTTCTGCGATTGAACGGTTTAATGTGGTATGGTTCTATTTGTGAACTGTTAGGATTAAGTCTGTGCTAATGATTCTAGCCAGACTGAATGAAAGGTATGTGAAATTAAATGTGATTAATTTTTTAAAATGGTAGGATTCAGAGTTTTTCCTATTATTCAAAATGCTTCATAACATTTGTTCGGTTACTGAAGTTTTAAAAGAATGTGATTCTTGCTTAGTTGTTACTCAACTGCTTTAACTTGCTGAGCAATTGAATGCTCACTTTTCCTTTAAATAAAAACATTTTTAGCGAACGATGTTAGAATGAACTTAAGGATCCCGTAAAGATCAAGATGACCGGTGTCCTGCTGAAGTGTTATTCAATATATGAACAATCATGAAGATCAAGCCAAGACTTGTTGTGACACCCACAAATTCGGGTATTTTATTTTCACACGATTTGGTGTTCACTATCTAAATAAAACATAACTAACTCCCCATATAGATAAAGGAATGCAAAATAAATTACAACCTTTAATCAAAATCTTCCTTAAAAAAGGATTACATCATTGTCAAAACGTTCCCCAGGTTTTCTAACCTTAAATAATCATCAAATGCAAAAAATAAAACATCATATAATAAATAAAGTCTTGGTACAAAATCACATAATAAATTTTAACAAGTCTTCGCTACTTGTTCATTTTGCATTTGCCCTTACTGGTTGACGGCTAGTCAACTTTCTCAAATTTGGTTACAATTGTTATATATGCAAGAGTGAGCAAACAAAAGCTCACTTAAAATAACAATTAATAATGATAACATGTCACTGAATAAGTTCAATTGAATTGAATAACATTCTCTATCATTGATAATCAAGAATTAAATACAGGATTTAGAATTCATCTGAGGGTCACAAGTCCTTGAACTATGTCCCAGGTTATAAATATTTCTACTTAAACCTTTAATAGGCGTTAGATTATATGGACCATCTATATCTTACTTAGGGGGATCAACCCTTCGTACCATGTATTGTGCACAAACATCTTAACGCTTTTGCATAGTAATCCCCTATAATAGGGTTGTTTATCTCGACTTTAACTTACGAGTTCGCACAAAAGAAAGTTTGGTTTGGATTAGCTCAATGGAAAATTTAGAGTTCAACTATCATCAACTAAGGTGTAGTTGAATCAAACTTACAATAACTTAAGAGTTTGATAACAAAAGAGAGTTACGAAATAACTATGAGTCACAAACGAATAGACATTATACTTAGAAGTCATGCTTTTAGAAATAAACTTATAAGCATTCGAAAGTTGCAAGAAACCTTCAATAATAAATAGCCAAGGTTGCAATCTTTTTCAATAAGGAAATTAAATAAGATACTTGTCCAATATGGAATTAAAGAACTTGTGTAATCGATAGCAAGTCAGGGATAGAAAACTTGCTCAATTAAAAAGTGGAGTTAAGAAACTTGCGTATTCGATAGCAAGTCAAGGATAAAAAACTTGCTCAACTAAAAAGTGGAGTTAAGAAACTTGCCTCGTGCGTAAGCTAGCAAATGATAATTCGTTCCACAATTATCTTACTCACATGTTATTAAAAATAGCAACACAAATTAGTTATCACATAGCTAGGTCATATAGTTAGTTAACCAATCTAAGTTAACATACAACTCTTAGGCAATAGGTTTAATTAGTGGTTAATACATAACATACCACAATTACTATTATTATCCATGTCAAACTTAAACTTGTTAATCATTAATCAAGTTATAATTTAAAATCATCAATCTCATATTACAAATATGATCAAATACTGTTTAATAACATATAATTCCATTAACATGATTTTATAATCATTAGATTAACATTCTCAAAGAATTGCACACTTAAATAACCATCTCTTATTAAATTGCTCAAGTGGCGCAGTAATGCCACATAATGAACTGCAATCGGCGCTGCAGCGCCGTGCCACGTCATCAGAGCTCTGCAGCCAGGTCTCGGCGCTGTAGCGCTCCAGTTAACACACAGAACTGGCGTTGCGGCGCCGTGCCACATCACCAAACTCTGCTATGGCGCTGCAGCGATCTGTTTACTCACAGAACAGGCGCTGCGGCGCCACAGCATAATGGGACGCAAACAGGCTCACGAAAAATACAGGAAAAGCCAATTTGGCTTATTAACTTTACTCAAATAACAAGTTTTAACTCACATAATTAAACAAAACTTAACAGAAACATAAACCAATGTTTCTAACATGGTTTTACCCATATAAACAGCACAACAATAAATTTAAAACTTTTTAAATCCATGTTTTTGAAAAAACCCCATTGTTAAGCGTTCTTGACAAAAACAAACACTGTGACTTTGTTTTAAACCAAATCACTTTGTTTAAATCATATTGTTTTCGTTTCTTAACATATTATCATAATCTATAATCAATTTACATATAATAGCATGAATTGGACATCAATTTTGTATCAAAGAAGCTATTTTTCAAGATGACGGATTCTCCTTTTTTTCACAGAGAACTTTTTCCTTCTTCTTTTCTTCCTTCTCTCTTTTCTCTCTAGCTTTCTTTCCTTACTATGATATTCTGACTCTGTTCTTTCTCTACTAACTTAACGTAATGTAAAACTGGTATAATACATATAATACATAATATAAACAGACAACATAATATCTCCTTATTAAATATATCAGTTACGTATTTTTTTGAAAATCAAATGCCACTAAGGCTTGTTTGGCAAAAACTAGATTAAAAATAGAATTTTAAAAGCCTTAAACATTGTTTGGTAAAACTAAATTAAAACTCTTTTATTTATTTTAATAACTCATTTACTCCATAGTTTTAATTGTCACACTTTATTCAATTAAATTCTAATATTCAAATTCAATTAAATTAAAGTTAATATCAACTCATTAAATAAAATTATCACATAAATTAAATTGCTACACAATTATACTTTATTTATTAACCATAATTTCATGTAACAAATTAGTAAATCTCTAATTTAATTATTTAAATTAAATTAGACACCACTATAATTATTCATCAATTCATTAAATCATTACTAAAAAATAAAACTTAATAATTCATTTAATTTAATTATCTCAATTAAATTAAAACTCCACTACAACATCACTAAATATTAATTTAATTAATATATTACACTTAATTAAATTACTCCACCACATAATCACATCAGTTATTTATTCAACTCAAAATTACTCCAACACATAATCACATCAATTATTTATTCAACTCAATAAAAAAATCAACTAAAATATTTATTTAATTCAATAAATATTTAAAATTTAAATACAAAAATCTTATTTGTTACAATTGTGGCGTCCCCAAATTCGGACCGCCACATGGTCACTCGAATTCGGTTGGTCACGTTCTAATATCTAACACCACAATAAATATTACGACTAAATTTCGCATTGCACAGCGGAATAATACGCAACTACTACCGAATAGATTACATTTAATTAATATAATTTATTCACGTCCTAAGGTCTCGTAACTTAAACATGGATTACATAGCTTAAACATACCTTAAGCATATATAAACCTAACTAATACATAATAGCATAAGTTCTTGTTACAATCATAAAGTTCTACATAATTAAAGCTACTCTGTAGCCTTTCCCTTGCCCTTGTCGGTGCTCGAAGGTCCGCCCTGTTCTGCCTTAACAGAAATGTTTTAGGGAAAAGCAAGAATGAGCAACAAGTTTTCTCAGCAAATAATATAACAACAAGGGTGAGTATAATAGTTCTCGATTCTCAAAAAGGGTATAGCAAGGTATGATAGTTCAAGGATAGCAAGAATATCAACAGTTTTCAATAACAGTCGCTAAGCACAAAATAATATTGATTCGATACTAAATTAATTTAAGACTTCAAGATAACTGAATACTGAGTAGTCACTAAGGACTATGAACGTCTACTATAATTAACAGAAATATACTGTTAATCCAATAAAATAAGTACAACAGGTGATCAGCCGAAAGTACCCTACGGTATGCATATCGTTCAATCGTACTAAATTGTGCGCACGTCGGTCTCCCGACAAATATATTTTCCCTTCAAAAAAGGTTATTCATATCAGTCAAACACAAGATCCCGCACCAATCGATTGGTTTGGGTCGCCTTTCAACAATATAAGTCTAGCCGAGTCAAATGGCATAGATCACAACAATTTTAAGTTCAATCTTAAGATTTTAAGCTCGAAGAATATGAATCGACTTTTATCTTATACATGAAGTATACAGTTTATAATACATGACTTGCAATCTCAAAAGTTTACTTGTACGACAATAATAGCACAAGCTTAATGAACGCTCAATAAAGAGTAGGGTTAGAAACTTGCTTACAACGTTCCTCGAATAAAGTAAATACAAAGATAGGTTTAAGTCAAGAAACTTGCATTTTTGTCAATAACCACGTATAGCTTAATATCACCTCAATGAACTATTATATCATATTTACGTATATATAGGTATACATTAGTCACACATACTATATATATCGACACACTTTTATTACATATATGTTTATCCATGTATTCGACAAGCATCTAAAATCATACATATATAATCCACATTGTTTTTACTTTCGAAAACCTTAGAAACACCTTGGCAAAACTTAGTTCCATAAAGCTACTATATGCTTGAACACTTAACACATTGCTTGAGTCGTATATTATATTTTAAGGCATTTGTGACGCCCCCAAATTCGGACCGCCACTTGGTTACTCGAATTCAGTTCGTCACGTTCTAAAATCTAACATCATGATAATAATATTACGACTAAATGTCGCATCGCACAGAGGAATAATACTCATCACTACTACCGAATAGATTACATTTAATTAATATAATTTATTCACGTCCCAAGCTCTCGTAACTTAAACAGTGATTACATAACTTAGACATAACATAAGCATACATAACCTTAACTAGTACATAATAGGATAAATTCTTATTACAATAATAAGTCCTACATAATATTAAGCTACTTAGTAGCCTTTCCCTTGCCCTTGTCGGTGCTCGAGGGTCCGCACTGCTCTGCCTTAACTGAAATATTTTAGGGAAAGAATGAATGAGCAACAAGTTTGCTCAGGAAGTAATATAACAACAAGGGTGAGTAATATAGTTCTCGAATCTCAAAAAGGGTATAGCAAGGTATGATAGTTCAAGGATAGCAAGAATATCAACAGTTCTCAATAATAGTCGCTAAGGACAGAATAATATCAATATGATTCAATACTAAATCAATTTAAGATTTCAAGATAACTGAATACTGAGCAGTCACTAAGGACTATGAACTCTTACTAGAATTAACAGTATTAAACTGATAACCCAATCAAAAACAAGTACAACAGGTGATCAGCCTAAAGTACCCTACGGTATGCATATCGTTCAATCGTACTAAGGTGCGCACGTTGGTCTCCCGACAAATATAATTTCCCTTCAAAGAAGGTTGTTCATCTCAGTCAAACACAAGATCTCGCACCAATCGATTGGTTTGGGTCGCCTTTCAACAATATAAGTCTAGCCGAATCAAAAGGCATAGATCACAACAATTATAAGTTCAATCTCAAGATTTAAATCTCGAAGAATATGAATCAACTTTTATCTTATACATGAAGTATATAGTTTATAATACATGACTTGCAATCTCAAAAGCTTACTTGTACGATAATAATAGCACACGTTTAATGAATGCTCAACAAAGAGTAAGGTTAGAAACTTGCTTACGATGTTCCTTGAATAAAGTAAACACAAAGATAGGATACTTGCACAATAAATGAGTGTAAGTTAGGAAACTTGCCTTATGCATAGTCTATCCACGTAAAGCTAAATCAACACCTTTCGAATCCCTATCGTAATATAGTTATGCGTATAGGATATTCATTAGTTACGTATATTCATACATGATATGTAAGTTTAAATGCATATATAAACGTCTAACTTAGTTGTATACTCTTTACATACTCCATTACACATCTTGCGTACTTATAGCACAAAAATTTAGTTTATAAATCACCATGAAGTCAAATAACATAGTTTCTAATCATTGCTTTATAGTTTGCAAATATCCTTTGGGCTTTAACATTCAAAAGTTTATAAACATATATCAACATACTTTTATTGCACATATGTTTATCCATGTATTTGACACACATATAAAATCATAGATATATAACCCACATTATTTTTATTTTTGAAAACCTTAGAAACACCTTGGCCAAACTTAGTTCCATAAAGTTACTATATGCTTGAACACTTAAAACATTTCTTGAGTCATGTATTATAGCTTAAGGCATTCATACATGTTGAGGAACTTTAAAACTAGGTTTGGTCTTTTCTATTTACTTTCAACAATGGGTAGTTCTATTCATAAATCTTGATTTTACAAAGCCAAGAAAGCTTATCATGTCAAAGACTAACCATAGTACTCATTAAACCACATAACATTGCCAAACAACCTCTTTCTACGCATGCTTGCATGTATTAGATTAATGTATTCAAAATCAACATAACTTTACTCTTTGAAAACTTGTTCTAAGCAACATTGAGTAGTGTACATATTTGTCTTAAGAAATCTCATGTTAAACAAATTAAGTATGTAAAGCATTTCGAGACCACATTTCATATGTATTCATAAAACTAACTAAGTTGTGAATACATGCTAAAAATGTTAGATTTCCAAAAAGGCGTTAGGTTTTATAAACATGGTCTTCGTCCTTCAACTTTTCTTTCAAAAGGTTATAACTCAAACTCTAATATACAAACACATCATGCAATACACATTAACACATGTTTAAGGGTTATGTAAGCTCATTAAGTTAAGTTAGGTTAGGTTACTAGGTTGGAGAAATTAACAGAACAAATTTGGTCCCCTGACCACCCTCTGCTGGGGCGGCAATTTGGACTACAGGATGCCCGTCGGGGCGGCATTGTCCAGACAAGCTAGTGAAATTCTCTAGCCACCCCCCATCGGGGCGACACTTGAGCTTATAGGAAGCCCGCCGGGGCGGGCATAGCCATACCAGTTCGGAAATTTCTTTCCTCTGCTGGGAACCAATACCCCAAATCTCAATCCAACAGCAAATTTAAGTATGCCCAATATGTATAAACTCCATAAACTTGCTACACAACATACATAGCATTATTCTAACAAACTTAGCTCATCAATTTGGATATTAAAGCAAGTATTTCAAGATATTTCTAAAACTTGTAAGACTTGAATTCTATGAACATATAAAGGGGTGTTACCTCTTGAAGTTGTGAAGTAACTTCTTTACTTTCAATCTCAGGTCTCCTCTTCAACTCAACAACACTCACACACAAATTTCTGAATTTCACAGAGTAGTCAACAAGAAGTCTGAGAATGAGAATAGCTTCATTTATAGGAAACTTGTTGACCAACATTGGGGCTTTGCTTAATGGAATAAAGAAGAAACTAATGGTTCATGGAGAGTTGGTGGAAAATTAAATCCTATTCACTATTCAGCCTACTCCCCATGAATTATGATAGCTAGAATGGAGCTTGGGAGAAGAAGGAGCAAGCTAGCTAGCTAGCCTTTTTGCAATACACAAAAATGAGAAAGAGGGGAAAAATGTCTATTAATTTCGGATAAAAACTCAGCATTTAGATGTTATTAGCATACATGGGTTATTTGATATTTGCCCACAATGAGCATACATATACACCTACTCACATAATACACATAGCATTATATAATCCATGTACATTGGTTTAGTGCAAATAATATTCACATTAGACTAGAATAATTTAGTTTGGTATTATTATTAATTTTCATAAAAGTCATTATTTCAATTCTACATAAATATTAAAATAGTCATTTAATATTCATTATTTATTTAGTCAAAGTTATTTTCTCTCATAGGTTTAAAATACCCATTTAATTACTCCCACACACAACATGGGGTCACATAAGACTCTTTCATGCCACTTAGTAATTTACATAAGTTAAGCTTATTTTTATCATATAGTTCTATATAATAATTATTCACATTCCAATGTCACACCTCATTTTACAACCTCTATTATACAACTACATACATATATATTTACATGTATATATACATATTCCTATCATCATACATTACACAGTGGGCCACATCAATTAAATCAATTGGGCTAAAGCACACTAAAGAACATGAACCCTATTATTTAATCTAACACATAAATTGGTTGGGCCACAACTCTTAGTTCTTATAACATATCATATTAGTGTTGTTGTGCTTGGATATATCCTAAATCCAATACATTATTAATTCAATGACCCAACTAGATTAGGAAATTAATTAGGCCACACAAGGCTCATCATTTAAGCTTAATCAAGCTCATTATTGTTTCTATTCTTTTACCACACAAGGTATTTTAACGAGTTTAACAGAAACTCCACATTCTTCCTCAATTATTATATATTCAATTTGAAACAATTGAGTTAACCCATCAAACAAACATTTATATTAGAATAAATATTCATTTTCATTTATATATTCGTTTAATAATATTCAAAAATTCTCGGGGATTACATCCTCCCCACCTTATAAATATTCCGGGAATTACTACAAGGTTACACAAATAGATGGGGATAATCCGTCATTATCATATCTTCTAACTCCCACGTAGCCTCCTCGACATCGTGGTTACGCCAGAGTACTTTTACAGATGAAATAATTTTATTTATTAAGGTTTGCTCTTTCTTATCTAATATCTGGACAGGAGTTTCTTCGTATGCCAAGTTCTTCTCCACTTGAATAGGCTCATAAGAAATCAAGTGCTTGTAATCGGCCTTGTACGGGCGCAACACAAAAATGTGGAACACATTGTGGATGTGCTCCAACTCGGGTGGTAATGCAACTTTGTATGACACTTTGCCCACTCGCTTCAGTATCTCGAACGGTCCTTTGAATCTTGGACTCTATTTTCCTTTCTTGCCGAAATGGATTTTTCCCTTCCACGGAGATACCTTCAAAAAATACAAAACTGCCGACTTTAAAGTCTCGGTCCTTCAAATGCAAATATGCGTACTTCTTCTGACGATCCTGAGCTACTACTAGTCTGGCTCTTATCATTGTCACCATGTCTACAGTTTGTTGAACTAACTCTGGTCCGAGTATTCGTTCCTCTCCGACTTTGTCCCAACATAATTGCATTCTGCACTTTCTTCCGTAAAGAGCTTCGTATGGTGGCATGCCGATACTCGCATGGTAACTATTGTTATATGCAAATTCAACTAAGGGTAGGTGGTCGTCCCAATTTACCTTGAAGTCCTTCACGCAAGTCCTAAGTATGTCCTCAAGCATTTGTATTGTTCGCTCACTCTGCCCGTCTGTCTGAGGATGATACGCGGTACTCAACCTCAACTGCGTTCCCATTCTCTCTTGTAAACTTTTCCAAAAATTTGAGGTGAAGCGCGGATCTCGATCAGAGACAATTGACACCGGCACTCCATATCGTGAAATAATCTCCTTTACGTACAGACTCGCTAACTGATTCAAACTATAGCGGATCTTGATTGGAAGAAAATGTGCGGTCTTCGTTAATCGATCCATGATAACCCAAATGGCATCATATCCCTTCTATGTGATTGGAAGTCCTACCACAAAGTCCGTCATAATATGCTCCCATTTCTAATCTGGTATTTCCAATAGTTGTAGTAAACCACTTGGCCGCTGGTGCTCTGCTTTGATGCGTTGGCAGGTCAGACATCTATTGACGCACTATGCGACTTCTCATTTCAGATTGGGCCACCAAAAATATTGCCTCAAGTCTCTGTACATCTTAGTGCCTCCCGGATGAACGGAATACGTCGTATTGTGTGCCTCGTGCAAAATTTCTTCCCTTAACTCGGTCACCGCTGGTACCCACACTCTTCCTTTGAATCTCAAGATACCGTCTTTATCTATTCAGAATCTTTCTTCTTCATTTTCTGTGATCCTCTTTCTGATTTTCTTGCACTCTTCATCTTTCTCTTGTGCTTCTTTTACTATATCCAACAATGTCAGACGAGCTTCTATTACGAACAACTTTTCTTCAGACCTTTCTGGTCCCTTTACCTCTATCTCCAATTTTATCATTTCTCTTATCAATTCTTCCTGAGTCGTCAACTAAAACAATTTCTCCCTTCCTTTCCTACTCAGAGCGTCGGCAACCACGTTTGCCTTACCCGGGTGATAAAGAATATCACAGTCATAATCTTTGATCAATTCCAACCACCTACTCTGACGCATATTCAACTCCTTCTGTGTGAAGATATATTTCAGACTTTTGTGGTCCGTGTATATCTCACATTTCTCTCCGTACAAATAATGCCTCCATATCTTTAACGCAAAAACTACTGTCGCTAACTCTAAGTCGTGAGTCTATCGTTTTTTGTAATCCTTTAGTTGTCGTGATGCATACACAATGACTTTGCCATACTGCATTAGCACACAACCAAGTCCCTTATGCGATGCATCACTATACACCATAAAATTTCCCGCATCGTCTGGTAGTGACAACACAGGCGTTTCGCTCAATCTCTTTTTCAACTCCTGAAAACTTTCTTCACATTTGTCAGTCCATACGAATTTTACCGTCTTCCTCATCAGATTGGTCAATGGGGTGGCTATCTTAGAAAAATCCTGGATGAATCTTCCATAGTACCCAACTAACCCTAAGAAACTTCTCACCTCCGTTGGTGTTCTCGGTTGTTCCCAATTACTTACTAATTTGACCTTTGCGGGGTCTACAGAGATTCCATTCTTATCCACCACGTGGCTTAAGAATTGAACCTTCTCCATCCAAAATTCACACTTTGAAAACTTCGCATACATTTTCTTTTTCCTTAGTGCCTCCAAAACAATCTTCAAATGTTCGGCGTGTTTTTCCTCTGTCTTCGAGTAGATCAAAATGTCGTCGATAAAAACTACCACAAATTTATCTAAGTATGGCTTGAAGACTCAGTTCATCAAGTCCATAAATGCTGCCGGAGCATTAGTCAATCCGATTGACATTACCAAAAACTTGTAATGTCCATAACGGGTTTGAAACGCAGTCTTTGGTATGTCCTCATCTCGTACCTTAAGTTGGTGATATCCTGTCCATAGATCAATCTTTGAGAAACACTTCGCTCCCTTCAATTGATCAAATAAGTCGTCTATCCTCGATAACGGATATCTGTTTTTGATCGTTACTTTGTTCAATTCTCGATAATCGATACAGAGCCTCATTAATCCATCCTTTTTCTTAACGAATAGCACTTGTGCTCCCCAAGGAGATGCACTAGGTCGGATGTAACCCTTATCCAATAACTCTTGCAGTTGTATCATCAATTTCTTTATTTCTACTGGCGCCATACGGTATGGAGCTTTCGAAATCAGTGTCATTCCCGGTGCTAAGTCTATTACGAATTTGATTTCTCTGTCTGATGGAAGACCAGGCAGATCGTCTGAAAACACATCTTGAAATTCATTTACTACGGATATATCTTTAATTTTTATTTCCTTTTTTTGAGTATTTACTATGTAAGCTAAATAACCTACACATCCTTTCCTTAACAATTTCTTGGCCTGCATCATCGTAACGCAACACGATTGCTTAAGCGATGAGCTACCATAAAACACTACCTTAGACTTACTCGGAGTTTGAAGGTTCACACATTTATTCTGACAGTCAATTATCGCAGCATGGCTATACAACCAATCCATTCTCAGTATTACGTTAAATTCTCCCAATTTAATAGGAATCAAGTCTACGCTCAGTTTATGTTCTCTAATGTTTGCACGACAATTTCGATAAACGTATTCTAAAGGAATTACTTCCTTATTCGCAACTTCTATGTTCAAGGGATTTTCTAATCGTTCTCGGGGTGTGTTAAGTCTACTAGCAAATTCTTCAGATACAAAAGAACAGGTGGCACCCGAATTAAATAATACATAAGCATTTATATCATTGATTGGGATTATACCTGACACCACGTCCTTCGCAACCATTTCATCCTGGACTGTCATGTTAAAGGTTCTGGCGGTTGGGCAGTTGGATTGTGCCGGTCCGCCGATCATCAGTTTGTTTCCCCCTTGTTGGCTACTACCTCCACCACTTCCTTTCTTTGGGCAATCCTTAATCTGGTGCTCCGTCGAGCTGCAAGCAAAGCATCCTTGTATCTTTTTCGGTTTCGGGCAGTTGGGTGAAATGTGCCCTTCCTGTCCGCAGTTGCAGCAAGTGCCGCTACCCTTCCAGCACTCACCCTGATGGTTCTTCCCACATTTATTACAAGCCTCACTCCTTTTCTTAAAAACTCTACGAAACTTCCCCAATTGATTGTTGTTGTTTTTGTTGTTGTTGTTGCTATTCTCCCACTTTATTTTTCCCAAGTTGCTTCCTCCACTACTGCTTTCTCCAGTACGATTTTCTCCTCCAGTATTCTTTCCTTGCTTCTCCTTGTTATACAGATTTAAGGCCTCACTGCCACCTTCCGCAATGATTGCCTTCTCTAGCAATGTTGCAAAGGAATCAATTTGAAGAACTGATACCTTATTGAACAGCCACGGCTTCAGCCACGGCTTCAGCCCTTGTTCGAATCGTCTCGCCTTCCTTTCCTCATCTCCAACTTGGTGTTCCACAAATTGCGCTAGTTCGTTAAACTTAGCTACGTACTGCGCCACCGTCATATCACCTTATTTCAGTTCTAAGAACTTTACCTCCATTCTATTCTTCATACTTTTCGGGAAGTAGTTCTTGAAAAACAACGTTTATAAACTATCCCATGTTATTGTCCCTTCTCCAGCTCTCTGCTGATTTGCCTCCCACCAGTAGTTCGTGTAAGAACCCGAATTTTCAAAAATTATTAAATATGATTTAATAAATAAAATTCTTAAATGTGAGATGGGTTCGAATAAGAGTATATATATGTGATAGGAGGTATGTGGTATTATATAACATAGGGTGATATGGACTATGTAATACGTATTTTAGTGATTTATAAATATACTATTAATATATATTTGTTATTTAGCGTAGAGACGATTCAGTGGAGATAAAGGAAGTGGATAAATTCCTATCGATATTAAATAATTTATAGAATTATTTTATCATAGTAAGTTGGTGACATTAAATATCCTTAATGTATAATCACCATATTCTTGTGTATGTGTATTAATAACTAGTATGTTTATAATATAGGTTATTAATAGCACCTAAGCTATCCGTGAATGGGTTTGGATAGTGAAGCATGAGTTAGTTAAGGGAATTAACTAATAAGATTAAATATTAGTTAATTTAAGTTGGGAGTTATATTAGGGAATAATATAATGTGAGTATTGAACCTTAATTAACTATGGTGATATAGTACAGTGTTTAATTTACTTAAGTAAAGGAGTGAATTAATATGTGTGTTGAATATGTAATTATAGTTGATACTTTTTATATGTATTACTTAGAGTGGTAATATGTGAAAAAGTTTGACGTGTGAATAGCGTTAATAAATATATATACATTATTAAAGGGAGATGGAAGTCATTATAACTTTAAATGAATAATTAATATTTGAAGAAATTATTTTGGGGATAATTTATAGAAAGGAAAGAGAAATAAATATTATATATTTCTAATAAAGGATATTAAAATATTGAATTATTTTAATAAAAGGAGGAAATTTAATTTTTGAATAGTAATATTACCTTATATATTTTCTATAAGGTGTGATTGATTAATATGATAGATATATTACGTATTTGCTATATGCAAATAAATTGATGGAAATAATTTATTATAATAGAAAATAAACTTATTATCTATTTTCTATATATAATATATGTACATATGTCGTACATATAGTTATTTGATATTATATTAAGAATAATATCATGAGACAATAAGTAAATTATTTTCTAATAATGAATGTCTTTATTTGGAGAAAACATAATATTGTATATTATGGCGAAATACAGAACTTCTAATGTATTTTCAAGGGAGTTTAATTTATAAAAGAAAACTAAATTATTTTAATAACTTGAGTTCCAATAGTACCGTAAGTGTTATAAATAATATTTGAATATTTCTATTCGTAATATATTTATATGTGGACCTTGTGACTTAATAGTTCTAATTAAATTGGACATGTGATAAGTAGTAATGTGGTGGAAAATGAGTAAGTAATGAGAATAACAATAAGCTTGAGATTAAGCTTGTGGGAAATGCCTTGTGTGGCACAATAATAGATCCGACGATTAATTAATTCAAGGATGGAAGAATTATTAATTAAAAATTAATTCATATTGTTAATTGTTATTATAATGGTATGTTGATTTATTATGGCTAGTGATAGTATAATAATAAAGAGGTTGATTATAAATATAATCGAAAATTGTATTGATAAGGAATGGAATATATTGTCTCACTATATTATTATTATGGATAATATAATATTATCAAGTAATTATTTGATAATATAATGATTAATGAGTAAATGATTTATAAATATAATAAGATTTATATTTATTTATTCTGATAATTAATCATATAAACGTTAATTAATTCTTATGGAGGTTAATAATTTCATGAGGGATGAATTAATTAGTATGTTATTAATTAATTAATTTCCATTGAGTATAATAATATATAAACGAGTAGATTAATAATATGATTATAATTACTCAACTAGTTGATATGTGCAAAGGATGCGATGATTAAACCGTTAGTACATGGTAGCTAACTATATATTGTACATATAGCAGAAGGTGACGCATTAATATGGCTACACATGACATACGCAGACTATAAAGTAAAAGTAGAAAATGAATGTGTACTAATGTGAGTACATGTGTGAGTGAACCTTATTAAGTACCACATGAATATTATAAGGAGTAAGCAATTGTTTAATTAATAATAATTTCAATAAGTTATTATAATAATAACAGTTATGATGAGTAATAACAATAATACTCAATTGAATTAGATTCGGTATTAAGAAAATGTACATAGATTATATATGTATGCAAGTTGAAGTATTTACATGGTAATGTTTCTCATATCATGAAACTACATTATATCCTAAGTGTGTGAAATGTAATATGTATATATCATACAACTTAAGTGTATATAGAATATACATATATAACATTAGTAAGTACATTACCACTTACTATTGGTGAGTTGCCTTGTCCCAATTTGAGTGTCCAAATTCTTCCCCACTTCATACACACGTGAATGGCCTAAGGATAGCTTATCTCCTTCATATCTCAATTTCCTAGCTAGCTAATAATTGCAAAGGGTGTGGGAGTTATAATGAGATTCACTAACCCTCAACCACTCTCCCTTAACCATTGTGCAATCTTGAAATCCTTTGGTTTGGTTTGGAAGGTAAGAGCATTGTCTGTGTATCAATTGGTCTATAAATGGAGCTCTTATCCTTCATGTTTTCGTTGCTGAGAATTATGTTAAGCGTGAATTGAGAGTATATTGCTAGCAAGATGGTTTACAGTTGAGGGAGGATTTCTATAGTAGCATTAGCAAGTTCAATTTATATTTTGCAAAGGTATAATCCTTTATACTCATGTTCTTCTTTTCTGTGGAAATCTAAGTTTTGATTCTTGAATTGAGCATGGATAGATTAATTGTTGAGTTGAGATATGTTTGTTAATTGTTCCTTGGTTGTTATACTAGCTTATATATATGTTTAGACTATTATATGGCTGATTAGAATCAAGTTCGTATTAAGTTTCTGTGTTTGGGCTTGAAAACTGCCGAAGCAGGCTGCTCTCTAGCAAGAACAAGACACGGCGCAGCTGCGCCGGTCCGCTGCACCATATTCTAATTTTCTGTTAAGGCTGTGAGTGATAGTAGGTTAACTGATTACTTAAACCAGCTTGCAAGCATGAGTAACATGTATAAGCAAATATATTGACATAGCATGAGTAGGTTTGACCATGACGAGATACAAAGTTGATGAAGAAGCTTATAGTTTTAAAATGAACTTAAGGTTTTATAAACAAATTTTGGCGTATATAAGTCATGTTTATATTCTAACTTTTGAGACACATTAGTATGGTTTAAGAATGCATGAAAGGCATGTTGACTTACGTATATGGGTTTCATAATGTAACATGAGCATGCATACCTCACTAGTGCACATTTCTAACAAAAGTGTAAGTTTTGAAAACAAACTTTGACACGTATGTACCATATCCATATTCTAATTTTGCAAGCATGTTTACATGGCCTTGAAATACATGACGAACATGTTAACATATGTATATATATAACATGAACATGTTAGGCCTTATTAGTGAACTTTACATTGAGGTTTGGATTTCGATATTTATGGACATGTTTGATAGTACTCTTTGACTCGCTAATGTATCATACATGTATGCTTACCATATTAGTTGTCATAAATTCAAGTTAAGCATAAATGAAAAATATATAACCTTGAAGTGGGCATAGAATGTGCATGTTAGGTTTCAAACTTGAGTTAATGACCCTATAGACATATGTACGTAATGGATATTAGTAATCTGAATGCTAGTGAATGACCTCGGGTTGTCCAGCAGCATGAAATGTCATTTCTGGTTTGACGAGTGAGTGGCCCAGCTGTGCCACTCTTAATGCCAATACCTGCGCAGCTGCGCCAGCCTGTTTTCAAGATTTGTGCAGTCTGTTTGTTCTTGATTTTGTAGTAGACTTGTATTATTACTTAAACTGCAAATCATGGTCTGACCCCTACTAGTTTATGACTATATGATGAACATAGTAACCGTGCATGACTAGTTTAAATACGATAAGGATTTTTAAAGGTGAAACTTAGAAAGTTTGATTGTAATGGTTATATAAACCTCGGAAACTATAATTCTGTTAAGGTTTGAGAAACGTATGAATAATAAGGATCATATAAGTTTTAAATATATGTCAAACACCTTTAGTTAAGTGTGTAATACATGTATATGAAGGATGATAGTAAGTATGTATGGTTAAGATATATCTATACGTACCTAGCTATACTAAGCGTATAATAAGAAAGTGAAACAAGGTTCTAAGAACCAAGATAGAAAATAATATAATACTTATTATTATATTGAGAATGTATGAATGTATGACTAATGGATATGAATCCATGATTATGTAACTGTGTAGGATTACACGAAGTGCAGATATTCTTAAGCAGTTAAGTCGTAGTTGTTAAACTATGAATCAGGCAAGTCTTTCAGTTCCTATTTGATATATGAATTCAATAACTGTTAGTTGAATTATATTATGCTATGATGATGTGAACTTATATATAAACTGTATATGAGAATTGTATGAGATTGAAAGTTGATCTTTGATGATATGCTTGTTATGTGAGAAGTAGCAGGCGTAGTAAATATAAATTATTTATAAATGCATGAACTGAGTATGATGTTATATGTTATGTGATGCATGAAATTTGTTAGAATTGCTGAGCTGTCGAGCTCACTCTTGCAAATAACCACTTTTGCAGGTTAAGGACTTACGATAAAGACTTCGTGCTTCTTGATTTATAAAGATAGATAGTATCGTAATGAAGAATACTGTTTAGATTATTACTTGAACCACGTTTAGGTTCTAGGAGTGTGCTTGATATATACTTACGATGTTTAATACTTGTTGCATTGTAAAGATGTATTAGTTAATACATAGAGGATATCGAGTTGAGTTGTAAACCTTTATACGGTAATTCAAATCATATTATATAGTTGATTCAAGAATTGTAATTGATTCAAAGTTATGGAATCAATAAGATGAATTTATTCAAAGGATATTGAAAAGTTTAAATTATTCCGCATTTTAGTAACATCGAATATGATGTAAAGATGAGATCTTGGATATGAAAAGAATTTATATTCTAAATTGTAATAAGTAAAGTTGTATTCTTTTACTAATGATTATAAGATGTATTAGTTTTAAGTTAGTATTTGGTTAGTAGTATCGTTACTGCACCGGATCCGAGGTAATAGAAGGGACCCGGATTTGGGGGCGTCACAGGTTGGTATCAGAGCTGTAGATTATAAACCTTAGTTAAATGTACCTTAGACTATAACCTGAGAGAAGGAAAGGTAAAGATTAAAATATATACGTGAAAATTCAGAGACGAATCTTGAAATATCTAGAGAATGAGAATCAGGAGTTTCCTAACTCCGGTAATAAAAATGTTAAGATGATGTCTATAAGATGTATATGACAAAAATAGTGAGAATGAACTCAAATGGAGTTTAGTTGATAGTAGGGAAAGAACTATGAGGTAAAGCGATGATCACGACGTGATCAGATTGAACTGTGAAATGATAGATAGTTTATAATGACTAAGTGTGTATAGCTTCATGCTATGAGAGAATGTACTTTAAAAAGTATGAGATGAACTCATGAGGAGTTGTATGTGGTGAAACCTAGAAAGTTCGTAACGAGGAAGTGATAGAGTAAGATAGAGTTAAGTGTTGGACTTCAATTGAGGACTCATGTGATGGCTTAGTTGTACAAACTTTTGTATGGGCAGAAGTTTTGTGCTTGCACTGAGTACGTCACATTGATAATCGTTGGAATGTGAGTGTCACGGTATCATTATACATATTGCGAAAAGGTGATTCTTTTCTCATGTTTATTTTGATAGATAGAGATTTCTAAGATTAATTTAGATAATACTAAGATTAGGTGCGAGTTCTTAAGACTCATGCCTATGACGAGTTCGTGACTCATAATCGTATGGTGGGACCCCTCAGCGAATGGACGACTTTGGTCTTACTAGGATAAGTTCCTACACCCATATGATTGTGGTAAGTTCCTGAACTTCCATGGTGTGGTAAGTTGGTGAACTGTACTGAGAATAGATATATTATATATCTAGTATTAAGAGTTTTGATATAGTAAGCATTGATGGTAGTAAGAGATTGAAGTGATGGAGAAATTTAGATTTTTCTAAATCTTCTAGCTATGCTAGATTTTTAAAATTTATTGATTTCGCGCTAGTGTTTGCACTTCGATTTTCTTGAGAAAAATATTAGGTCAAGTGACTGAACCAATTAATTTTAAAAATAATACCGTTATTCGTATATCTAAGCTATTTATTTCTGCTAAGACAAAAATGATTTGAAAATCTTTCAAAATGTATTTTGACCATGTGCATCATTTGATATGGTGTATGATGGTAAACGATGGAGTCATCAATACAATCGAACCTAGTGCCGAAAGTGATCGTAAGATCGTCAGCCCACTATGGTATGATGTATTATGGAAAAGTCACAAAATGACGGAATCTTCAACGTACTATTAAGCGGGTACGACATTTTGACGTCATAAAATGATTTTTAGTTTTCTTTCAAGTTATGAAAAGTTGATTAAATTATTTCGATTGATATCCGAGTTGTTGATAAGAGTCTAAGCTATTTGACTCGGCTAGACGACTGTTCAAAAATGATTGTAGAATTCAAACATTCTTGTGTATTTGTGCCAAATCAGATTGCTCTGGTGCGGATTTAGAAGTTGAGAAGCTGAGTTGAACAACCCTATAACGGGAACATATTTTCGGAGACAGTGGTCACGAACATGACTCATATAGTCATTACAACACGCTACGTTGCGGCCAAACGTAGTAGTACAATAGGCTAGCCACCTAGAGTACGAGTGGAGGGTGTTTTTAGTCCTTGTGATTGATAAACACTCTAGTGTACAGTGTGGAGACTTATGTTGAGACATTTGTAAATGTGAAAGAATTCACGGTCTTGTGTGACCCCTCAGCATACTTTGAAATCTGAGTTATTCATACTACTTCCCGATTATTGAAAAATCTTGGAAGATTCTTATTCTTTTGAGGGATGAAGGTAGTAAGTAGAATGTTCCTTAGAAAGGAAAAAGTGGCAGAATGCGATGGAGAATGTTATAATAATAAAACTTCCGAAAAGAGAATGAATAAAAATTATTCAAGAGAATATGTAATAATCGGAATAGCACCGAGTAGAGAAAGTTTCGGTGATTTCGAGGACGGAATCCTTATAAGGGAGAGAGGATGTAAGAACCCGAATTTTCATAAATTATTAAATAAGGATTTAATAAATAAAATTCTTAAACTGTGAGATGGGTTCGAATAAGAGTATATATATATGATATGATGTATGTGTTATTATATTACATAGGGTAATATGGACTATGTAATATATGTTTTAGTGATTTATAAATATACTATTAATATATATTTGTTATTTAGCGTAGATACGATTCAGTGAAGATAAAGGAAGTGGATAAATTCCTATCGATATTAAATAATTTATAGAATTATTTTATCATAGTAAGTTGGAGACATTAAATATCCTTAATGTATAATCACCATATTCCTATGTGTGTGTATTAATAACTAGTATGTTTATAATATAGGTTATTAATAGCACTTAAGCTATCCGTGAATGGGTTTGCATAGTGAAGCATGAGTTAGTTAAGAAAATTAACTAATAAGAATAAATATTAGTTAATTTAAATTGGAAGTTATATTAGGGAATAATATAATGTGAGTATTGAACCTTAATTAACTATGGTGATATAGTACAGTGTTTAATTTACTTAAGTAAAGGAGTGAATTAATATGTGTGTTGAATATGTAATTATAGTTGATACTTTTTATATGTATTACTTAGAGTGGTAATATGTGAGAAAGTTTGACGTGCGAATAACGTTAATAAATATATATACATTATTAAAGGGAGATGAAAATCATTATATCTTTAAATGAATAATTAATATTTGAAGAAATTATTTTGGGGACAATTTATAGAAAGGAAAGACAAATAAATATTATATATTTCTAATAAAGGATATAAAATATTGAATTATTTTAATAAAAGGAGGAAATGTTATTTTTGAATAGTAATATTACCTTATATATTTTGTATAAAGTGTGATTGATTAATATGATAGATATATTATGTATTTGCTATATATAAATAAATTGATGGAAACAATTTATTATAATAGAAAAATAAACTTATTATCTATTTTTTATATATAATATATGCACATGTGTCGTACATATAGTTATTTGATATTATATTAAGAATAATATCGTGAGACAATAAGTAAATTATTTTCTAATAATGAATGTCTTTATTTGGAGAAAACATAATATTGTATATTATGGCGAAATACAGAACTTCTAATGTATTTTCAAGGGAGTTTAATTTATAAAAGAAAACTAAGTTATTTTAATAACTTGAGTTGCAATAGTACCGTAAGTGTTATAAATAATATTTGAAGATTTCTATTCATAATATATTTATATGTGGACCTTGTGACTTAATAGTTCTAATTAAATTGGACGTGTGATAAGTAGTAATGTGGTGGGAAATGAGTAAGTAATGAGAATAACAATAAGCTTAAGATTAAGTTAGTGGGAAATGCCTTGTGTGACACAATAATAGATCCGACGATTAATTAATTCAAGGATGGAAGAATTATTAATAAACAATTAATTCATATTGTTAATTGTTATTATAATAGCATGTTGATACTAATTAGTCAAGTACGTGAGTCTATACTCACGGCATGCATTAATAAGCCTATACTTCAATGAATCGTGTTGTGTGCCTCGTGAAAGCAACACACAAACACACACATGTAACATATTCATAATATACTTCAATCTAACTTAAACACATCAAAAACATGTTATCTTATTATACTTTTCACTTTCCAAGTCTTTGAAACATGTTAGCTTAACAAACGTGGCATAAAAACTCAAAAACAAAATTCCAGATTTTCTTGGCAGCAGCCCCACCCGCTGGGGCGGGTCCTCCCTGCATAAAACACCCGCTGGTGCGGGAACACCTGCCACAGCGCCTGGCTCCCGAACTGGTGGAGAATTAAGCTAATTTGGCTTATTCCTTCACACCGAATTCGATTTTTCCCAATATGATAAACATAAAACTTGATACTAACAATATTTTAAACTTATTATCATGCTCATAACATATATAATCCATAAAAAACATATTCCAAAACAAGATTTCATGATTTTCAAAGAAAAATACAATTTTAAGCGTTCTTGACGAAAATTGCTACTACGAATTCGTTTTTCATCCAATTCAAGTGATTCCAATTGTGTTAACTCAAATTCTTAACACATTAACATAATACATGATCAATTTTAACAATAACTCAAAATCAAACATCAATTTGATAGTTTCAAAAGCCGTTTTCAGAAATAGTTTCACCAAAAATCACTATGAACACACTTCTTATTGTTTATCAAAACTTCATGGATTGAATTGCTAGAATCACCATATAACTCATATATAATCATGTTATATCACATATTACACATAATTCATGCTCACCTCAAGGATTTAAGGAAATTTTCAACATAACTTCATAATCTAACACTATGAACATGGATTTCATAGTGTCCATCATATACTTGTGAATTGAAATTCTTAAACAACTATGAAACTCTCATGTAAACATATATATATATATATATACATACATATCCCATTCACATATCAAAATAAATACCTTTCACTAAGAGACTTTCACATAGAGTTCTAAAACAAAGAAAACATAAAAGAATATGCTTTGAAAACTTGTTTTACAACAATTGTATTTTGAAAACCCTTTCATGGCATACAATTACATATGAAAACATATGAACACCATATATACATATAATTTCATGATTGAAAAAAACCTAATTTGACAAAGAAGAAAACACAACACCTATGAATTAGTTCTAGGGTTAAGATTATAACCTTACTAGTTTTAGGTTCATAGAGATATGAACTTGGGCTTGCTTTGCCTTCTTCTTCTTCTTCTTCTTCTTCTCTGAGAATTCTCTGACAATTCTCTCTAACCCTCTTCTTCTTTTCTTTCTTTGTTTTATAAAACTAACGTAACTTTGTTTTTAACTGACATATATAATATTATACATATAATCATATACATATATGTAACTTATAAATAATAAGTATAATATTTATAACCATAATAAGTATTATTAATTACATAGGTTATAGAATTTGAAAAGAGTAAGGCCACGTTTGGCAAAACTACATTATTTTTTAAAAAACTAACTTATTGAGCTTAAGGCATTGTTTGGAAGAAATAAGATTAAACAAGTGCAAGGGCCTTGTTTGGCAAAACACTTTAAAATCATTTTCTAGTCTTTTAATAACTCTTTAAATCCATAGATTAAATATTACACTTATTTAATTAAATTACAACACTCTAATTCAATTAAATAAACTAACATTCACATAATACCAAATTGAATTTCCTTTATTAAACATAATTCGTGTACAAATTATTATCACTTAGCACATAACATTAAATCTAATTAAATCATTCTTAATTAAATTAAAATTATGCTACACCATTGCTAACATATCAATTTAATTAATCATATAGCACTTAATTAAATTGTCCACAACACTCGCACACTTTATTTATTTATCTTCACAATTAAATTCCATAAAATATTTATTTACTTCAATAAATATTTATAATTAACATATAAAATTCTCAATCGTTACAGTCTTCCATCCTTAAAAGGATTTTGTCCCTAGAATCACAACATAAAAAAAAATCTCACAAAAAATCTCACCTCACAAAAATTCTCACCTCATAAAAATTCTCATCTGTTACATTCTTCCCCCTTAATAGGATTCTGTCCCCATAATCGATATCTAAGGGGTTACACACTTCAATTAAGCAAATAATTGAGGATAAGACTTTATCATAACATTTTCGAGTTTCCATGTAGCTTCTTCAGCACTGTGGTTCCTCCAAATTACCTTAACAGAAGGTATCACTTTATTCCTAAGTACTTGTTCTTTTCTGTCAATAATTTGAACAGGAACCTCTTCATAAGTTAAGTCTTTATCAAATTGTAAAGGCTCGTATTCTATTACATGTTTATAGTCATGTTTGTAAGGCCGTAACACAGAAATATGAAATACGTTATGTATATTCTCGAGTTCCGGAGGTAATGCCACTTCGTAAGCTACCTCGCCAACTTTTTGTAATACCTCAAAAGGTCCAATAAATCGGGGACTCAGCTTCCCCTTCTTGCCAAATCTAATCTTCCCCTCCCAGGGAGATACCTTCAGGAAAACGAAGCTTCCTGGTAAGAATTCTCGGTTCTGTCGATGTTGATCGGCATATTTCTTCTGTCTGTCCTGAGCAGCAACCAATCTTGTTCTGATCAGCTTCACAATTTTTGCAGTTTGTTGTACCAATTCCGGTCCCAACAGCTGACGTTCACCAACTTCATCCCAGTATAGAGGAGTCCTGCACTTTCTACCGTATAACGCTTCGTAAGGCGGCATGCCAATACTCGCCTAATGACTATTGTTGTAGGCGAACTCCACCAACGGTAGATGATCATCCCAGCTCCCTTTAAAGTCCATCACACATGCTCTCAGCATATCCTCAAGCGTTTGAATTGTTCTCTCGGTCTGACCATCGGTTTGAGGATGGTACGCTGTACTCATTCGCAAATGCGTTCCCAAACATTCTTGTAAACGCTTCCAGAAATTTGACGTAAAACGCAGATCTCTGTCTGACACAATCGACACTGGGAAAATATGTCGAGAAATGATCTCCTTAACGTATAATTTAGCTAATTGTTCTAAGTTATATTTAATCCTGATTGGTAAAAAATGGGCTGACTTCGTCAGTCGATCCACAATAACCCATATCGCATCGAAACCTTTCTGAGTCGCTGGAAGACCCACCACGAAATCCATCGTGATATGCTCCCATTTCCACTCTGGAATTTCTAATGGTTGCAGCAATCCGCTAGGTCTCTGGTGTTCTGCCTTGACTTTCTGGCACGTTAAGCATTTCGCAACGCATTCAGCAACGTCCCTCTTCATATTCGGCCACCAAAAATGATGCCTGAGATCCTGGTACATCTTCGTACTCCCAGGGTGAATTGAATATCTCGAGCTGTGAGCTTCGCTCAAGATTTCCTCCTTAACTTCTGGTACTGGCGGTACCCAGATTCTACCTTCAAATCGTAGCAGTTTCTCACTGTCGATCTTGAATTTAAACTCTTCGCCATCAGCTATTCTGTTCCGAATCTTCTCGCATTCTTAATCTTGAAGTTGAGCTTCTTTTACCTTGTCCACAATAGTAGAACCAGTGGTTACTTGAAACAACTTCTCATCCAATTCCTTTGGAAACTTTACTTCCAGCTCTAATCTAGCCATCTGCTCTATTAATCGATTCTGATCAGTTAACATATTCAGCTTCTCCCGACCTTTCCTGCTCAAAGCTTCGGCGACAACATTAGCTTTACCCGGATGGTAAAGTATTTCACAGTCGTAGTCCTTGATCAGTTCCAACCATCTCCTTTGGCGCATGTTCAAATCCTTCTAGGTGAAGATATGCTTCAGACTCTTGTGATCTGTATATATTTCACACTTCTCTCCATATAAGTAGTGTCTCCAAATCTTTAGAGCAAACACTACTTCCGCCAATTCCAAGTCATGGGTCGGATACCCCTTCGCGTAGTCCTTCAGCTGACGTGACGCATAGGCAATGACTTTGCCGTTCTGCATCAACACACAGCCTAATCCTTTATGTGAGGCATCACTATATACCACGAAATTCCCCGAACTATCCGGCAAAGATAATACAGGTGCAGTACTCAACCTTTTCTTCAACTCTTTAAAACTCTCCTCACACTTCTCCGTCCAAACAAACTTAATTATTTTACGAGTCAAATTCGTCAACGGAGTTGCGATTTTAGAAAAGTCTTGGATAAATCTTCGGTAATAACCAGCCAATCCCAAGAAACACCTCACTTCAGACGGCGTCTTCGGCTGATCCCAATTCATTACCGCTTCAACCTTCGACGGATCTACTGAAATACCCTCCTTGTCGATCACGTGGCCAAGAAATTGCACACGTTCCAACCAAAATTCACATTTTGAGAATTTAGCGTAAAGCTTTTCTCGTCTTAGTGCTTCTAAGGTTAGTCTTAAGTGTTCAGCATGCTCCTCCTCGGTCTTGGAATAAACCAGGATGTCATCTATAAATACTACCACGAACTTATCCAGAAATGGTTTGAACACCCTGTTCATTAGGTCCATAAATGCAGCTGGGGCATTCGTGAGACCAAATGACATCACCAAAAACTCGTAATGACCATACCGAGTCCTAAAAGCAGTTTTCAGTATATCTTCCTTCCTCACCTTCAACTGATGATACCCGCTTCTCAAATCAATTTTTGAGAAATACCTCGCACCCTTCAGTTGATCAAATAAGTCATCGATCCTAGGTAAAGGATACCTATTCTTGATCGTAACTTTATTCAACTCCCTATAATCAATGCAGAGACGCATCGATCCGTCCTTTTTCTTCACGAATAAAACAGGCGCTCCCCAAGGTGAAACACTCGGTTGGATATACTTCTTGTCTAACAGTTCCTGTAGTTGAACCATCAGTTCCTTCATCTCGACTGGAGCCATTCGATATGGAGCCTTTAAAATTGGAGCAGTTCCCGGCGCTAAATCGATCACGAACTCTGTCTCCCTATCTGGCGGAAGCCCTGGCAAATCGCTCGGAAAAACGTCCACAAACTCCTTAACTACCGATATCTCTTCGACCTTCGAGCTCTCCTTACGCGTATCTACTATGTAGGCTAAATATCCTACACAGCCTTGCATCAAAAGTTTCTTGGCTTGCATCACCGTCAGACAATTCGCTTGTCTAGGCGATTTACTGCCATAGAACACTACTTTCGACGGAGTCGTAAGGTTTACCGACTTTTTCTGTCAGTCGATTACCGCCCCATGGTTGAACAACCAGTCCATACCTAGTATGACGTCGAATTCCCCAAGTTTAATCGGAATCAAATCTACTCTAAGTTCCTGACCTTTAATGTCCAGTCTGTAATTCCTATAAACGCTCCTAATAGGAATATCCTCCCTATTCGCAATTTCTATGTTCAAAGGGTAAACTAACTCCTCTACAGGTAAGTCTAGGGTTTTACCAAAATCATCAGATATGAATGAACAAGTAGCACCCGAATCAAATAATACATATGTATTTATACTATTGATCGGAATAATACCTGCCACTACGTCTTTTGATTGCACCGCGTCTTGCACCGTCATGTTGAATGTGCGGGCAGTGGGTCGAACGGCCTGTAGTGGAGAAGGTCCGGCAAGAGTCATAGTTCTGTCGTTGTCCTTTCCTCCATTCCCTATTGACCCTGCCGCTGGCTTCTTAGGGCAATTACTAGCCATGTGATCCTTGGATCCACATGTATAACAAGCTCCTTTCTTGAGGTTTGGGCAATATGGCGCGATGTGGCCTTCCTGACCATATTTGTAGCATACGCGTTTCCCTTTCATGCACACTCCAGTGTGAATCTTCCCGCATGTAGCACACTCTTCAAGCTTCCTCTTCTGATGGCCTCCCTGCTGACTCCCAGCAGAGTTATTGTCATTCCACTTCCTTTTCTGATGAATAGCCCCGCTACCACTAGCCTTAGTTTCCGTTTCATTCTTCTTCTTCTATCTTGGTTGAATTTATTCACCGCTTCGCTTCCCCCTTCAGCTAGAATAGCCTTTTCCAGAACGGCTACAAACGTATTTAGCTGGAACATAGAGACCTTGCTGTAGAGCCAGGGTTTCAGTCCCCGCTCAAACCTCCTCGCCTTTCTAACATCCGTGTTGACCTGGTAAGTAGCGAACCTGGCCTGTTCATTAAACTTCGCCGCTTATTCCGACACTGACATCGTTCCCTGCTTCAGCTCTAAGAATTGGACCTCCATCTAATCTTGTGAACTCACTGGGAAGTACATCTCGTAGAACATCTCTTTGAAATGTTCCCACGTTATGACTCCTTCTCCCTCTCTAGTCTTATTCGCCTGCCACCAGAAGCTAGCATCTGCCTTCAACATAAAAGTCGCAAATATCGTTTTCTGGTCTTCACTGACCCTAGCCACGTCAAATACCTTTTCTATTTCCATAATCCACGTCTGAGCATCTATAGTGTTTGTCGATCCCTTAAATTTCGACGGTCCTACTGCCCTAAACTCTTTAAACGTCGTGGCTTGCACTTGCGGCTGATTCGCCACTGCTCCTGCCAGCAGGTTCACTAATTGCTGAACTGCATTAGCGTTTGTTGCATCGTTATTGTTGTTGTTTGTTGAACCCTCGGGGTTTTGACGTGTTACTCTTCTTCTAGGAGGCATTTTCTGATAAAAAAATATTATTATTAGATCCTTTATTCAAATATTAAGTATTCAAGTTCACACTTAAAGGTTTGAATATCTCAGTTCTCATAGAACACAAAGCACGTCAATAGACTTCTTTTATTCCTTAGTCGTAGTAAAAAAAACATCAACCAGATAGCATTTCTGCCATTTACATCATCCTTCCTGAAGTAAAAAAATTGCAGGATTACATTATTAACTTATCCCATTCTTATCTCAATTATGGGATTTAGTTGATCTATTTCAAAAGCAACACATAAACAAAAGCTCTACTACTACTGCTACTACTACTATTACTGCTATTGCCGTTACTTCCTAGGCATATTAATACGTCGCACAGTCTCTCTGCGTTCCTCTTCCATTACCCGTAATGCCGTTCTTTGGTCCACCACATACCACGGTAAACCTTGGAACTGAGCTGGGTAGTAGAAAATACGGTCCTGATCTCTTTCGATCGCTGTATGAAAAGCATATTCCGTTTCCCTCAGCTTGGCCCTCTTGGCTTCAGCTTCATCTTCAGCTCGATCAGCTCGTTGATTAGCCCTCAAGCTTGACTCTTCAGCCCTGGCACGCTTCCTCGACTCCTCCTGGATGTCTTGCTTTAGTTTTGCCAGTTCAAATCGAGCAGTATCTCTTTCAACTTTCATATATATCAAGTTCCACTGTGCATCTCCCAGGTCACTTGCAATTTCCTCGATCGTATTGTCTCGTTGCTGGATAGTTTCCTCAAGATCTCCTACTCGTCCATGAAGCTCCACGTTGCTATCGTAGACTACCTCGTACATCTCAACACTAGTAGAGTGAGGTGGGAATTCCTCTTCGGGATCCTCTTCCTCCTCTTCAGACTCGTCCTCGTCCTCGTCCTCTGGAATAGGTGTCAGCTCACGCTCCCGACCAGCTATGGTGATCACTGGAGATGGCTCTCTCCTAACCAGTTGCTCCTAAACAACATGTATGTCACGGGGTTCCTCCCCTCCTGGCACCTGAGATACAACCTCTCTAGCCTGACTAGATTCTCCAATGTTCGTCATCCTGACAAAAGAATTTTAAAGTTTTTATTACGTGATATCGAGTCGTCACCCTTCAAATGCCTAAACGTAACACATAGCACATAAGGTAGTTTATTATCTTTACCTATCACATCTATCTTTTCGATCTTACCTTAAGGCTACTACCTAAGGTTTTCCCTCACCTAAGGTTTCATAACCTATGGCTTTGATACCAACCTGTGACACCCCCAAATCCGGGTACTTCGTTTCCACATGATTTGGTGTTCACTTTCTAATTAAAACATACATCTACCCAAATAAAATTTCAAACTAATTACAACCTTCATAAAACCTTAATAAAATCTTCCTCTAGAAAGAATGGCAACTTGTTCAACAAAAATCCCAGGGTTATCTAAACCTTAACATCATTCAAATAACGTAAATGCGGAAATATAAACATAACCAACTAAGTCTTATTACGAAAGCAACTTGACGTCACAAGCCTTCACTTATTCATCTTTCCTTTTCCTTTACTTGTTGATGGTATGTCAACATTCTTGGTCTCAACTGCAAATGGTGGTAAAGCAGGCAAGAGTGAGCAAACAAAAGCTCACTTGGATATACAACAGTGATATGACATAAGTGAATCGTTTCAAAAGAGTTTGAATAACTTTACTTTCATCAATATAAAGAATTGAAATATAATTCTTTCCTCAATATATAGGATTCGAATATGAAATCATCTAAGGGTCATAAGACCTTGAACCATTGTCCTAGGTTATAAATATTTCTATTTAAACCTTTAACAGTCAATAAGACTATGGACCCTTAACTCGTACTCAGGGGGATCAACCCTTTGTACCATGAATTGTGCACAACCATTTAACGCTTTCACATAAATTTCCCCTAATTAATAGGGTTGTTCCTTCTCAGAAATTGAATACAAGTCCGCACCAAAGAAAGTTTGGTTTGGATAGATAAGGGAACTTTAGAGTTCAACTATCATCAACTAGGAGTAGTTGAATCGACTTACAGTCCTTTACAGTTCAATCATGAACAAATTACAAAATATGACGATAAACTTCATAATAGATAGGCATGCTTTTAGAAACAACTTAAAGCATTCGATAGACTAAGTAGATCTTGTTTGAACAACTAAGTCAAGATCACATTACTAAAATAACGCTTTAATACTTACGCTTTATGAGTATGGTATAACTTTTACCACACATAACAATTTAAAGAACGTAAATGAACTTTCGTGATTTCTTGAGCAAGGGTTAGGAAACTTGCACAATGAAAATATACAATGAATAGGCTTGTATAGAATTCAAGAGTAGATTAAAGATCTTGCACAATATAAGTAACAAGTTTAGAAACTTGTTTAACATAAGAGAATAAGGGCAAGAGAACTTGCCTTAAGCGCAAGCTACACTTTAACAACTATACGCACTTCACAAACACCCTACACATTTATATTACATTCAAACCATCTATTAGTATCCAATTACAACATTTAAACCATTGAACTTCATATCCAAGTCCAACTCATAGTATAATTTATCACATTGGTTACTAATTAGTCAAGTACGTGAGTCTATACTCACGGCATGCATTAATAAGCCTATACTTCAATGAATCGTGTTGTGTGCCTCGTGAAAGCAACACACAAACACACACATGTAACATATTCATAATATACTTCAATCTAACTTAAACACATCAAAAATATGTTATCTTATTATACATTTCACTTTCCAAGTCTTAGAAACAAGTTAGCTTAACAAACGGGGCATAAAAACTCAAAAACAAAATTCCAGATTTTCTTGGCAGCAGCCCCACCCGCTGGGGCGGGTCCTCCCTGCATAAAACACCCGCTGGGGCGGGTGTTCCCCCTGCCACAGCCCCCGGCTCGCGAACTGGTGGAGAATTAAGCCAATTTGGCTTATTCTTTCACACCGAATTCGATTTTTCCCAACATGATAAACATAAAACTTGATACTAACAATATTTTAAACTTATTATCATGCTCATAACATATATAATACATAAAACACATATTCCAAAACAAGATTTCATGATTTTCAAAGAAAAATACAATTTTAAGCGTTCTTGACGAAAATTGCTACTACGAATTCGTTTTTCATCCAATTCAAGTGATTCCAATTGTGTTAACTCATATTCTTAACACATTAACATAATACATGATCAATTTTAACAATAACTCAAAATCAAACATCAATTTGATAGTTTCAAAAGCCATTTTCAGAAATAGTTTCACCAAAAATCACTATGAACACACTTCTTATTGTTTATCAAAAATTCATGGATTGAATTGCTAGAATCACCATATAACTCATATATAATCATGTTATATCACATATTACACATAATTCATGCTCACCTCAAGGATTTAAGGTAATTTTCAACATAACTTCATAATCTAACACTATGAACATGAATTTCATAGTGTCCATCATATACTTGTGAATTGAAATTCTTAAACAACTATGAAACTCTCATGTAAACATATATATATATATACATACATATCCCATTCACATATCAAAATAAATACCTTTCACTAAGAGACTTTCACATAGAGTTCTAAAACAAAGAAAACATAAAAGAATATGCTTTGAAAACTTGTTTTACAACAATTGTATTTTGAAAACCCTTTCATGGCATACAATTACATATGAAAACATATGAACACCATATATACATATAATTTCATGATTGAAAAAAACCTAATTTGAGAAAGAAGAAAACACAACACCTATGAATTAGTTCTAGGGTTAAGATTATAACCTTACTAGTTTTAGGTTCAGAGAGAGATGAACTTGGGCTTGCTTTGCCTTCTTCTTCTTCTTCTTCTTCTTTGAGAATTCTCTGACAATTCTCTCTAACCCTCTTCTTTTTTTCTTTCTTTGTTTTATAAAACTAACGTAACTTTGTTTTTAACTTACATATATAATATTATACATATAATCATATACATATATGTAACTTATATATAATAAGTATAATATTTATAACCATAATAAGTATTATTAATTACATAGGTTATAGAATTTGAAAAGAGTAAGGCCACGTTTGGCAAAACTACATTATTTTTTAAAAAACTAACTTATTGAGCTTAAGGCATTGTTTGGAAGAAATAAGATTAAACAAGTACAAGGGCCTTGTTTGGCAAAACACTTTAAAATCATTTTCTAGTCTTTTAATAACTCTTTAAATCCATAGATTAAATATTACACTTATTTAATTAAATTACAACACTCTAATTCAATTAAATAAACTAACATTCACATAATACCAAATTGAATTTCCTTTATTAAACATAATTCGTGTACAAATTATTATCACTTAGCACATAACATTAAATCTAATTAAATCATTCTTAATTAAATTAAAATTATGCTACACCATTGCTAACATATCAATTTAATTTATCATATAGCACTTAATTAAATTGTCCACAACACTCGCACACTTTATTTATTTATCTTCACAATTAAATTCCATAAAATATTTATTTACTTCAATAAATATTTACAATTAACATATAAAATTCTCAATCGTTACATGCCTTGTCCCAATTTGAGTGTCCAAATTCTTCTGCACTTCATATATACGTGAATGGCCTAAGGATAGCTTATCTCATTCATCTCTCAATTTCCTAGCTAGCTAATAATTGCAAAGGGTGTGGGAGTTATAATGAGATTTACCAACCCTCAACCACTCTCCCTTAACCATTGTGCAATCTTGAAATCCTTTTGTTTGGTTTGGAAGGTAAGAGCATTGTCTGTGTATTAATTGGTCTATAAATGGAGCTCTTATCCTTCATGTTTTCATTGCTGATAATTATGTTAAGGGTGAATTGAGAGTATATTGCTAGTAAGATGGTTTACAGTTGAGGGAGGATTTCTATAGTAGCATTAGCAAGTTCAATTTACATTTTGCAAAGGTATAATCCTTTATACTCATGTTCTTCTATTTTGTGGAAATCTAAGTTTTGATTCTTGAATTGAGCATGGATAGATTAATTGTTGAGTTGAGATATGTTTGTTAATTGTTCCTTAGTTGCTATACTAGCTTATATATATGTTTAGACTGTTATATGGCTGATTAGAATAAAGTTCGTATGAAGTTTCTATGTTTGGACTGGAAAACTGCCGAAGCAGGCTACTCTCTGGCAAGAACCAGACACAGCGCAGCTGCGCCGGTTTATAACTGAGGCGCAGCGCAGCTGCGCCTTTCCCCTGCACCAGATTCTAATTTTCTGTTAAGGATGTGAGTAATAGTAGGTTAACTAATTACTTAAACCAGCTTGCAAGCATGAGTAACATGTATAAACAAGTATATTGACATAGCATGAGTAGGTTTGACCATGACGAGATACAAACTTGATGAAGAAGCTTATAGTTTGAAAATAAACTTAAGGTTTTATAAACAAATTTTGGCGTATATAAGTCATGTTTATATTCTTACTTTTGAGACACATTAGTATGGTTTAAGAATGCATGAAAGGCATGTTGACTTACGTATATGAGTTTCATAATGTAACATGAGCATGCATACCTCACTAGTGCACATTTCTAACGAAAGTGTAAGTTTTGAAAACAAACTTTGACACGTATGTACCATATCCATATTCTAATTTTGCAAGCATGTTTACATGGCCTTGAAATACATGACAAACATGTTAACATATGTATATATATAACATGAACATGTTAGGCCTTATTAGTGAACTTTACTAATGAAAGTATAAGTTTTGAAAGTGCACCTTGACATGTTACATTGAGGTTTGGATTTCGATATTTATGGACATGTTTGATAGTACTCTTTGACTCGCTAATGTATCATACATGTATGCTTACCATGTTAGCTGTCATAAAATCAAGTTAAGCATAAATGAAAAACATATAACCTTGAAGTGGGCATAGAATGTGCATGCTAGGTTTCAAACTTGAGTTAATGACCTTATAGACATATGTACGTAATGGATATTAGTAATCTGAATGCTAGTGAATGACCTCGGGTTGTCTAGCAGCATGAAATGTCATTTCTGGTTTGACCAGTGAGTGGCGCAGCTGCGCCACTCTTAAGGCCAATACATGCGCAGCTACGCCAGCCTGTTTTCAAGATTTGTGCAGTCTGTTTGTTCTTGATTTTGTACTAGACTTGTAATATTACTTAAACTGCAAATCATGGTCTGACCCCTACTAGTTTATGACTATATGATGAACATAGTAACCGTGCATGACTAGTTTAAATACGACAAGGATTTTTAAAGGTGAAACTTAGAAAGTTTTATTGTAATGGTTATATAAACCTCGGAAACTATAATTCCTTTAAGGTTTGAGAAAAGTATGAATAATAAGGATCATATAAGTTTTAAATATATGTCAAACACCTTTAGTTAAGTGTGTAATATATGTATATAAAGGATGATAGTAAGTATGTATGGTTAAGATATATCTATACGTACCTATCTATACTAAGCGTATAATAAGAAAGTGAAACAAGGTTCTAAGAACCAAGATAGAAAATAATATAATACTTATTATTATATTGAGAATGTATGAATGTATGACTAATGGATATGAATCCATGATTATGTAACTGTGTAGGATTACACGAAGTGCAGATATTCTTAAGCAGTTAAGTCGTAGTTATTAAACTACGAATCAGGCAAGTCTTTCAGTTCCTATTTGATATATGAATTCAATAACTGTTAGTTGAATTATATTATGCTATGATGATGTGAACTTATATATGAACTGTATATGAGAATTGTATGAGATTGAAAGTTAATCTTTGATGATATGCTTGTTATGTGAGAAGTAACAGGCGTAGTAAATATAAATTGTTTATAAATGCATGAACTGAGTATAATGTTATATGTTATGTGATGCATGAAAATTGTTAGAATTGCTGAGCTGTCGAGCTCACTCTTGCAAATAACCACTTTTGCAGGTTAAGGACTTACGATAAAGACTTTGTGCTTCTTGATTGATAAAGATAGATAGTATCGTAATGAAGAATACTGTTTAGATTATTACTTGAACCACGTTTAGGTTCTAGGAGTGTGCTTGATATATACTTACGATGTTTAATACTTGTTGCATTGTAAAGATGTATTAGTTAATACATAGAGGATATCGAGTTGAGTTATAAACCTTTATACGGTAATTCGAATCATATTATATAGTTGATTCAAGAATTGTAAGTGATTCAAAGTTATGGAATCAATAAGAAGAATTTATTCAAAGGATATTGAAAAGTTTAAATTATTCCGTATTTTAGTAACATCGAATATGATGTAAAGACGATATCTTTGATATGAAAAGAATTTATATTCTAAATTGTAATAAGCAAAGTTGTATTCTTTTACTAATGATTAAAAGATGTAATAGTTTTGCGTTAGTATTTGGTTAGTAGTATCGTGACTGCACCGGATCTGAGGTAATAGAAGGGACCCGGATTTGGGGGCGTCACAGTTCGCCTCGCCTCTCATCATGTACATCGCAAATACTATTTTCTGGTCTTCACCCACACGAGTTATAGTGAAAGCCTTCTCGATTTCCTTGATCCAGGTTTGCGCAATTATTAGGTCAATAGTTCCTTCAAACTCTGGGGGTCCTACGCTTCTAAAGTCTTTAAAGCTTGTCACTGGAATAGCTTGAGGGTTAGGGCGAACAGGTTCATTGTTCCTCCCCCTAAGAGCTTCTCCTAACAGATCAATTAGCTTCTGAATGGGATCTACTTGTTCCCTCTCGTTGTTAACTGATTCTTCGGGTGCAGTCAATCTACGTCTTGGTGCCATGATCTGCATCACAAATTTTCATTTTATTATTATTCAGTTATATCACTTAAGTATTTCTTTTAATACTAAAAGAATAAATTTATAACACGTTTCTGAAATAAACTTCATTTATATTCATATGCCAAATTGTTCCATTACATGATTTTTCCTAGCATATTTCTATAAATGTTTCACATATCCCCTAATATCACAAAAGACAGAAATATAATAACCTGCTACCATACTACCCCTCTAACAAATGCTTACTCGGGGTTTACATCACTATCCCATACTTTAAACAAAAAGTTGGGATTACAACATAGTATATACATCACATAAGATAAATACTACTACTAAATTGTCTAAGGGTCTCATCCCATCATGCCACGCTCCACAATGCTTTTATACTCGATCTGGGCTATATACGCAACCAATTCTCGGCTCAAAGTATGTAGGGTTTGTCCCTGCTCCGCTGGGTAGTGGTACACACCGTCAATCACCCTCTCAATTGCTGAACGGAACACGTACCCCATCTTGTTCATCTTCCTTTTCTTACATCTGAACTCATCCTCCAGGTCGTCAGCTCTCTCATTGGCCGCCTCCCACTTCTCCTCGAAGTGTATCCAATCTATCACCTCCAATTCCAGCTGAGTACCGAGGGCTTCCTTCTTACTCTTCTCACTCAGTTCCCTCTGTTCAACCTCTTCTAGCTTTCCTACCAGATCCACGTTCCAAGCTACCGACCTGTGAAACAAGGTCCCCATCTGGATCCCTGCCTCGTTGCGGTAGGCAATCTCCACCTCTAGCTCCTGCATAGCCAACTTCCTCTAGTGGTCTTCGTCCCTTAATTTCTGGAACTCCAACTCTCTCTCCTGGGCCTCAGCCTCCAGCTCCTGGACTCTGCAGTCCAACTCCAGAATATGCTCCTCGTACTCTCCCAGCATATGCTCCTCCAGGTTAGGCTCGTAGGAGTCCTCCATGGGTTCCTCTTCTATAGGTTCATCTTCCATAGGCTCCTCCTCGGGGTCAAACTCCACCTTGATCTCATCCTTGTCGTCAGACTCGAATGGTGCAACAGCCTACACTGGCACAGCCTCTAAAGGTGCCTCGTATACTACATGTATACCTCTAGGCTCCTCCTCGGCCACTCTACTAGGTACACCTGTGTAGAATGAAGTTACATTTCATAACACGCTAAGTCTCGCTCTAGGGAAAATTCTATGTGAGTTCTATCTCTTTATAACTTCTAAATTCTCCTAAGTTATAATTTAAGGGCACTCGCTCCTAAGGTTTATAACTATAGCTCTGATACCAACCTGTGACGCCCCCAAATTCGGACCGCCACTTGGTCACTCGAATTCGGTTTGTCACGTTTTAAAATCTAACATCATGATAATAATATCACGACTAAATGTCGCATCTCACAGCGGAATAATACTCATCACTACTACCGAATAGATTACATTTAATTAATATAATTTATTCACGTCCCAAGGTCTCGTAACTTAAACAGTGATTACATAGCATAGACATAACAGAAGCATACATAACCTTAACTTGTATATAATAGGATAAATTCTTATTACAATCATAAGTCCTACATAATATTAAACTACTCAGTAGCCTTTCCCTTGCCCTTGTCGGTGCACGAGGGTTCGCACTGCTCTGCCTTAACTGAAATGTTTTAGGGAAAGCAAGAATGAGCAATAAGTTTGCTCAGCAAGTAATATAACAACAAGGGTGAGTAATATAGTTCTCGAATCTCAAAAAGGGTATAGCAAGGTATGATAGTTCAAGGATAGCAAGAATATCAACAGTTCTCAATAACAATCGCTAAGGACAGAATAATATCAATATGATTCAACACTAAATCAATTTAAGATTTCAAGATAACTGAATACTGAGAAGTTACTAAGGACTATGAACTCTTACTAGAATTAATAGTATTAAACTGATAACCCAATAAAAAATAAGTACAACAAGTGATCCGCCTAAAGTACCCTACGGTATGCATATCGTTTAATCGTACTAAGGTGCGCACGTCGGTCTCCCGACAAATATAATTTCCCTTCAAAGAAAATTGTTTATCTCAGTCAAACACAAGATCCCGCACTAATCGATTGGTTTGGGTCGCCATTCAACAATATAAGTCTAGCCGAATCAAATGGTATAGATCACAACAATTATAAGTTCAATCTCAAGATTTAAAGCTCGAAGAATATAAATCGACTTTTATCTTATACATGAAGTATATAGTTTATAATACATGACTTGCAATCTCAAAAGTTTACTTATACGATAATAATAGCACAAGTTTAATGAATGCTCAATAAAAAGTAAGGTTAGGAACTTGCTTACGACGTTCCTTGAATAAAGTACACACAAGGATAGGATACTTGCACAATAAATGAGTGTAAGTCAGGAAACTTGCCTTATGCGTAGTCTATCCACGTAAAGCTAAATCAACACCTTTCGAATCCCTATTGTAATATAGTTATGCGTATAGGATATTCATTAGTTACGTATATTCATACATGATATATAAGTTTAAACGCATACATAAACGTCTAACTTAGTTGTATACTCTTTACATACTCCATTACACATCTTGCGTACTTATAGCATAAAAATTTAGTTTATAAATCACCATGAAGTCAAATAACATAGTTTCTAATCATTGCTTTATAGTTTGCAAATATCCTTTGGACTTTAACATTTAAATGTTTATAAACATATATCAACATACTTTTATTGCACATATGTTTATCTATGTATTCGACAAACATATAAAATCATAGATATATAACCCACATTGTTTTTATTTTCAAAAACCTTAGAAACACCTTGGCGAAACTTAGTTCCATGAAGTTACTATATGCTTGAACACTTAAAACATTTCTTGAGTAATGTATTATAGCTTAAGGCATTCATACATGTTGAGGAACTTTAAAACTAGGGTTGGTCTTTTCTATTTACTTTCAGCAATGGGTAGTTCTATTCATAAATCTTCATTTTACAAAGCAAAGAAAGCTTATCATGTCAAAGACTAACCATAGTACTCATTAAACCACATAACATTGCCAAACAACCTCTTTCTACGCATGCTTGCATATATTAGATTCATGTATTCAAAATCAACATAACTTTACTTTTTGAAAACTTGTTCTAAGCAACATTGAGTAGTGTACATATTTGTCTTAAGAAATCTCATGTTAAACAAATTAAGTATGTAAAGCAGTTCGAAACCACATTTCATATGTAGTCATAAAACTAACTAAGTTGTGAATACATACTAAAAAGGTTAGATTTCCAAAAAGGCATAAGGTTTTATAAACATGGTCTTCGTCCTTCATCTTTTCTTTCAAAAGGTTATAACTCAAACTCTAATCTACTAACACATCATGCAATACACATTGACACATGTTTAAGGGTTATGTAAGCTCATTAAGTTAAGTTAGGTTAGGTTACTAGGTTTAAGAAATTAACAGAACAAATTTGGTCCCATGACCACCCCCCGCCGGGGCGGCAATTTGGACTACAGGAGGCCCGCAGGGGCGCCATTGTCCAGACAAGCTAGTGAAATTCTCTGGCCACCCCCCGTCGGGGAGGCACTTGAGCTTATAGGAAGCCCGCCGGGGCGAGCATAGCCGTACCAGTTCGGAAATTTCTTTCCCTTGCTGTGAACCAATACCCCAAATCTCAATCCAACAGCAAATTTAAGCATGCCCAATATGTATAAACTCCATAATCTTGCTACACAACATACATAGCATGATTCTAACAAACTTAGCTCGTCAATTTGGATATTAAAGCAAGTATTTCAAAATATTTCTAAAACTTGTAAGGCTTGAATTCTATGAACATATAAAGGGGTATTACCTCTTAAAGTTGTGAAGTAATTTCTTTGCTTTCAATCTCAGGTCTCTCCTCTTCAACTCAACAACACTCGCACACATAAATTTCTGAATTTCACAGAGTAATCAACAAGAAGTCTGAGAAGGAGAATAGCTTCATTTATAGGAAACTTGTTGACCAACATTGGGGCTTTTGTGACACCCCCAAATCTGGATACTTCGTTTCCACATGATTTGGTGTTCACTTTCTAATATAACATACATCTACCCAATGAGTAATGCAAAATAAGCTACAACTTAAATTAAAATAAATAAATCTCCCTTACAACAAGGGTTACAAATTTTTTTAAAATAATCCCGGGTTACTCTTAACCTGACAAGAAATAATAAAGTGCGGAAACATAACATTCCTGTCTCATTACAATCATTTCAAAATAATTAAAACAAGTCTTCACTTACTTTGCTTTCCTTTGCCCTTACTTGTAGACGGAGCATCAGCATTATCAACCTTTACTGAAATTGTTATTTAATGCAAGAGTGAGCAAACCACAGCTCACTGGAGTTTAACAATAATATATACATGAAAGGATATATTTAAAATAATCTGAACAACTTAGCTTGCTTCAATAATAAAGAATTGAATAATAATTCTCTATCAACATTAAAATTCGAATATAGAATTTATCTGAGGGTCACAAGACCTTTGAACTCTTCTTGTCCTAGGTTATAAATATTTGTATTTAAACCTTTAACAGTCAATAAGACTATGGACCTTAACTCGTACTTAGGGGGATCAGCCATTCGTACCATGTATTGTGCACAAACATCTTAGCGCTATGCGTAGTAACCTCCCCTAGTAAATAGGGTTGTTCAACTCAGTAATTTGAATTCGAGTCCGCACCAAAGAAAGTTTGGTTTGGATAATCTTACAAAGGTAATTTAGAATTCACGTTCATCAACTAGGGATTAGTTGAATCGACTTTCAATAATTCATAAATAAAAGAGTTATGAATTAACATATGCTTTAGAAGTAAACTTAAAGCATTTAAAATAATAAACTAGATCTTACTTGAACAATAAGTTAAGATCATTTTAATTAAATAAATAATTGTCCAATACAGAAATGGAAAGGACATTCTCAACAATGAATATATGAACTCAAAGAAATTGTATAGAATTAACAAGTTTAGGGTTAGAAAACTTGAATAGAATTAACGAGTTTAGAGTTTAGAAGACTTTCCTTAAGCGTAAGCTACTTAACACAATTCACGTACTTTAATACTTCCTACACATATATATTAAGTCACAAAAAACCTAAATTAGTTAACACATAACTAATTCACACAAGTGGTTAACCCTCATGGTTAACTCACTCTAATTAAATAAATAATCAACTATCACATAATTAATTACATCACACACATACTCATATAATTAAATTAATTATGTATTTAACAAAATTATAATTAAATAATTATAATTCAAACACTTAATCAAATTATAATTACTTAAATTATAATTACCTTTTAAATTATAAACAAATTATAATTTATAATAAATTAAACGACATCATGCATTATAATTACACAAATTATAATTAATCATGCAATTATCAATTTATAATCCATAATTAAACATGCATTTATTAAATTATAATCACATAGATTATAATTTAAATTAACATCTAATTGATTAAAATAAATCAACTTCTATACCATATAATTTCACAAAAATTATAATTTAAATTAAACATTTACTCTTAATTATAATTAATCACATTATAATTAAGTAGTTCAATTAAACAATTATAACTTATAATTTAAATACTATTAGGTTTTCAAATCCTCTTTTTTTTTTTAATTTCCAAACATGCAATCATCACATTCATATTAACAACATGTTATAGCAACTAAACATATACTTATTGTCATAAAATAATTAAACTAAGCTTAGAAATAACACTGCACAAAAACTAAAGTCACTGCCCCTGCCCAGGACACGGCGCAGCTGCGCAGGGGTCAATCCTGAGAAAACCCAACCGCGCAGCTGCGAAGCTTCTACCCTTACTGCCTGCGCAGCTGCGCCGGCAGCGGACAGAAACAGAGCAGCTTCGCGAAAAGTGTAGAGAAAAGCCAATTTGGCTTAATTCTCTACAATGAGTTCTCAATATAGCCAATCTTTGATATATATATATATATATATATATATATATATATATATATATATATATATATATAATCATAACAGAAACATAATATGCAGTTTCTAATATGTTTTGAATATACACATACATCAAATAACAAGGTTTAAAACACTTAATTCTGTAAAATTTGAATAAAAGTAGTTTCCAGTGTTCTCGATACATTTAAACACTGTCAATTCATTTTTAAATCAAATCACATAATTCAATTCACTATGAATTCATTTCTTGACAAGTGAACATAATCTAACATGAATTTGTACGATAATTAACAATTAAACATAAATTCCTTTGATTTACAAGAGAAAGCTATCCTATATATATAATTTCAAAAATACTTCCCCTGTAATGAATTCATCATGCTTATCATATAATCATGAATTGAAAAATCTCATTCATCATACTAATCCATTATAACAAATTCCTAATAAGCATATTAACACACAATTAATTCATACTTTTACTCTAAATCTCAACCAAATATATAAATTTCATAAGAACACATATCCTCCATTAAGACATGTTCTGACAAAAATTTGATTTCTGAAATTCCTTGATCATGACATACAATTCATATAATAATAATTATAAACACAATTTATATATGTACATCATATTTGTATAACTTCCATGCTAAATCATATACACCGAGAACTCATATTCATGAAGAAAATATATAGAAATATAAAGAAATTGAAATAATACCATTTTTGCTTAGATGATTGAAGAAGAAGATGATAGTGATTCCCATCAAGCTTCTCAAGATATATCTTTTCTTTCTCTTCCTCTTCTCTCTATCTTCTTCTCTGTTATTTTCTCTGCTCTTTCTCTCTTTCTTTTCTTAGTTTTACACTAACTTTAGAAAACTAACGTACTATTAGTATATACATATAATATAGAACACAGGTAATATATAATATATGTAACTCCCATATAATAAGTATATGCACTAACTACTAATTACAACGTAAGTTACAAAATTCAAAAGCCAACTTGGGTTGTTTGGCTACAGGAAAATTAGAAACTAGTTTTACTAACTTAGGAATGTTTTAGGTAAATTAAGTTTAAGCTAGTGTAAGGGCCCTGTTTGGCAACAGTCTTTTAAAACAAAAGCAAGGGCCTTGTTTGGTAAAAATTATTTAAAAATCCTTTTATTTATTTTAACAAATTATTTAACACATACTTTAATGTCACATTTTAATTAATTAAATATCAATAATAATTTAATCAATTAAAATCTAACATCAATAAATCACATAAAATTGCCACATAATTGTAATTACTCGCTAATTATAATTCATGTAACACTTCATCACATAATTCATCTAATTCATTTTTCTCAATTAAATTAGAGCTATAATATAAAATTAATATACATTAATTAAATAAATATTACACATTCATTTAATTAATATATAATACTTAATTAAATCACTCCATAAATCACATGATTTATTTACTTAACTTAATAAATAAATCACCTAAAATATTTATTTAATTCAATAAATATTTAAAATTAAATATATAATCTCAATCGTTACAATCTTCTCTCCTTAAAAGGATTCTGTCCCCAGAATCATACACAAAAAAAAATATTCTCGTCTATTACATTCTTCCCTCCTTAAAAGGATTCTGCCCCCAAAATCAATATATAAGGGGTTACACAAAACTAATCAAATAAATGCGGATAAGATTTCATTATAACATCTTCGAGTTCCCACGTAGCTTCTTCAGCACTGTGGTTCCTCTAGATTACCTTAACAGAAGGTATCACTTTATTCCTAAGTACTTGTTCCTTTCTATCAACTATTTGAACAGGTACTTCTTCATATGTTAAGTCTTTATCAAATTGTAAAGGTTCATATTCTATTACATGTTTATAATCGTGCTTGTAAGGTCTTAATACAGAAATATGAAAGACGTTATGTATATTCTCGAGCTCCGGAGGTAATGTAATCTTGTAAGCTACCTCGCCCACCTTTCGTAGTACCTCAAAAGGTCCAATAAATCTGGGACTCAATTTTCCCTTCTTACCAAATCGAATCTTCCCTTCTTACCAAATCGAATCTTCCCCTTTCAGGGAGATACTTTCAGGAACACGAAACTTCTTGGTAAGAATTCTCGGTTCTGTCGATGTAAATCGGCATACTTCTTCTGTCTGTCTTGAGCAACAACTAATCTCGTTCTAATCAGCTTCACTCTTTCGGTGGTTTGTTGTACAACAATTGACGTTCCCCGACTTCATCCCAGCACAAAGGAGTTCTGCATTTTCTGCCGTATAACGCTTCGTAAGGCGGCATTCCAATACTCGCATGATAACTATTATTGTAGGCGAACTCCACCAATGGTAGATAATCCTCCCAGCTTCCTTTGAAGTCCATCACACAAGCTCTCAGCATATCCTCAAGAGTCTGAATCGTTCTCTCGCTCTGTCCATCAGTCTGAGGATGGTATGCTGTACTCATTCCCAACTGCGTGCCCATACATTCTTGCAATCACTTCCAAAAATTTGACGTAAAACGTGGATCTCTGTCGGACACAATCGACACCGGAACACCATGTCGAGAAATAATTTCCTTCACGTATAGCTTCGCTAACTTATCCAGGTTGTACTTAACCCTGATCGGCAGAAAGTGGGCTGACTTCGTCAGTCGATCCACTATAACCCTTATCGCATCAAATCCCTTCTGAGTCGTTAGAAGACCTACCACGAAATCCATCGTGATGTGCTCCCACTTCCACTTTGGAATTTCTAACTGTTGCAGCAATCCACTTGGTCTCTGATGTTATGCTTTGACTTTCTGGCACGTTAAGCACTTCGCAACGCATTCAGCCATATCTCTCTTCATATTTGGCCACCAGAAATGATGCCTGAGATCCTGGTACATCTTCGTACTCCCAGGGTGAATAGAATATCCAGAACTATGAGCTTCGCTCAAAATCTCCTCTTTGACCTCTGGTACTGGCGGTACCCATATTCTACCTTCAAATCGTAACAGACCTTCATTATCGACCTTGAACTTGAACTCTTCGCCATCAGTTAACCTCGTCCGAATCTTTTCACATTCTTCATCATGAAGTTGTGCTTCTTTCACTTTGTCTACTAGAGTAGAACCAGTGGTTCCTTGAAACAACAACTCATCCGATTCTTTCGGAAACTTCACTTCTAACTCCAATCTAGCCATCTATTCTATTAACCTATCCTAATCAGTTAATACGTTCAACTTCTCCCGACCTTTTCTGCTCAAAGCGTCGCCAACAACGTTAGCTTTACCCGGATGGTAAAGTATCTCACAATCGTAGTCTTTAATCAGCTCCAACCACCTTCTTTGGCGCATGTTCAAATCCTTCTAGGTAAATATATACTTCAGACTCTTGTGATCTGTGTATATTTCACACTTTTCTCCATATAAGTAGTGCCTCCAAATCTTTAGGGCAACACTACTGCCGCCAATTCTAGATCATGGGTCGGATACCCCTTCTCGTAATCCTTCAGCTGACGTGACGCATAGGCAATGACTTTGCCGCTCTGCATTAACACACAGCCTAATCCTTTATGTGGGGCATCACTATATATCACGAAATTCCCCAAACTATCTGGTAAAGACAATACAGGCGCAGTACTCAACCTCTTCTTCAGCTCTTGAAAACTCTCCTCACACTTCTCCGTCCAAACAAACTTAACTATTTTACGAGTCAAATTTGTCAACGGAGTTGCGATTTTAGAAAAGTCTTGGATAAATCTTCGGTAATAACCTGCCAATCCCAAGAAACTCGTCACTTCAGACGGCGTCTTCGGCTGTTCCCAATTCATTACGGCTTCAACCTTCGACGGATCTACCGAAATACCATCCTTGTCGATCACGTGGCCAAGAAATTGGACACGTTCCAACCAAAATTCACACTTCGAGAATTTAGCGTAAAGCTTCTCTTGTCTTAGTTCTTCTAAGGTTAGTCGTAAGTGTTCAGCATGCTCCTCCTCGGTCTTGGAATAAACCAGGATGTCATCTATGAACACTACCACGAACTTGTCCAGAAATGGCTTGAACACCCTGTTCATTAAATCTATAAATGCAGCTGGGGCATTCGTGAGACCAAATGACATCACCAAGAACTCGTAATGACCATATCGAGTCCTAAAAGCCGTTTTCGGTATATCTTCCTTCCTCACCTTCAATTGATGATACCCGCTTCTCAAATCAATTTTTGAGAAGTACTTCGCACCCTTCAGTTGATCAAATAAGTTATCGATCCTAGGTAAAGGATACCTATTCTTGATCGTAACTTTATTCAACTCCCGATAATCAATGCAAAGACGCATCGACCCATCATTCTTCTTCATGAATAAAACAGGCGCTCCCCACGGTGAAACACTTGGTTGAATATACTTCTTGTCCAGTAATTCCTGTAGTTAAACCATTAGTTCCTTCATCTCGGCTGGAGCAATTCGGTACGGAGCCTTCGAAATTGGAGCAGTTCCCGGCGCTAAATCGATCACGAACTATATCTCCCTATCCGGCGGAAGTCCTTATAATTCGCTCAAAAAAATGTCCACAAACTCCTTAACTACAGATATTTCCTCCACCTTCGGGCTTTCCTTACGCGTATCTACTATGTAGGCTAGATATCCTACACAGCCTTACGTCGGAAGTTTCTTGGCTTGCATAACCGTCAGACAACTCACTTGCCTAGGTGATTTGCTACCATAGAACACCAACTTCGACGGAGTCGTAAGGTTCACCAACTTCTTCTGACAGTCGATTACCGCCCAATGGTTGAACAACCAATCCATACCTAGTATGACGTCGAATTCCCCAAGTTTAATCGGAATCAAATCTACTCTAAGTTCCTGACCCTTAATGTCCAATCTACAGTTCTTATAAACGCTCCTAACAGGAATAATCTCCCTATTCGCAATCTCTATGTTCAAAGGGTAAACTAACTCCTCTACAGGTAAGTCTAGGGTTTTACCAAAATCATCAGATACGAATGAACAAGTAGCACTCGAATCAAATAATACATATGCATTTATACTATTGACCGGAATAATACCCGACACCACGTCTTTTGATTGCAAAGCATCCTGCACCGTCATATTGAATGTCCGTGCAGTGGGTCGAACATCTTGCAATGGTGCAACGATAGTAACGGAACTGCCTCTTCCATTCCCTTCGTTCCCTGTTGACCCTGCTATCAGCTTCTTCGGGCAGTTGCGAGCCATGTGATCTTTGGATCCACATGTAAAGCAAGCTCCCTTCTTCGGGTTTGGGCAATTAGGTGCGATGTGGCCTTCCTGACCACAGTTGAAGCAAACCCTCTTCCCTTTCATGCACACGCCAGTGTGAATTTTACCGCATGTAGCACATGCTTCGAACTTCCTCTTCTGTTGGCTTCCATGCTGACTCCCAGCAGCGGTAATATCAGACCACTTCCTCTTCTGGTTCACAGCACTGCTACCTCCAGCCTTAGTTTCTACCTCATTCTTCTTCTTTTTCTCTTGGTCGAACTTCGTCACCGCTTCGCTTCCTCGCTCAGCAAGTATGGCCTTCTCTAACACAGCTGGAAAGGTATTCAACTGGAACATGGAAACCTTGCTGTAGATCCAGGGCTCTAGTCCCCGCTCAAACCTTTTCGCCTTTCTAGAGTCAGTGCTGACCTGGTGAGTACCGAACCTGGCCAACTCGTTAAACTTAGCGGCATACTCGTACACCATCATCCCTCCTTGCTTAAGTTCTAGGAATTGGACCTCTATCTGGTCCTGCGAACTCACTGGAAAATACATCTCGTAGAACATTTCCTTGAAACGTTCCCACGTGATGACTTCCTCTCCCTCTCGGGTCTTGTTAGCCTGCCACCAAAAGCTAGCATCCGACTTCAACATGAAATCCGCGAATGCTATCTTCTGGTCTTCACTTATTCTGGCTACTTCAAATACCTTCTCTATTTCCATAACCCATGTCTGAGCTTCGATAGGGTTAGTCGATCCTTTGAACTCAGGCGGTCCTACTGCCTTGAATTCCTTGAACGTAGTACCCTGTACCTGCAGCTGATTCGCAAGAGCTCCGGTCAACAGGTTCACCCACTGCTGAACCAAATTGGGATTCGTCCCATCGTTATTATTGTTGTTCGTCGAACCTTCGGGGTTTTGACGCGTTACACTTCTTCTAGGAGGTATTTTCTGTTAAGAAAATATTATTATTAGACCCTTTATTCAATTATTAAGTACTCCGGTTCATACTTAAACGTTCTAGACAATTCAGTTCACATAGAACACCAAGCACGTCAATAAACTTCTTTTATTCATTAGTCGTAGTTTAAAAACATCAACCAGATAGTATTTTTGCCATTTACATCATCCTTCCTGAACTGGAAAAGTTGCAGGATTATATTATTAACTTATCCCATTCTTATTTCAAATTATGGGATTTACTTTATTTACTATAAAAAGTAACATATAAACCAAAAGCTCTACTACTATTGGTACTGCAAATACCACTGCCTAGGCATATTAATACGTCGCACAGCCTCTCTGCGTTCCTTTCTTATCACCCGAAACGCCGTTCTTCGGTCCACCACATACCACGATAAACCTTGTAATTGAGCTGGGTAGTAGAAAACACGGTCTTGAGCTCTCTCTATCGCTGTATGAAAAGCATATTCCGTTTCCCTCAGCTTGGCCCTCTTGGCTTCAGCTTCACCTTCAGCTCGATCAACTCGTTGATTAGCTCTCAAGCTTGACTCCTCAGCTCTGGCACTCTTCCTCGACTCCTCCTGGATGTCTTGCTTCAGCTTTGCCAGTTCAAATCGAGCAGCATCTCTCTCAACCTCCATATGTATCAGGTTCCACTGTGCATCTTCTAGGTCACTTGCCATTTCCTCGATCGTCTCGTCTCGCTGCCGGATAGTCTCCTCAAGATATCCTACGCGTCCATGAAGCTCCACATTACTATCGTAGACTGCCTCGTACATCTCAGCACTAGTAGAGTGAGGTGGGAATTCCTCTTCGGGATCCGCTTCCTCCTCTTCAGACTCGTCCTCGTCCTCATCCTCTGGAATAGGTGTCAGCTCACCCTCCCGACCAGCTACGGTGATCACTGGAGATGGCTCTCTCCTAACCAGCTGCTCCCAGACAACATGTATATCACGGGGCTCTTCCTCTCTAGGCACCTGAGGTACATCCTCTCTAGCCTGACTAGGTTCTCCAGCGTTCGACATCCTGACAAAAGAATTTTAAAGTTCATTATTACGTGATAACGAATCGTCACTCTTCGAATACTAAAATGTAAACACATAGGCACATAAGGTAGTTTATTATCTTTACCTAGCATCACTATCTTTTCGATCTTACCATAAGGCTACTACCTAAGGTTTTTCCCCACCTAAGGTTTCATAACCTATAGCTTTAATACCAACCTGTGACACCCTCAAATTCGGGTACTTCGTTTCCACATGATTTGGTGTTCACTTTCTAATATAACATACATCTACCCAATGAGTATTGCAAAATAAGCTACAACTTAAATTAAAATAAATAAATCTCTCTTACAACAAGGGTTACAACTTTTTTTAAAATAATCCCGGGTTACTCTAAACCTGACATGAAATAATAAACTGCGGAAACATAACATTCCTGTCTCATTACAATCATTTCAAAATAATTAAAACAAGTCTTCACTTGCTTTGCTTTCCTTTGCCCTTACTTGTAGACGGAGCATCAGCATTATCAACCTTTTACTGAAATTGTTATTTAATGCAAGAGTGAGCAAACCACAGCTCACTGGAGTTTAACAATAATATAGACATGAAAGGATATATTTAAAAGAATCTGAACAACTTAGCTTGCTTCAATAATAAATAATTGAATAATAATTATCTATCAACATTAAAATTCGAATATAGAATTTATCTGAGGGTCACAAGACCTTTGAACTCTTCTTGTCCTAGGTTATAAATATTTCTATTTAAACCTTTAACAGTCAATAAGACTATGGACCTTAACTCGTACTTAGGGGAATCAGCCATTCGTACCATGTATTGTGCACAAACATCTTAACGCTATGCGTAGTAACCTCCCCTAGTAAATAGGGTTGTTCAACTCAGTAATTTGAATTCGAGTCCGTACCAAAGAAATTTTGGTTTGGATAATCTTACAAAGGTAATTTAGAATTCACGTTCATCAACTAAGGATTAGTTGAATCGACATTCAATAATTCATAAATAAAAGAGTTATGAATTAACATATGCTTTAGAAGTAAACTTAAAGCATTTAAAATAATAAACTAGATCTTACTTGAACAATAAGTTAAGATCATTTTAATTAAATAAACAATTGTCCAATACAGAAATGGAAAGGACATTCTCAACAATGAATATATGAACTCAAAGAAATTCTATAGAATTAACAAGTTTAGGGTTAGAAAACTTGCATAGAATTAACGAGTTTAGGGTTTAGAATATTTGCCTTATGCGCAACCTACTTAACACAATTTACGTACTTTAATACTTCCTACACATATATATTAAGTCACAAAAAACCTAAATTAGTTAACACATAACTACTTCACACAAGTGGTTAACCCTCATGGTTAACTCACTCTAATTAAATAAATAATCAATTATCACATAATTAATTACATCACACACATACTCACATAATTAAATTAATTATGTATTTAACTAAATTATAATTAAACAATTATAATTCAAACACTTAATCAAATTATAATTACTTCAATTATAATTTCCTTTTAAATTATAAACAAATTATAATTTATAATCAATTAAACGATATCATGCATTAAAATTACACAAATTATAATTAATCATGCAATTATCAATTTATAATCCACAATTAAACATGCATTTATTAAATTATAATCACATAGATTATAATTTAAATTAACATCTAATTGATTAAAATAAATCAGCTTCTATACCTTATAATTTCACAAAAATTATAATTTAAATTAAACATTTACTTTTAATTATAATTAATCACATTATAATTAAGTAGTTCAATTAAACAATTATAACTTATAATTTAAATACTATATTAGGTTTTCAAATCCTTTTTTTTTTAATTTCCAAACATGCAATCGTCACATTCTTATTAACAACATGTTATAGTAACTAAATATATACTCATTGTCATAGAATAATTAAACTAAGCTTAGAAATAACACTTCACAAAAACTAAAGTCAGTGCCCATGCCCAGGACACGGCGCAACTGCGCCACCTTTAGCCTTGACACCGGCGCAGCTGCGCAGGGGTCAATCCTGAGAAAACCCAGCGGGCAGCTGCGCAGCTTCTACCCTTACTGCCTGCGCAGCTGCGCCGGCAGCGGACAGAAACAGAGCAGTTTCGCGAACAGTGCAGAGAAAATCCAATTTGGCTTAATTCTCTACAATGAGTTCTCAATACAGCCAATATTTGATATATATATATATATATATATATATATAATCATAACAGAAACATAATATGCAGTTTCTAACATGTTTTGAATATACACATACATCAAATAACAAGGTTTAAAACACTTAATTCTGTAAAATTTGAATAAAAGTATTTTCCAGTGTTCTCGATACATTTAAACACTGTCAATTCATTTTTAAATCAAATCACACAATTAAATTCACTATGAATTCATTTCTTGACAAGTGAACATAATCTAATATGAATTTGTACGATAATTAACAATTAAACATGAATTCCTTTGATTTACAAGAGAAAACTATCCTATATATATAATTTCAAAAATACTTCCCCTGTAATGAATTCATCATGCTTATCATATAATCATGAATTGAAAAATCTCATTCATCATACTAATCCATTATAACAAATTCCTAATAAGCATATTAACACACAATTAATTCATACTTTTACTCTAAATCTCAACCAAATATATAAATTTCATAAGAACACATATCCTCCATTAAGACATGTTCTGACAAAAATTTGATTTCTGAAATTCCTTGATCATGACATACAATTCATATAATAATCATTATAAACACAATTTATATATGTACATCATATTTGTATAACTTCCATGCTAAATCATATACACCGAGAACTCATATTCATGAAGAAAACATATAGAAATATAAAGAAATTGAAATAATACCCTTTTTGCTTAGATGATTGAAGAAGAAGATGATAGTGATTCCCTTCAAGCTTCTCAAGTTATATCTTTTCTTTCTCTTCCTCTTCTCTCTGCTCTTTCTCTGTTATTTTCTCTGCTCTTTCTCTCTTTCTTTTCTTAGTTTTACACTAACTTTAGAAAACTAACGTACTGATAGTATATACATATAATATAGAACACAGGTAATATATAATATATGTAACTCCCATATAATAAGTATATGCACTAACTACTAATTACAACGTAAGTTACAAAATTCAAAAGCCAACTTGGCTTGTTTGGCTACAGAAAAATTAGAAACTAGTTTTACTAACTTAAGAATGGTTTAGGTAAATTAGGTTTAAGCTAGTGTAAGGGCCCTGTTTGGCAACAGTCTTTTAAAACAAAAGCAAGGGCCTTGTTTGGTAAAAATTATTTAAAAATTCTTTTGTTTATTTTAATAAATTATTTAACACATACTTTAATGTCACATTTTAATTAATTAAATATCAATAATATTTTAATCAATTAAAATCTAACATCAATAAATCACATAAAATTGCCACATAATTATAATTACTCGCTAATTATAATTCATGTAACACTTCATCACATAATTCATCTAATTCAATTTTCTCAATTAAATTAGAACTATAATATAAAATAAATATACATTAATTAAATAAATATTACACATTCATTTAATTAATATATAACACTTAATTAAATCACTCCATAAATCACATGATTTATTTACTTAACTTAATAAATAAATCACCTAAAATATTTATTTAATTCAATAAATATTTAAAATTAAATATATAATCTCAATCGTTACAGCTTTGCTCAATGGAATGAAGAAGAAACTAATGGTTCATGGAGAGTTGGTGGAAAATCAAATCCTATACTCACTATTCAGCCCACTCCCCATGAATTATGATTGCTAGAATGGAGCTTGGGAGAAGAAGGAGCAAGCTAGCTAGCTAGCCTTTTTGCAATACACGAAAATGAGAAAGAGAGGAAAATGTCTATTAATTTGGGACAAAAACTCAACATTTACATGTTATTAGCATACATGGGTTATTTGATATTTGCCCACAATGAGCATACATATACACCCACTCACATAATACACATAGCATTATATAATCAATGTACATTGGTTTAGTGCAAATAATATTCACATTAGACTAGAATAATTTAGTTGGGTATTATTATTATTTTCCATAAAACTCATTATTTCAATTCTACATAAATATTAAAATAGTCATTTAATATTCATTATTTATTTAGTCAAAGTTATTTTCTCTCATAGGTTTAAAATACCCATTTAATTACTCCCACATACAACATGGGGTCACATAAGACTCTTTCATGCCACTTAGTAATTTACATAAGTTAAGCTTATTTTTATCATATAGTTCTATATAATAATTATTCACATTCCAATGTCACACCTCATTTTACAACCTCTATTATACAACTACATACATATATATTTACATTTATATATACATATTCCTATCATCATACATTACACATTGGGCCACATCAATTAAATCAATTGGGCTAAGCACACTAAAGAACATGGACCCTATTATTTAATCTAACACATAAATTGGTTGGGCCACAACTCTTAGTTCTTATAACATATCATATTAGTGTTGTTGGGCTTGGATATATCCTAAATCCAATACATTATTAATTCAATGACCCAACTAGATTAGGAAATTAATTAGGCCACACAAGGCTCATCACTTAAGCTTAATCAAGCTCATTATTGTTTCTATTCTTTTACCACACAAGGTATTTTAACGAGTTTAACAGAAACTCCACATTCTTCCTCAATTATTATATATTCAATTTGAAACAATTGAGTTAACCCATCACACAAACATTTATATTAGAATAAATATTCATTTTCATTTATATATTCGTTTAATAATATTCAAAAATTCTCAGGTATTACAATTCATACGAACTAGGTTTGGTCTTTTCTATTTTGCTTTCAACAATGGATAGTTCTATTCATCAATCATCATTTTACAAAGCCAAGAGAGCTTATCATGTCAAAGACTAACCATAGTACTCATTAAACCACATAACATTGCAAAACAACCTCTTTCTATGCATGCTTGCATGTATTAGATTTAATTTTATAACTCTCTACTTACAAACTCTTTTAGTTCATGCTTGCGTAGTTTATAACGTGTCTTAACTAGATGTGCGAATATGTCGGTTATCATAGTTTGTTCAATAGTTCTCAATACAAGTCGTAGAGTTTTCAACTCAATTGGTTTTGAAATAATAAAATCTCATGACCAACAAGTTAAACATGTAAGGTATCTTGATTTCACATTTCATATGTATTCATAAAACTAACTAAGTTCCGAATACATGCTAAAAGTTAGATTTCAAAAAGACGTAAGGTTTTATAACATAACAGCACAATCTTGGTTCCCTGGTCACCCCCCGCCGGGGCGGGTGATTGTAGTACAAAAAGGCCCTCTGGGGCGGCAATTTATAAAAATTTCTCTGACCACCCCCCGCCGGGGTGGGTGATTGAGCTATAGGAAGCCCGCCGGGGCGGGCGTATCCGATTCAGTTCGAAAGTTCTTCCCCTGCTGCGTACCAAACTTTCGCAAATCACAATCAAACATCAATTTTAAGCATACCCACTATGTATAATATCCATAAACTTGCTACCCAACATACCTAGTATGATTCTAACAACTCCAAGCACATAAACAATCAAATTCAATAATCAATTTCAAGATTTTTTTGCCATATTTCAATGTTTAACCCATTTAGTGATTCTCTTCGCTACGGATTCGTTACTTAAGCAATTTACTTCGTTTAACTTCCGCTGATTTCGTATTCAACCATATTAACAATATCTAGCATCAATTGACATATTTGACCATAAATTTTCCAACTCAAACAAGTATTTTAGCCCTTTTCTAAGAACTTTGCAAAACTTGAATTTAAGAACATATGAAGGGATATTACCTTTTGTGAAATTGAAATGCTACTCTAGCTTCAATTTGCAGATTACTCAACAACACTTCTCACTCCACTTGAACTAATTTCAGATTTCTAGCAATCAAAATGAGAAGGGAAAGCTCCCATTTATTGGAAAAATGAAAACCCATACCAATGCTTTACACAATGAATCATACTAAGAGATGGAAAAAGAAATCAATGAACAATTGATAGTTGGTGAGGAGTTGTTACATTCCATCATGAAGCCCACTCCCCATGAATTATGAGAGCTAGAATGGAGCTTGGGAGAAGAAGGAGGGATAGGCTTCTAGCCTTTTGGTGTTACACGTGAATGAGAATTGGGAGAGCAATTGGACACTCAATATGGGACAAGCTAAACTCAGCATTTGTGCAACAATTCCACACACTATGCTTAATACACATATATGTACACCTTAGGTTAAATATATACTGAGGGTATACATGGACCTAAAATGTCATAACAATATTTCAAGGTAGCCCATTGGGGTACATGTATACACATTGATATATAATCCATGTACATTTTAATAATGTCAAATTATGAGTTGATTGAATAGTGACATACTACATTATTACCAACCTCATTATTCCAATTATGTAACTTATTGAAATAGTTATAGCTATTAATTATTCACATACTTTAATATACCGTATAGTATTCATTAAAGTATTATACCTATCACATGGCCACATAAGTTTATGTTTGTAACTCGTACAATTTTATTACTCTTACAATATAGTTTCCATATTGCATAGTTTCACTAAAGTGTCACACTACACTTTACAACCTCTATTATACAACTACATACATATATATCTACATATATATATGTACATATTCCTATCATCAAATATTACACATTGGGCCACATCAAATTAAATTAATTGGGCTAAGCACACTAAAGCACATGGACTCTATTATTTAATCTAGCACATAAATTGATTGGGCCATATCTCTTTATTCTTATAACATATCAAATTAATGTTGTTGGGCTTGGATATATCCTAAGTCCAATACATTATTAATTCAATGACGCAAGTAGATTAGGAAATTAATTAGGCCACACAAGGCTTATCACTTAAGCTTAATTAAGCTCATTATTGTTTCTATTCTCGTACCACACAAGGCATTTCAATGAGTTTAACAGAAACTCCACATTCTTCCTTAATTATTATATATTCAATTTGAATGAACTTATCTTGCAACACATACATATTTATATTCAAATAAATATTTATTTTCATTAATATAATCATTTAATAATATTTGAAAATTCTCGGGTATTACATCCTCCCCCCCTTATAAACATTTCGTCCTCGAAATTGCTACAAGATTACACAAATAGATGGGGATAATCCCTCATCATCCTATCTTCTAACTCCCACGTAGCCTCCTCGACATCGTGTTACGCCAAAGTACTTTTACAGATGAAATAATTTTATTTCTTAAGGTTTGCTCTTTCCTATCTAATATCTGGACAGGAATTTCTTGATACGCTAGGTTATTCTCCACTTGAATGGGCTCATAAGAAATCACGTGCTTGTAGTCGGTCTTGTACGATCGCAACACGGAGGTGTGGAACACGTTGTAAATGTGCTCCAACTCGGGTGGTAATGCAACTGTGTATGCCACTTCGCCCACTCGCTTCAGTATCTCGAACGGTCCTATAAATCTTGGACTCAATTTTTCTTTCTTGCCGAATCGGATTTTTCCCTTCCATGGAGATACCTTCAAGAATACGAAACTGTCGACTTAAAAGTCTTGGTCCTGCCGATGCAAATCTATATACTTTTTTTGGCGATCTTGAATTGCTACTAGTTTGGCTCTTATCACTGTTACCACGTCCACGGTTTGTTGTACTAACTCTGGTCCTAGTATTCATCGCTCTCCGACTTCGTCCCAACATATTGGCGTCCTGCACTTTCTTCCGTAAAGAGCTTCGTACGGTGGCATGCCGATACTTGCATGGTAACTATTGTTATACGCAAATTCAACTAAAACTAGGTGGTCGTCCCAATTTCCCTTGAAGTCCATCACGCAAGTCCGAAGCATGTCCTCCAGCATTTGTATAGTTCGCTCACTCTGTCCGTCTGTCTGAGGATGATAAGCGGTACTCAACCTCAACTGTGTTCCCAACCTCTATTGCAAGCTTTTCTAAAAATTTGACGTGATGCGCGGATCTCGATCAGAGACAATTGACTCCAGCACTCCATATCGTGAAACAATCTCCTTTACGTAAAGACTCGATAACTGATTCAAACTATATCGGATCTTGATTGGTAGAAAATGTGCAATCTTCGTTAATCGATCCGCGATAATCCAAATGCCATCATATCTCTTCTGTGTGACTGGAAGCCCTACGACGAAGTCCATCGTAATGTGCTCCCATTTCCACTCCGGTATTTCCAATGATTGTAGTAAACCACTCGGCTGCTGGTGCTCTACTTTTAAGCGTTGGCAAGTCAGACATCTACTAATGCATTCTGCGACTTCCCGTTTTAGATTGGGCCACCAAAAATGTTGCCTCAAATTTTGGTATATCTTTGTGCCTCCCAGATAAATGAAATACGTCGTATTGTGTGCCTCGTGCAAAATCTCTTCCATTAACTCGGTTACCGCTGGTACCCACACTCTTCTTTTGAATCTTAAAATACCGTCTTTATCCATTCGGAATCTTTCTTCTTCATTTTTTGCTATCCTTTTTTTGATTTTCTCGCACTCCTCATCTTTCTCTCGTGCTTTTTTTACTCTATCCAGCAATGTCGGACGAGCTTCCATTACGAACAACTTTTCTTCAGACCCTTCTGGTCCTTTCACGTCTATCTCTAATTTCTCAATCTCTTTTATCAGCTCTTCCTGAGTCGTCAAGTGAAAATGTTTCTCCCTTCCTTTTCTGCTCAGAGCGTTGGCAACCACGTTTACCTTACCCAGGTGATAAAGAATATCACAGTCATAATCTTTGATCAATTCTAACCACCTTCTGTGACGCATATTCAACTCCTTCTGTGTGAAGATATATTTTAGACTTTTGTGGTCTGTGTATATCTAACATTTATCTCCGTATAAATAATTCCTTCATATCTTTAACGCAAAAACTACTACCGCTAACTCTAAGTCGTGAGTAGGGTATCGTTTTTCTTAATCCTTTAGTTATCGTGATGCATACGCAATGACTTTGCCGTGCTGCATAAGCACACAGCCAAGTCCCTTGTGCGATGCATCACTATACACCACAAAATTTCTTGCATTATTTGGTAGTGATAACACAGGCGCTTCGATTAATCTCCTCTTCAACTCTTGAAAACCCTCTTCACATTTGTCCGTCCATACGAATTTCACCGTCTTCCTCGTCAGATTGGTCAACGGGGTGGCTATCTTAGAAAAATCTTGGATGAATATTCGATAGTACCCGGCTAACCCTAAAAAACTTCTCACCTCCGTCGGTGTTCTCGGTTGTTCCCAATTACTTTTGCCTCAACATTTGCAGGGTCTACTAAGATTCCATTCTTATCCACCACGTGACCTAAGAATTGAACCTTCTCCATCCAAAATTCACACTTTGAAAACTTCACATACATCTTCTCTTTCCTTAGTGCCTCTAAAACCATTTTTAGGTGTTCGGCGTGTTCTTCCTCTGTCTTCGAGTAGATCAAGATGTCATTGATAAAGACTACTACGAATTTGTCTAAGTAGGGCTTGAAAACTCGGTTCATCAAGTCCATGAATGCTGCCGGAGCATTAGTCAATTCAAATGACATTACCAAAAACTCGTAATGTCCATAACGGGTTCGAAACACAGTCTTTTGTATGTCCTCATCCCGTACTTTCAATTGGTGATAATATGTCCGTAGGTCGATCTTTGAGAAATATTTCGCTCCTTTCAGTTGATCAAATAAATCATCTATCCTCGGTAGCATATATCTGTTCTTGATCGTTACTTTGTTCAATTCTCAATAATCGATATAGAGCATCATCGATCCGTCCTTTTTCTTAACGAATAACACTGGTGCTCCCTAAGGAGACACACTCGTCGAATGTAACCCTTATCTAATAACTCTTGTAATTGTATCATCAATTCTTTCATTTCTACTGGCGCCATACGATATGGAGCTTTCAAAATCAGTGTTGTTCTCGGTGCTAAGTCTATTATGAATTCAATTTCTCTGTCTGGGAGAAGACTAGGCAGATTATCCGGAAGCACATCTTGAAATTCATTCACTATGGATACATCCTTACTTTTTATTCCCTTTTTCCGAGTAACAACAATGTAAGCTAAATAACCTACACATCCTTTCCTTAACAATTTCTTGGCCTGCATCATCGTAACGCAACACGATTGCTTAAGCGAGGAGCTACCATAAAACACTACCTTAGACTTACTCGGAGTTTGAAGGTTCACACATTTGTTCTGACAGTCAATTATCGCAGCATGATTATACAACCAATCCATTCCCAGTATTACGTCAAATTCTCCCAATCTAATTGGAATCAAGTCTACGCTCAGTTCATGTTCTCTAATGATTGCGCGATAATTTCGATAAACGTATTCTATAGGGTTTACTTCCTTATTCGCAACTTCTATGTTCAAGGAATTTTTTAATCGTTCTTGGGGTGTGTTCAGTCTAGTAGAAAATTCTTCAGCTACAAAAGAATAGGTGGCAACCGAATCAAATAATACATAAGCATTTATATCATTGATTGGGATTATAGCTGACACCACGTCCTTCGCAGCCATTGCGTCCTGGACGGTCATGTTAATGGTTCTGGTGGTTGGGTGGTTGGGCGGTTGGATTGTGCCAGTCCGCCGATCATCAGTTTGTTTCCCCCTTGTTGGCTGCTACCTCCGCCACTTCCATTCTTTGGCAGTCCTTAATCCGGTGCTCCGTTGAGCGGCAAGCAAAGCATCCTTGTATCTTTTTTGGTTTCGGGCAGTTGGATGAAATGTGCCCCTCCTGACCGCAGTTGTAGCAAGTGTCGCGTTCCTTCCAGCACTCACCCTGATGGTTCTTTCCATATTTTGGGCATCCCTCAGCCCTCTTCTTAAAACCTCCACAAAAATTCCCCGATTGATTGTTGTTGTTGTTATTGTTATTCTCCCACTTCCTTTTTCCCAAGTTGCTTCCTCCGCTACTACTTCCTCTAATACGGTTCTCTCCTCCAGCATTCTTTCCTTTCTTCTCTTTATTGTATAGATTTAAGGCCTCACTGCCACCTTCTGCAATGATCGCCTTCTCAAGCAATATTGCAAAGGAATTAATTTGAAGAACCGATACCTTATTGAACAGCCACGGCTTCAGCCTTTGTTCGAATCATCTCGCCTTCCTTTCCTCATCTCCAACTTGGTGTTCCGCAAATCGCGCTAGTTCATTAAACTTAGCTGCGTACTGCGCCACCGTAATATCACCTTGCTTAAGTTCCAAAAACTTCACCTCCATCCTATTCTTCATGCTTTTTGGGAAGTAGTTCTCGAAAAATAGAGTTTTGAATCTATCCCACGCTATTATCCCTTCTCCAGCTCTTTGTTGATTAGCCTCCCACCAGTAGTTGGCTTCGCCTCTCATCATATATATAGCGAATACAATCTTTTAGTCTTCACCCACACGAGCTATAGTGAAGGCCTTCTTGATATCCTTAACCCATGTCTGTGCAATGATTGGGTCGATAGTACCCTCGAACTCTGGGGGTCCTACACTCCTAAAGTCCTTAAAGTTTGTGACTGGTACTCCTTGAGGATTGGGGCGAACTGGTTTGTTGTTCCTTCCCCTAAGGGCCTTTCCTAACAGATCTACTAGCTTCTGGATCGGGTCTACTTGTTCCCTCTCACTGTTAACTGATTCTTTGGGTGTAGTCAATCTACGTCTTAGCGGCATTATCTGCATCACAAATTTTCATTTTATTATTACTCAGTTATATTACTTAAGTATTTCTTTTAATACTAAAGGCATAAAATTTTATAACACATTTCTGAAATAACATTTATATTCGTATGCCAAATCCTTTCATTACATGATTTCCCCTAGCATATTTCTATAAATGTTATCACATATATCCCCTAATATCACAAAAGACGGGGGACACTAACATACTACCATACTACCCCTCTAACAAATGCTTACTCGAGGTTTACATCACTATCCCACACTTTACAAAAAAAGTTGGGATTACAACATAGTATATACATCACATAAGATAAATACTACAAACTACTACTAGTCTAGCTAAGGGTCTTATTCCATCATCCCAAGCTCCACAGCGCTCTTATACTCGATCTGTGCTATGTACGCTACCAGCTCTCAGCTCAAAGTATGTACGGTCTGTCCTTGCTCTGATGGGTAGTGGTATACACCATCAATCACCCTCTTAAAAGCTGAACGGAACACATACCCCATTTTGTTCATCTTCCTCTTCTTGCATCTGACCTCATCCTCTAGGTCGTCTGCCCTCTCGTTAGCAGCTTCCCACTTTTCCTCGAAGTGTATCCTATCCATAACCTCCAACTCTAGCTGAGTACGGAGTGCTTCCTTCTCTGTCTTCTCACTTAACTCTCTCTGTTCTACCTCTTCTAACTTTCCTGCCATATCTACATTTCTGGATACCGACTTGTGGAATAAGGTTCCCATCTGGATCCCTGCCTCCCTGGGGTATGTAATCTCCACCTCTAACTCCTGCATGTCCAACTTCCTCTGATGGTCCTCGTCCCTCAGCATCTGGAACTCAGACTCTCTCTCTTGGGCCTCAGCCTCTAGCTCCTGGACTTTGTAGTCCAACTCTAGAATACGCTCCTCGTACTCTCCCAGCATATGCTCCTCCAGGTTAGGCTCGTAGGAGTCCTCCATGGGCTCTTCCTCGGTAGGCTCGTCCTCAACAAGATCGTCCTCCATAGGCTCCTCTTCTAGGTCGAACTCCACCTCAATCTCATCCTCGTCGTCAGACTCGGATGGTGCAACTGCCTGCACAGGCACAACCTCCAGAGGTGTCTCGTATATTACATGTATGTCTCTAGGCTCCTCCTCGACCACTCTACTAGGTACCCCTGTGTCTGCCATCCTACAATCACAAACACAAGACAAACAAACAACAACTCCATTAGAATGTTAAATAAAACATAAGTTCATGTATAGAATCAAGTTACATTTTATAACACGCTAAGTCTTGCTCTAGGGAAAACTCTATGTGAGTTCTATCCCTTTCTAACTTCTAAATTCTCCTAAGTTATAATCTAAGGACACTCGCTCCTAAGGTTTATCACTACAACTCTGAGACCAACCTGTGACGCCCCCAAATTAGGACCGCCACAGGGTCACTCAAATTCAGTTTGTCACGTTCTAATATATAACACCACAATAAATATTAAGACTAAATGTCGCATTGCACAGCGGAATAATACGCAACTACTACCAAATAGATTACATTTAATTAATATAATTTATTCACGTCCGAAGGTCTCGTAACTTAAACATCGATTACATAGCTTAAACATACCATAAGCATATATAAACCAAACTAATACATAATAGCATAAGTTCTTGTTATAATCATAAAGTTTTACATAATTAAAACTACTCTGTAGCCTTTCCATTGCCCTTGTCGGTGCCCAAAGGTCCGCCCTGCTCTGCCTTAACTGAAATGTTTCAGGGAAATGCAAGAATGAGCAACAAGTTTGCTCAGCAAGTAATATAACAACAAGGGTGAGTATTATAGTTCTCGAATCTTAAAAAGGGTATAGCAAGGTATGATAGTTTAAGGATAGCAAGAATATCAACAGTTCTCAATAACAGTCGCTAAGGACAGAATAATATCAATATGATTCGATACTAAATCAATTTAAGACTTCAAGATAACTGAATACTGAGTAGTCACTAAGGACTATGAACTTCTAGTAGAATTAACAGAAATATACTGATAATCTAATAAAACAAGTACAACAGGTGATCAGCCTACAGTACCCTATGGTATGCATATCATTCAATCTTACTAAATTGTGCACACGTCGGTCTCCCGATAAATATATTTTCCCTTCAAAGAAGGTTGTTCATCTCAGTCAAACACAAGATCCCGCACCAATCGATTGGTTTGGGTCGCCTTTCAACAATATAAGTCTAGCCGAGTCAAATGGCATAGATCACAGCAATTATAAGTTCAATCTCAAGATTTAAAGGTCGAAGAATATGAATCGATTTTTATCTTATACATGAAGTATATAGTTTATAATACATGACTTGCAATCTCAAAAGTTTACTTGTACGACAATAATAGCACAAGCTTAATGAACGCTCAATAAAGAGTAGGGTTAGGAACTTGCTTACAACGTTCTTCGAATAAAGTAAACACAGAGATAGGTTACTTGCACAATAAATGAGTGTAAGTCAGGAAACTTCCCTTTTTGTCGATTACCACGTATAGCTTAATATCACCTCAATGAACTATTATATCCTATTTACGTATATATAGGTATACATTAGTCACACATAATATATATATCGACATACTTTTATTACACATATATTTATACATGTATTCGACACACATTTAAAATCATAGATATATAATCCACATTGTTTTTACTTTCGAAAACCTTAGAAACACCTTGGCAAAACTTAGTTCCATAAAGCTACTATATGCTTGAACACTTAAAACATTGCTTGAGTCATATATTATAGCTTAAGGCATTCATACGAACTAGGTTTGGTCTTTTCTATTTTGCTTTCAAGAATGGATAGTTCTATTCATCAATCTTCATTTTACAAAGCCAAGAGAGCTTATTATATCAAAGGCTAACCATAGTACTCATTAAACCACATAACATTGCCAAACAACCTCTTTCTACGCATGCTTGCATGTATTAGATTTAGTTGTATAACTCTCTACTTAGAAACTCTTTTAGTTCATGCTTGCGTAGTTTATAACGTGTCTTAACTAGATGTGTGAATATGTCAGTTATCATAGTTTGTTCAATAGTTCTCAATATAAGTCGTAGAGTTTTCAACTTAATTGGTTTTCAAATACTAAAATCTCATGACCAACAAGTTAAGCGTGTAAGGTATCTTGATTTCACATTTCATATGTATTCATAAAACTAAGTTGCAAATACATGCTAAAAGTTAGATTTCAAAAAGACGTAAGGTTTTATAACATAACAGCACAATCTTGGTTCCCTGGTCACCCCCCGCCGGGGCGGGTGAATGTACTACAAAAAGGCCCATCGGGGCAGTAATTTCTAAAAATTTCTCTGACCACCCCCCGCCGGGGCGGGTGATTGAGCTATAGGAAGCTCGCCGGGGTTAGCGTATCTGATTCAGTTCGAAAGTTCTTCCCCTGCTGCATACCAAACTTTCCCAAATCACAATCAAACATCAATTTTAGGCATACCCACTATGTATAATCTCCATAAACTTGCTACCTAACATACCTAGCATGATTCTAACAACTCCAAACACATAAACAATCAAATTCAAGAATCAATTTCAATATTTTTTGCCATATTTCAAAGTTTAACCCATTTAGTGATTCTCTTCGCTACGGATTCGTTACTTAACCAATTTACTTTGTTTAACTTCCGTTGATTTCGTATTCAACTATATTAACATTATCTAGCATCAATTGACATATTCAACCATAAATTTTCCAACTCAAACAAGTATTTTAGCCCTTTTCTAAGAACTTTGCAAAACTTGAATTTAAGAACATATGAAGGGATATTACCATTTGTGATGTTAAAATGCTACTCTAGCTTCAATTTGCAGATTACTCAACAACACTTCTCACTCCACTTGAACTAATTTCAGATTTCTAGCAATCAAAATGAGAAGGGAAAGCTCCCATTTATAGGAAAAATGAAAACCCATACAAATGCTTTACACCATGAATCAAACTAAGAGATGAAAGAAGAAATCAATGGGCAATAGATAGTTGTTGAGGATTTGTTACATTCCATCATGAAGCCCACTTTCCATGAATTATGAGAGCTAGAATGGAGCTTGGGAGAAGAAGGAGGGATAGGCTTCTAGCCTTTTGGTGTTACACGTGAAGGAGAATTGGGAGAGCAATTGGACACTCAATATGGGACAAGCTAAACTCAGCATTTGTGCAACAATTCCACACACTATGCTTAATACACATATATGTACACCTTAGGTTAAATATATACTTAGGATATACATGGACCTAAAATGTCATAACAATATTTCAAGGTAGCACATTGGGGTACATGTATACACATTGATATATAATCCATGTACATTTTAATAATGTCAAATTATGAGTTAATTGAATAGTGACATACTACATTATTACCAACCAAATTATTCTAATTATGTAACTTATTGAAATAATTATTGCTATTAATTATTCACATACTTTAATATACCATATAGTATTCATTAAAGTATTATACCTATCACATGGTCAAATAAGTTCATATATATAACTCATACAATTTTATTACTCTTACAATATAGTTTCCATATTGCATAGTTTCACTAAAGTGTCACACTACACTTTACAACCTCTATTATACAACTACATACATATATATCTACATTTATATATGTACATATTCCTATCATCATACATTACACATTGGGCAACATCAAATTAAATCAATTGGGCTAAGCACACTAAAGCACATGGACTCTATTATTTAATCTAGCACATAAATTGATTGGGCCACATCTCTTTATTCTTTTAACATATCACATTAATGTTGTTGGGCTTGGATATATCCTAAGTCCAATATATTATTAATTCAATCACCCAACTAGATTAGGAAATTAATTAGGCCACATAAGGCTTATCACTTAAGCTTAATTAAGCTCATTATTGTTTTTATTCTCGTACCACACAAGGCATTTCAACGAGTTTAACAGAAACTCCACATTCTTCCTTAATTATTATATATTCAATTTAAATTCATTTGAATGAGCTTATCTCGCAACATATACATATTTATATTTAAATAAATATTCATTTCCATTAATATAATCATTTAAAAATATTCAGAAATTCTCAGGTATTACAACAATCTTTCCTCCTTAAAATGATTGTGTCCCTAGAATCATGACTCAATAAAACTCATTCATCACATACTTCCCCACTTAAAAAAATTATGTCCCTAGAATCGTTACACAAGAAATTAAGCAAATAATTGGGGATAGTTTTTTATTATAATATCTTCGAGTTTCCACATAGCTTCTTCAGCATTGTGGTTCCTCCAGATTACCTTAACTCATACAATTTGCTCTTTCCTGTTAACTATCTAAACAGGAACTTCTTCGTATGTTAAGTCTTTATCAAACTGCAATTGCTCATACTCTAAAACATGTTTATAATCATGTTTGTACGGTCGCGACACTGAAATATGGAAAACATTATGAATATAGTCTAATTCCGTAGGTAACGCAACCTCGTAAGCTACCTCACCAACCCTTTGCAGTATCTCAAAGGGTCCAATAAATCTGGGACTCAGTTTCCCCTTTTTGCCAAATGGAATCTTCCCCTTCCAGGGAGATACCTTCAAAAAGACAAAGCTTCCCACTTCAAACTCTCAATTTTGACGATGATAATCAATATATTTCTTCTGTCTATCCTGAGCAGCTACCAATCTCGCCCTAATCAGCTTGACGATCTCAGCATTTTGTTATACCAATTCTGGTCCAAACAGTTATCGCTCACCAACCTCATACCAGCATAACGGAGTCCTGCATTTTCTGTCTTACAAAGCTTCGTAAGGCGGCATGCCAATACTTGCATGGTAAATATTGTTGTAAGCGAATTCCACCAATGGTAGATGGTCATCCCAACTTCCCTTGAAGTCTATAACACAAGCTCTTAACATATCTTCTAAAGTCTGGATTGTCCTCTCGATCTGCTCATCAATTTGAGTATGATATGTCGTACTTATTCACAACTACGTTCCCAAGCATTCTTGTAATCACTTCCAAAAATTTGATGTGAAACTTGGATCTCTGTCTGATATAATTGACATCTGAAACACCGTGTCTAGAAATGATTTCCTTAACATACAGCTTCGCCAATTGATCCAAATTGAATCTAATCTTAATTAGTACAAAGTGTGCTAACTTTGTCAGTCGATCCACTATAACCCATATTGCATCAAAACCCCTCTGAGTGGTTGGAAGACCAACCACAAATCCATCGTGATATGCTCCCACTTCCATTCTGGAATCTCTAGCGGTTGTAACAATCCACTTGGTCTCTGATGTTCTGCTTTGACTTTCTGACATGTTAGGCATTTTGCGACACACTCGACAACGTCTCTCTTCATATTCGGCCACCAGGAATTTTGTCTGAGATCCTGGTACATCTTCGTACCCTTAGGGTGAATCAAATATCTCGAACGATGAGCTTCACTCAAAATTTCTTCTTTGACTTCTGGTACTAGCGGTTCCCAGATTCTCCCCTCAAATCGTAGCAGTCCGTTAGTAGCAATATTGAACTTTATTTCTTCGCCCTCAGTTATTCTGTTCCTGATCTTCTCACACTCCTCATTATGAAATTGTGTTTCTCTCACCTTTTCCACCAAGGTTGGTCCAGTACTTATTTGAAACAGTTTCTTATCCGACTCCTTCGGACACTTAACTTCCAGCTCCAGCTTAGCCATGTCACCTACCAACTGCTCCGGAGCAGTTAACAATATTAACTTCTCCTGCTTTATTCTTAAGGCATCGGCAATGACATTTGCTTTACCCGGATGGTATAGAATCTCGCAATCGTAATCTTTGATAAGCTCCAACCATCTTTTTTATAGCATTATTCAAATCTTTTTCTGTAAATATATACTTCAGACTCTTATGGTCTGTATATATCTAAAACTTCTTCCCATATAGATAGTGTCTCCATATATTTAGAGCAAACACTACTGCCGCCAATTCTAAATCATGGGTCGGATACCCTTTCTCATAATCTTTCAGCTGACATGACGCATACGCAATGACTTTGCCATTTTGTATAAGCACACAATCTAGTCATTTATGTGACGCATCACTGTACATAACAAAACTTATTGTACTATCCGAGAAAGACAACACAGGCGCAATACGCAACCTCTTCTTCAACTCCTGAAGACTTTCCTCACACTTTTTTGTCCAAACAAACTTCACCGTTTTCCTAGTCAAATTCGTCAACGGAGTTGCGATCTTGGAAAAATTTTGAATGAATCTCCTGTAGTAACCTGCCAAACCCAAGAAACTCCTAACTTCTAACGGTGTCTTATGCCGATCCCAATTTATTACAGCTTCAACCTTCGATGGATCTACCGAAATCCCGTCTTTGTCAATCACGCGGCCAAGAAATTGCACACGTTCTAACCAGAATTGACATTTCAAAAATTTGGCATATAACTTCTCCCATATTAGCGATTCTAACGTCAACCTCAAATGTTTAGTGTGTTCCTCTTTAGTACACCAAAATGTCATCAATGAACACCACTACAAACTTTTCTAGAAACGGCTTACACACTCTATTCATTAGGTCCATAAATGCCACAGGTGCATTCGTTACACCAAATGACGTCACCAAGAACTCGTAATGCCCATACCGAGTTCTAAATGTCGTCTTCGGTACATCCTCTCTCCTTACCTTCAACTGATGATAACCACTTCTCAAATCTATCTTTGAGAAGTACCTCACTCCCTTCAGCTGATCGAACAAATCATCGATTCTTGGCAAAGGATATTTATTCTTAATCGTGACTTTGTTCAACTCCCTATAATCAATACAGAGCCTCATTGATCCATCCTTTTGAAAGTAGTATGAATACAAGCCAATCATGTATGATGATAAAGCATATACTTTGGAAACGATCTTATTTATTTTTTAATAAAAGTATTCATTTATTAAAGACATTTACTTACCTACATGATGTTGTTTTTATAATATATAAATAACTCATAGTTTTAAGCAATGCTTTTAAAATCATGATGTTGACATGCTAATGAGATCTAAATTCTTAGAAAGCTTAAAACTAAAATAGTTCCCAATCGTTGGATTATTAAAAAGAGGATTAGTGAATCCGGATAGATTGGTACATATGTTGCATGGTCATTGGATGAGGATGATTGATCTCATGATCATTTGTGTGGAGACACTAAATCAAGTATGTAGGTGCTTATTGGAGAATAAGTACACTGAACGTGACTCGCTAAGGAATACCTAATGGAGTTTTACTCGCATGTCAATAGAAATTCCTAATGTGATAGTAGTACAAGTGATCCTCGGACTTGAGATTATCATAGTATCTTGTGTGTAATGAATTATATTTTGACTTATTCTTTAAGACCCTTAGGGTATATCAAAAGGTATGCTTGGGTGTAATAAGTTACATATAGAGATAATGAATGATCAATAAAGAATCTACCACTTCTAGTAAAAGAAGAGATATGTCCTATGTGATTCATTAAATGACAACCTAGTTATCATAGACCAAGGCAGAATGAAATTAGAAAGGGGTTTCTAATTTGCATTATTTGGAGTTATGCATTTTCTTATCGAAATACATATAATTAAATAAAATAAGACTTGACAGTAATTCCATGTCTTATATTTAATTGGAACATTGTATGATGGAAGGATTGAATTGTACGGTAACTATTTACTCACAGGTTCTTTTATAATTAATGTTGAAATCTTTATTATTTGGAAAGTCGTTGATCGCTAGGGAGGCTTATCCATATTGTAGAATAAATATTATTTATTTAAATAGATTATTAGTTTAATTTATTTATTTAAATAAGATTAGAATTGTTCTGATTGATTTATTCATAACCGATTTAATATGGACAACCTAAAGGCTCACACCATAAAAGTAAGAATAATTATTTAAGAAGGTAATGGCATAATCGTAATAATATGTTAAGTGTAATTAATTTAATCTATGGTGATAGAATAAATTAAATAGCTTAATATTTATTATTTAATATTTTGAAAATATTAAATATAAATTAATAAGAGAAGTCTTATTAATATTATTACAAATATTATTATTTTTATTTCTAAAGGAGTTAAGGAGTTAATTTAATATTGGTACTCTCAATTATTCCTAATAAGATTAGGAGACAAATTAATTAAAGGTGTAACAGATGAGAATTAATTATTTTTTTATTCAGAGGACATAATCCTTTTAAGGAGGGAAGATTGTAACGATTGAGAATTTTATGTATTAATTGTAAATATTTATTAAATTAAATAAATATTTTATTGAATTTATTTGTTGAGATAAATAAATAGATTATCTGATTGTGTAGACTGATTTAATTAAGAGTAATATTTAATTAAATTGATATGCTGTAGCATAATTCTAATTTAATTAAGAATAGTTAAATTAGATTTAATGTTATGTGCTAAGTGTTGATAATAATTTGTTGCATGAATTATGTTTAGTAAAGGAATTACAATGGTATAACAATTTGGTATTATGTGTTTTATTAAGTTATGAATGTTAGCATTTATTTAATTGAATTAGAATGTTGTAATTTAATTAAATAAGTGTAGTATTTAATCTATGGATTAGGAATTTTATTAAAATAAAGAATAGGGTTTTAAAAGATCTTTGCCAAACGAGGCCCTTGCACCTCTTTTAAATCTATTTTACCCAAACAAGGCCTTAGCTAATAATTTGTTTTTTAAAATAATTGAGTTTCCAAACATGGCCTAACCTTTCAAATTATTGTAACTTATGTAATTAGTAATAATTATTATGGTAATTAGTATTATACTTATTACTTATAATAATAATATAGGTTACATATATATTATATCTGTATATGTATATCATATATATATACAGTATACGTTAAGTTAAAGGTTAGTCAGTTAAAACAAAACAAAGAAAGAAAAATAGAGAAGAGAGTTAGAGAGAGTTAATATAGAAGAAGAAGAGGAAGAGGAATAGGAAGAGGAAGAAGAAGAAGAAGAAGGAAAAGCTTGAGAAAGCAAGAGAAGAACATCATCATCTCCATCTCTTCTCTTAGTCCAACTAGTAAGGTTATAATCTTAACCCTTATAACCATAGAATCAATTCATGTGTGTTATAATTCTTCTTTGTTAAATTAGGTTTTCATAATCATGAATTTATATATATATATATAGTATTTATATTTTCTTCATATGTAATTGTATGCCATGAAAAGATTTTCAAAATTCAATTGTTGTAAAAATAAGTTTTAAAAGTTATGTTCTTCTACATGTTCTTGGTTTAAAACTTCTCTGTAAAAATCTCTTTGTGAAAATTCTTGATTTTGATACGTGTATGGGATGTGTACATATATATATTTATAGATATATTCTTACATATGATTTTTATAAGTTGTTTAAGTGTTTCAATTCACAAAGATATGAGAAACATGAAGAAATCATGATCATAGTGTTTTATTATGAAGTTAATTTGAAAATAGTTCTTAAATTGTCAAAGAAATTGATGAAAGCATGAAGTTATGTGTAATATGTGATATAGCATGATTATATACGAGTTATATGGTTGTTTTAACAATTCAATTCATTAAATTTTGATAAACAAGAAGAATGGTGTTTATAGTGATTTTTTGTGAATTAATTTCTAAAAAATGGCTTTTGAAACTATCAAATTGATGTTTGATTTTGAGTTATTGTTAAAATTGATCATGTATTATGTTAGTATGTTAAGAATAGAAGTTATTACAATTGGAATTACTTGAATTAATTGAAAAACGAATTCGTAATAGCAATTTCCGTCAAGAACACTTAATATTGTGTTTTTCTTCGAAAATCATGAAATCTTGGTTTTGATTATGTGATGTATGGATTTTATATGTTATAATCATGTTAAAGAGTTTAAAATATTGTTTGTATCAAGTTTCATGTTTATCATGTAGGGAAAAATCGAATTCGGTGTGAAGGAATAAGCCAAATTGGCTTATTTCTCCACTAGTTCGCGAACCAGCCTATGTGCCAGATGGAGGACCCGCCCCAGCGGGGCTTTTGCCCTTGGGGGACCCGCCCCATCTGGGTATGTTGCTGTCCGGAAAAGTTAGTTTTTGGTTTTTGAGTTTTCATGCCCCGTTTGTGTAGCTAACTTATTTCTATGACTTGGAAAGTGAAATAGGTAATAAGATAACATGTTTTTGATGTGTTTAAGATGGATTGAAGTTGTATATGAATGTGTTACATGTGAGCGGGTGTGTTACTTTCAAAAGGTACACAACACGATTCATAGCGTTATATGCGTTATGAATGTATGTTGTGAGTATAGACTCACGTATTTGATTAGTTAGCAACCTATGATGTAAATTACATTGTGAGTTGGACTTGAGTATGAAGTTTAACGATTTAAACGTTGTAGTTGGGTAATAATAGATGTTTCTATCGTAATGTAAATGTGTAGAATAATTGTGGAAGTGGTTCTAGTTATTAAAGTGTAGCTTGCGCTTGAGGCAAGTTTCCTATCTCTAAACTTATTATTGTGCAAGTTTTCTAATCCTAATTCTCTTACGTTAAGCAAGTTTCCATTTCGAACTTGTGGTTTACTTTGTACAAGCTTTGTTGTATTCAAATATTCTTATTGCACAAGTATTGAAATAATATTGAAGCATTGTGATCTTGAGCAAGATCTACTTATTCTTTCGGTTGCTTTGAGTTACTTCTAAAGCATGCCTATCTATTGTGTAGGTTTGTTCTATATCTTGCAATTGGTTCATGATTCTTATATTATCGAACTGTTAAAGTACTATAAGTCGATTCAACTACTCCTAGTTGATGATAGTTGAAACTCTAAAGTTCCCTTATCTATCCAAACCAAACTTTCTTTGGTGCGGACTTGTATTCAAATACTGAGAATAAACAACCCTAATTACTAGGGGACATTTATGCGAAAGTGTTAAGATGGTTGTGCACAATTCATGGTACAAAGGGTTGATCCCCCTGAGTACGAGTTAAAGGTCCATAGTCTTATTGACTGTTAAAGGTTTAAATAGAAATATTTATAACCTAGGACATAGTTCAAGGTTTTATGACCCTCAGATGATTCTATATTCGAATTCTACGTATTGATGAAAGAATTATAATTAAATTCTTTATATTGATGAAAGTATAGTTATTTAAACTCTTTTGAAGCTATTTTCTTATGTTATATCAATGTTGTATTTCCAAGTGAGCTTTTGTTTGCTCACTCTTACATGTTTTATCATCATTTGCAGTTGAAACCAAGAATGTTGACATACCATCAACAAGTAAAGGAAAAGAAAAGATGAACAAGTGAAGGCTTGTTGTTTCAAGTTTTGATTGTAATAAGACTTAGTTGGTTATGTTTTATTTCTGCATTTATTTGATTAATGTTAAGGTTTAGTTAACCCTGCGATTTTATTTGGACAAGTTGTAATCCTTTATCAAGGAAGATTTTATTTAAGTATTACGAAGGTTGTAATTTACTTTGCAATTCTTTATTTTTGGGTAGATGTATATTTTAGTTAGAAAGTGAACACCAAATCATGTGAAAACGAAGTACCCGGATTTGAGGGTGTCACAGGTTGGTATCAAAGCTATAGGTTATGAACCTTAGGTGGGGGAAAAAACCTTAGGTAGTAGCCTTATAGGAAGATCTAAAAGATAGTGGTGATAGGTCATGTGACGCCCCCAAATCCGGGTTCCTCTCTTTCCTCGGATCCGGTGCAGTCACGATACTACTATCGTCGAACTATTACATCTTTTATTCATAACTTATAGAATAAAAAATTTGCTTTATTATAATTTAGAATATAGATTCTTTTCACTATCAGGATCTCGTATAATGACTCCAAACTTTTACAAGTTACAATCTTGGTCATTTACCATTCCTGTCTTATATCATGTTCGATATTATAAAATGCGGAATAACTTAAACTTTTTCAATCTTCTTTGAATATAATCTTTTATTGCTTTCATAACTTGAATCAATTATATTTTCCTGAATCAAACTATATTATGATTCACTCTATTCAAATTTTTGTATAACCGTATACATCTTAACTTGATATCCTCTATGTATTAACTAATACATCTTTACAGTACGACAAGTATTAATCCTTGTAAACAAATATCAAGTACAACTACTAGAACCTAAACATGGTTCAAACGATAATCTAAATAGCATTCTTCGTTGCGATACTATCTAACTTTATCAATCAAGAAGCATGAAATCTTTATCGTATGTCCTCAACCTGCAAAAATGGTTATTTGCAAGAGTGAGCTCGACAGCTCAGCAGTTCTAACAGTTTTCATGCATCACATAGCATATAACATCATACGCAGTTCATGCATTTATAATCAGTTTATATTACTAAGCATGCTACTTCTCACATAACAAGCATTTCATCAAAGATCAACTTTCAATCTCATACATATCTCATATACAGTTCATATATAAGTTCCCATCATTGCAGCATAACATAATTCAACTAACAATTATTGAATTCATATATCAAATAGGAACTGAAAGACTTGCCTGATTCGTAGTTTAACAACTACGACTTAACTGCTTAAGAATATCTGCACTTCGTGTAATCCTACACAGTTATATAATTATGAATTCATATCCATTAGTCATACATTCATACATTCTCAATATAATAATAAGTATTACATTATTTTCTATCTTGGTTCTTAGAACCTTGTTTCACTTTCTTCATACGCTTAGTATATCTAGGTACGTATAGCTATATCTCAACCACACATACTTACTACCATCCTTCATATACATGTATCACACACTTAACTAAAGGTGTTTGACATATATTTAAAACTTATATGATCCTTATTATTCATACGTTTCTCAAACCTTAACGGAATTATAGTTTCTGAGTTTTATATAGCAGTTGCACAAATCAACACTTAAGGCATCATTAAGATTCTATTTTATAACTCAAAAATAATTAATGTAAACATGTTACTATGTTCATCACGTATACATGTGAGGTGCTATACTAATGTTAAGACGCATATTCCCAAATACCTTACTATATACGCACAACTAGCATTGATAATCGCTTCAAAACATTTCTAATTCATGCTTAACTAACTCTCATAGTGTCTAACAAGGTGTGTGCACATACATGACATCTAAGTGATGTTAAAAGCACTAGCATGTATGCTCAAAAATGTTAGAACACTAATACACTATGATCATGCACTTAGTTTGCAAAAAGTCCAAATTTTGCTTTTGAAGCCATTACGACTTAAACCATGAATACTAGTGTAAACTTAACACCTTTAAATTTATATTTCATGCCTATCTAGACCATGCAATCATGCTCAAAAGTCAGAACATAAGCATCAATAGTACGTGTCAAGGCTCATTTTAAAACTTCATAACTTTCTTTAGAAATCGCACACTAACGAAGTCAAGAATGTTCATGCTATGTCAAGGTACTTACTCATACATGTTAGACCTGATTTCATACATGTCTAAGTCATTTACACAAGCTATAAATATCAGAATACATATATGATATGTTCATGACAAGTTCACTTTAAAAATTCTAAGTTCATTTCGTAACTCATAAAGCCTTTCATCAATAGCGTATACTATCATGGTCATACATGCTTATGTCATGTCAAAGTACTCCTATATGCATGTTAATCATGTCCACATGCTTGTCTAATGAGATACTACATGCTAGCATATGACATCAACTTAACAGAAACAGAAGTCAAGCTTCAAGGCCTGGCGCAGCTGTGCCGCTGGCGAGTACAATACTGGCGCAGCTGCGCAGGTGGCCAGCCAGAAACAGACACAGGCTGCTTCGGCAGCTTAACAACCCAACTCAAAATTTCTTAGCCAATTCGAATCTAAACATGCTTTATTATAATTCTAACATATCTATAAGCTTGTATTACTCATAACAAGTGTCTCTCCATTCAATTAACATCCAATTCAACAAAATCAAGAACTTTGGAAAGTTACAGAGAATAAGAAATGAAGAGCATAAATGACAAGTAATTATACCTCTACAAATCTGTTATATCAACTTCCTTCTCAACTGATATCCATCTCTCTATCTATATATCTCAGTGAACTTGCTTGACTAGAATTCTCAGCAAATTAAAAGAGGAAGGAGAAGAGCTCATTATATAGACAACCCAATATACGTTTTGTGACGCCCCCAAATTCGTGACCGCCACTTGGTCTCTCGAATTCGGTCGTCACGTGCTCATGATAATACAATAATAACTAAAATAACACATTCATAGCGGAATATCTAATTTAGAATAATATACAACGATTTATTATAATTATTCTCCCAAGCCTCGTAACCTACAGTACTTAATAGATTACATAATAATATCAATTACGACTTATTACATAATCTAACTTAAGCTTAAATATAATCAAATCTAGTCTTACTACATCATCTTAATACAACATTAAAATATTTAAAAACATAAAAGACACAAGCTAGTTGGTAGCCTTGCCCTTTCCCTTATCAAGGCCTGAAGGTTCACCATGCTCTGCCTTAACTGGAATGTTTTAGGGAAAGCAAGAACGAGCACAAATTGCTCAGCAAGTAATATACAATAAGGGTTTGTAATAAAATTCTCAATTCTCGAAACGGTATAGCAAGGTTTGATAGTTCAAGGATAACATGAATATCAACAGCTTTCAAATATAGTCGTTAAGGACAGAATAATATCAATGTGATTCAATAATAAATCAATTCAAGATTTCAAGATAACTGAATACTGAGCAGTCACTAAGGACCATGAACTTCTACTAGAATTAACAGTAATAAACTGAAAATCCAACAAAAACAGGTACAACAGGTGATCAGCCTAAAGTACTATCGTTATGCATAACAATCAATCATACTCAAGTGCGCATGTCGGTTCTCCGACGATTATATTTTCCCTTCAAAGAAGGTTGTTCTTCTCAGTCAAATACAAGATCCCGCACCAATCAATTAGTTTGGCTCGCTTTTCAATAATATAAGTCTAGCCGAATCAAATGGCATAGACACTTTAACAATATTCAAGAACAATACTAAGTTCCACATGAATAATAGCTTTAATGAAATAAGAGTTCAAGTATGCTAATTCAATTTAAACGAGTAAGTAAAGAAATTAGCTCGCAATATACAAGGATAGAATACTTGCATAAAGTAAATGCGTCGGTTAGGATACTTGCCTTAAGCGTAGTTTATCCCAGTAATTTAATCAACACTTTTCGAATCCTATTGTAATATAGTTATGTATATATGATATTCATTAGTCATATAATTTAACTTCACATTTTATCTTCGGATATACGATCAACACATAAGCTAAGTTTTAATCTAGCCATACAGTTATATAGTGTCGTATTATAATTTTTATCCTTAACGTTCCTTCTTTTGAGTTTAAACACATTCTCATATCATATAAGATCGCAACAATTAGCAAACATGCTCTCATATTATTAATGTCACATAAGACCTCAATCAATACTAAATATATTTTATTTTAGCAAGTTATGGCATTCTCATAAGTTAACCGTCAAAATCGGGTTCAAGTAACATCATATAATATCACATAGCATGTACACATGTTTAAGGGATACTTTCATGCTCGTTCAACGTTTTCACGTTCAATTTACATGATATAGGTTCTAGCTTTACATCTTTAGACAAATTAAGGACTTACAATATCATGATATCATGTAAACCTTCATGCTTGTTATTTTAAACATACGAGGTGACCACATAACTTATTTTAGGCATGCTTGCAAGTTTTCATATAATATAGTATTTCTATCATCGTTACATACTTTGAAACATGCTTCAAACTCATGCTTGCTTTTCTTCGACTATATCAAATACACAAGAACCATGTTTAGAGACATAACGAATGTAAACGTGTTATCTTAGATTCTTAACTACTCATACTAATACAATTGGTTTAAAAATATCTTCAAGTTTGCCTTTAAAATCATTTTAAACTTGAACGATGCAATTCAACACATACAAGATCACTTTAAAGTTCTTATAATATGTAGTCAAGTCATGTTAACATCTTCTCAAGATCAGAATGTACATCACGTAGTATTCATGCATATTTGCTTTGATATATCAAGCTTTACTTGAAAATGTTTTCTAACACAAAGTCCAACGAGTTTGGTCATAAACAAAGGAACTATAAATCTTATAGCATGAAACATATACGTACATGGTATCACATTCTTCATGTATTTATAGGTTCTACTTACATGCTCAAAGTCAGAATATAGTCATGGTTCACACATGTTAAAGTTTTCTTAGGAAACTTTAAGTTTATTTCATCGTTATACGTCGCTTCATTAATCTTGCATGAAATCATAGTAAAACATGTTTGTGTTAACTCCATGTACTCCTATAGGCATGCTACTTATGTTTTCAAACTTGTTCCAAAGTGTTATCATAAGTTCGCACGTAACAGCCTGGATCAGAAGCAGAATCTGGAACTAGGGACCTGCGCAGCTGCGCAGCGCCCCAGTTCAAAACTAGCGCAGCTGCGCAGGGCCTTGGCCAGCAAAACACAAGTCCAGCACTGGCGCAGCTGCGCAGCACCCTAGTATAACCAGGGCGCAGCTGCGCCGTTACCTGTACAGAGCTGGAAGCTCCTGCTTCGGCAGACAGCAACCCAATTCATAAAATTTATTCACGAAAACAACCACACTGTATTCCAACATGCTTATAAGTTTATTATAAAAACTAAACAATTGTTCTGTACCCCAATTACAGTCCAATTTGGCATAATCAAAAATTTAAAACTTTGACAATAAACAAAATGAGGAACAAGAATGAAGAATATGGAATTTATAATTATACCTCTTGAAGCTTAGTTTGCTTAGCTTCTAACTTTCTGAGATTGGTAGACTCATCTTTGAACCACAAACACTCAAACTTAAATTCTCAAAGTTTTATCAGACAAATCATAGCAACGTGAACTTAGTAACCTAGCTGCCAACTTATAGAGAAAACTTGGACTGGGCATTTGCATTGCACTGAGGTTGGAGTCCATGGTGTAATGGAAGAAAACATTGGTTGATTGAGAGTGGTTTAACAACCCACCACCAGCCATCTCCATAGCCATTGTCTTAGCAATCATTACCTATACTTAGCCACTGATATAAGCTTGGAAGTTACGTAATTTAGCCTTAGGCTACTGTTCATGTACTGTGAGTGTAACTGATGAGCTTAGATTTCTAGCAACGTGATTAATTAGTTCAATTCAGTTAATATACTTTCCAAAAATGGGTTTTAATTTACAATTATTACTATATTAGGAAAAATTAGGGATTATCTATGTATTCACATCATATAATCCATGCACATTATACCTTACCGGTATAATTTACTCGGATGTTATCACATTATTAAATTCTACAATCAACAATTGATTACTATACTTGTGATGTATTATTTTAATGTTCACACACTTACCTTGTTACATACACATTATCATGTAACTCCCATAATTCAATAAGCCTTACTATATAGTAGTGTCATATTACACTTCACATAATACATAGTTAGCTAATATATGTTACACATTTAATTCGCATGCTTGCACATATAATTACTCATCTTATTAATTAAATATTAATTAATAATATACACACATCCTTCATCAATCAATATAATCTTATAACTTACTTATTTATTTTCTTATTCGTAATGTCAAATAAATAAATTATTTATCTCATTGATTAATTAACAAAAAATATTAATTAATCTATTCCTCATTGATTATTAATTATACCAAATTAATAATCATAGGATTAATTATCACATTAACAAATATAAATCTCAGCACAAGTATAAACAAGTGGTTTATTATTATTATATTTCTTGAAATAATAATAATCACATATTATTAATCAATCACAGTTAATATTCTACAACAATTAATTAATATTCTACAATTAATATAGATTAAGTGTTTGCTTAAATTAATATAATCATTCTTATATTACGTCACTGTGCCACACAAGGCTATCAACGAGTTTATCGCAAACTCCATAAGTTTCTCAATTATTATAATTATTCAATTTTATATAATTGAATTAATTCATCTCATAACACAAAATCATTTATATATGAATAAATATTCACTTCCATTAATATATTCATTTATTAATATATGAAAATTCTCGGGTATTACACGGTTCATAGCTTTGTTTGCCAAATCAAGCTGATGGAATTTAGAATTGCATGAAGGTTAATGGATAGTGGTTGAGAGTGGGTGAAATCCATCATGAATTCCACACCCTTTGCAATCATTAGCTAGTTTTGTTGAAAATGAGGGAGATATAGAGTGGTGTAGCCATGTGGGAGTTCACGTGTATAAGCATTTTGGTCACTCAAATAGGGACAAGGCTTAAATAAAGCTCAGTAACTTGCATTTAACATAATAATGTCATATATATGGTATACCACACTTGGGTTATATACATTACATATCTTGTACACATATTTCATTTCCTATAACTTAGGTTATAAATAAATTACAAATGTAATTTCTAATTACAATGTATCAAGTATTGTTACACATAGATATACATCACATATAATCCATGTACATTTTCTTAATATCGAATATAATTCAATTGAGTATTACTCATTATTATAATGGTTATTATTACAATTATAATAACTTATTGAAATTATTATCAATTAAATAATTGCCTACTCCTTATAATATTCATGTGGTACTTAGCTCACTCACATATGTACTCACACTACCTCATGTACACATTTATTTTCTAATCTTACTATATAGTCTACATATATCATGTGTAGCTATATTAATGCATCACCTTGTATTATATATAGTTAACTATCATACGTTATACTTTTAATATCGCATGCTTGCACATAGAAATTAATAAATTACTTATCTTATCAATTAATGAATAATAATATTAATTAATCACTTCCTCGTAAATCAATGAAAGTATTAATCTCTATAACAATTAATTAACATTTATATGGTTAATTATCACATTAAATAAATATAAATCTTATTATATTTATAACCAATATACTTATTATCATGCTATCACTTGCAATAATAATTCAACATACCATTGTAATAACAATTAACAACTAATATAGACTAATTTGTTTAATTAATAATTCCTCCATCCTTGAATTAATTAATTCATCAACGAATCTATTATCGTGCCACACAAGGCATTTCTCACAAGCTTAATATTAAGCTTATTATCTCCACCACACTTAATATTCTTTTATTATAAGGTTTGTGTGACTCAAGCATTTTAATGTTAAGCTACCTCAATTAATTATACACTTGTATTAAGATCTACTCTATTAATTATTTAAATAATAATATCCACGATAAAATAATAACTTAAGTTATTTAATAAATTAAAATAACTTAATTTTCTTTCATTAAATTAACTCTCTTGGAAATACATTAGAATTTATGTATTTTACCATAACATAAAATATTATATTTTCTTCAAATAAAGACATTCATTATTAGAAAATAATCTACTTCTCGTCTCAAGATATTATTCTTAATATAATATCTATTAAAATAATTACGTGTACGACACATGTACATATATTATATATAGGAAATAGATAATAAGTTTATTTTCTATTATAATAAATCATTTTCATCAATTTATTTACATAAAGCAAATATGTTTTAATATATTTACCATATTAATTAATCATACTTATTACCTCATACAAAAATATATAAGGTAATATTATTATTCAAAAATAACATTTCCTCCTTTATTAAAATAATTCAATATTAGAATTTATTTTAATATCCTTTATTAGAAATATATAATAACTATTTCTCTTTCTTTCAATAAATTGTCTCTAAAACAATTTCTTTAAATCTATACATTTAACCATATCTCAAATATTAATTAATATTCTAATCAATATTTATTAATGTTATTCGCACATTAGACTCTCTCACATATTACCATCTAAGTAATACATAGAAGGTATTAACTATAATTATATTTTCAACACATATATTAATTCACCTTTTACTTAAGTAAATTAATCCCCTTTTACTAAATCACCATAGTTAATTAAGGCTTTAATATTCAAATTATATTACTCCATAATATAACTTTCAATTTAAATTAACCAATATTTATTCTTATTAGTTAATCCCCTTAACTAACTCATGCTTCACTATCCAAATCCATCCATAGATAGCTTAAGCACTAATAATAACCTATATTACAAACATACTAGTTACTAGTATATATATTCAAGAAAATGGTGATTATTCGTCAAAGGTATTTAATGTCACCAGCTTACTATGATAAAATAATTCTATAAATTATTTAATATCGATAGAAAATTTTATCCACCTCCTTTATCTCAACTAAATTGTCTCTACGATAAATAATAATTATATATTAATAATATATTTATTAATCACAAAAATCACATATTACATAGTTCATATTACCCTATGTAATATAATACATCCTACTATATAACACACACATATATATATATTGGAACCCAATATATGCCTTAAGCATTTTATTTATTAAATTCTCATTTTAATAACTTCTTGAAAATTCGGGTTCTTACAGGTAAAGATAATAAACTACCTTATGTGCTATGTGTTTACGTTTAGGTATTCGAAGAGTGACGACTCGATATCACGTAATAATAAACTTTAAAATTCTTTTGTCAGGATGACGAACATTGGAGAATCCAGTTAGGCTAGACAGGATATACCTCATGTTCCTAGAGAGGAAGAGCCCCGAGACGTCCATGTTGTTTGGGAGCAGTTGGTTAGGAGAGAGCCATCTCCAGTGATCACCGTAGCTGGTTGGGAGCGTGAGCTGACACCTATTCCAGAGGAAGAGGACGAGGACGAGTCTGAAGAGAAGGAAGAGGAGGAAGAGGATCCCGAAGAGGAATTTCCACCTCACTCTACTAGCGCTGAGATGTACGAGGTAGTTTACGACATTAATGTGGAGGTTCATGGTCGAGTCGGAGAGCTCGAGGAAACCATCCAACAGTGGGATGAGACTATCGAGGATATGGCTAGTGACCTAGGAGAAGCACAATGGAACCTAATACACGCAGAGAATGATCGAGACAAGGCACGAGCCGAGCTAGCAAAGCTGAAGTAAGATATCCAAGAGAAGTCGACGAAGCGTGCCAGAGCAGAGGAAACAAGCTTGAGGGCTACTCAACGAGCCGATCGAGCTGAGTATGAGGCAGAAACCAAGAGAGCCAAGCTAAGGGAAACAGAATACGCTCTCCATACAGGCATAGGTAGGGCCCAGGACCAGATCTTTTATTACCCAGCTCAGTTCCAAGGGTTACCATGGTATGTGGTGGACCGAAGGACAGCGTTTTGGGTGATTAAGGAAGAACGTAGAGAGGCTGTGCGACGTCTTAATATGCCTAGACATTAGAGCTTTTAAATTATGTGTTTCTTTTTGTAATAAATGATGTAAATCCCATAATTTGAGATAATAATGGGATAAAGTGATAATGTAGTCCTGTAAATTGTTCCAGTTCAGGAAAGATGATGTAAATAGCAGAAATGCTATCTATCCGATGTTTTTTTTAAAACTACGAGTAATGAATAAAAAAAGTTTATTGATGTGCTATGTGTTCATATATGAACTGAGTTATTTAAATATTTAAAGTTGAACTCAAATACTTAATAATCGAATAAAGGATCTAATAATAATATTTTATTAACAGAAAATGCCTCCTAAAAGAAGACCAACACGTCCCGAGGGTTCGACGAACAACAACAATAACGATGGAACAAACCATAACTCGGTTTAGCAGTTAGTGAACCTACTGACATGAGCGATGGCGAATCAGCAGCAAGTGCAGGCGACGATGTTCAAAGAGTTTAAGGCAGTAGGACAGCCAGAGTTTAGGGGATCGACAAACCCTATAGATACTCAGGTGTGTGTTACGAAAATAGAGAAAGTCTTTGACGTGGCTAGTGTTGGTGAAGACCATAAAATGGCATTTGGGACTTTCATGTTGAAGTCAGATGTTAGCTTCTGGTGGCAGGAGAATAAGACCAGAGAGGGTGAAGAAGTAATAACGTGGGAACGTTTCAAGGAAATGTTCTACGAAATGTACTTCCCAGTGAGTTTGCAGGACCAGATGGAGGTCCAATTCTTAGAGCTGAAGTAAGGAGATATGACAGTGTCGGAATACGCCGCAAAGTTCAACGAGTTGGCCAGGTTCGCTACTTATCAGGTCAGCACGGACGCTAGGAAGGCTAGGAGGTTTGAGCGGGGACTGAAACCCTGGCTCTACAACAAGGTCTCTATGTTCCAGCTGAACATGTTTGCAGCTGTGCTGGAAAAGGCCATACTTGCTGAGGGAGGAAGAGACGCGGTGACTAAATTTAACCAAGATAAGAAGAAGAAGATTGAGACAGAAAATATGGTTGGTGGTAGCGGGGCTATCCATCAGAAAAGGAAGTGGAATGACAACACCTCTGCTGGGAGTCAGCAGGGAGGACAACAGAAGAGGAAGCTCGAAGTATGTGCTATATGAGGCAAGACTCACACTGGAGTGTGCATGAAAGGGAAGCGTGTGTGCTACAACTGTGGTCAGGAATGCAACATCGCGCCGAACTGCCCAAACCCAAAGAAGGGAGCTTGCTATACATGTGGATCCAAGGATCACATGGCTCGTAATTGCCCTAAGAAGCCAGTGACAGGGTAAACATGGAATGGAGGAAATGGCAGCGGCAACACTCTGACTATTACCGGACCGTCGCCATTGTAAGCCGTTCGACCCACTGCCCGCACATTCAATATGACAATGCAAGACGCGGTGCAATCAAAAGATTTGGTGGCAGGTATTATTCTGATCAATAGTATAAATGCATATGTATTATTTAATTTGGGTGCTACTTGTTCATTCATATTTGATGATTTTGTTAAAATCCTAGACTTACCTATAGAGGAGTTAGCGTATCCCTTGAACATAGAAATTGCGAATAGGAAAGTCATTCCTATTAGGTTTGTATGCAAGAACTGTAGATTGGATATTAAGGGTCAGGAGCTGTGGGTAGATTTGATTCTGATAAAACTTGGGGAATTAGATGTCATATTAGGGATGGACTGGTTGTTAAACCATGGGGCGGTAATCGACTGTCAGAGAAAGTCGGTAAACCTTACGACTCCGTCGAAAGTAATGTTCTATGGTATTAAATCGCCTAGACAAACGAGTTATCTGACGGTGATGCAAGCCAAGAAACTTTTGACGTAAAGTTGTGTAGGATATCTAGCCTACATAGTAGATACGTGTAAGTAGAGCCCGAAGGTAGAAGAGTTATCGATGGTTAAGGAGTTTGTGGACGTGTTTCTGAGCGACTTGTCAGGACTTCCGCCAGATAGGGAGATGGATTTCGTGATCGACTTAGCGCCGGAAACTGCACCAATTTTGAAGGCTCCGTACTGAATGGCTCTAGTTGAGATGAAGGAACTGATGGTTCAACTTCAAGAATTGCTAGACAAGAAGTATATTTAACTGAGCGTTTCGCCGTGGGGAGCGCCAGTGTTATTCGTGAAGAAGAAGGATGGAACAATGCGTCTTTGCATTGACTATAGAGAGTTAAACAAAGTTACGATCAAGAATAGGTATCCCTTACCTAGGATCATTGACTTGTTTGACCAACTGAAGGGTGCTAAATACTTCTCAAAAATTAATTTGAGAAGCGAGTATCATCAATTGAAGGTGAGGAAGGAAGATATACCGAAAACGGCTTTTAGGACTCGGTATGGTCATTACGAGTTCTTGGTGATGTCATTTGGTTTAACGAATGCCCCAGCTGCATTTATGGACCTAATGAACAGGGTGTTTAAGCCGTTCCTAGATAAGTTCGTAGTGGTGTTCATAGATGACATCCTAGTTTATTCCAAGACCGAGGATGAACACGTTGAACACTTAACGCTAAACTTAGAATCGCTGAGACGAGAGAAGCTTTATGCAAAATTCTTGAAATGCGAATTCTGGTTAGAACGTGTACAATTTCTTGGCCACGTAATCGACAAGGATGGGATTTCGATAGATCCGTCGAAGGTGGAAGCGATAATGAATTCAGATCAGTCGAAAATGCCGTCTGAAGTGAGGAGTTTCTCGGAATTGGCAGGTTATTATCGGAGATTTATCCAAGATTGCAACTCCATTGACGAATTTGACTCCTAAAACGGTTAAGTTTGTTTAGACAGAAAAGTGTGAGAAAAGTTTCCCGGAATTGAAGAAGAGGTTGAGTACTGAGCCTGTGTTATCTTTACCAGATAGTACGGGGAATTTCGTGGTATATAGTGATGCCTCACATAAGGGTTTAGGTTGTGTGTTGATGCAGAGCGGCAAGGTCATTGCTTATGCATCACGTCAACTGAAGGATTACGAGAAGGGGTATCCGACCCATGACTTAGAATTGGCGGCAGTAGTGTTTGCTCTAAAGATTTGGAGACACTACTTATATGGATAGAAGTGTGAAATATACACAGATCACAAGAGTCTGAAGTATATTTTTACACAGAAGGATTTGAACATGCGCCAAAGAAGATGGTTAGAACTGATCAAGGACTACAACTGCGAGATACTTTACCATCCGGGTAAAGCTAACGTCGTCGCCGACGCTTTGAGCAGAAAAGGTCGGGAGAAGCTGAATATGTTAACTGATCAGGATCAGTTGATAGAACAGATGGCAAGATTAGAGCTGGATATGAAGTTTTCGAAGGAATCAGTTGAGAAGTTGTTTCAAGTAACTACTGGTTCTACTCTGGTAGACAAAGTGAAAGAAGCACAACTTCACGATGAAGAATGCAAGAAGATTCAGAAGAGAATAGCCTATGGCAAAGAGTTTAAATTTAGAATCGACAGTGAGGGACTGCTACTATTTGAAGGTAGAATCTGGGTACCGCTAGTACCAGAAGTTAAGGAGGAAATCTTGAGTGATGCTTATAGTTCAAGGTATTCAATTCACCCTAGGAGTACGAAGATGTACTAGGATCTTAGGCATCATTTCTGGTGGCCGAATATGAAGAGGGATGTTGCTGAGTGCATTGTGAAATGTCTAACTTGTCAGAAAGTCAAGGCAAAACACAAGAGACCTAACGGATTGCTGCAACCGTTAGAAATTCCAGAATAGAAGTGGGAGCACATCACGATGGATTTCTTGGTTGGTCTTCTAGCGACTCAGAAGTGTTTTGATGAGATTTGGGTGATTGTGGATCGACTGACGAAGTCAGCCCGCTTTCTACCAATCAGGATTAAGTACAACTTGGAACATTTGGCGAAGCTGTATATTAAGAAAATTGTTCCTCGACACGGTGTTTCGATGTTGATTGTGTCAGACAGAGATCCACAGTTTACGTTGAATTTTTGGAAGCGATTGCAAGAGTGTCTGGGAACGCAATTGTGAATGAGTACAGCATACCATCCTCAAACCGATGGCCAGAGCGAGATAACAATTCAAACGCTTGAGGATATGATGAGATATTGCATGATGGATTTCAAGGGAAGCTGGGATTATCATCTACCATTGGTGGAGTTCGCCTATATCAACAGTTACCACGTGAGTATTGGCATGCCACCTTATGAAGCGTTATACGACAGGAAATACAAAACTCATTTGTGCTGGGATGAAGTCGGTGAACGTCAATTGATGGGATCGGAATTGGTACAATAAACTGCTGAAATTGTGAAGCTTATCAGAACAAGATTGGTTGCTACTCAAGATAGACAAAAGAAATATGCCGATCAACATCGACAGAACTGAGAATTCTTACCAGGGAGCTTCGTTTTCCTGAAAGTATCTCCCTAGAAGGGGAAGATTCGATTCGGCAAGAAGGGGAAGTTGAGTCCCTAATTTATTGGACCTTTCGAGGTACTGCGACAGGTGGGCGAGGTTGCTTACGAGGTGGCATTACCTCCGGAGCTTGACAATATACATAACGTATTTCATATTTTGGTGTTACGACGTTACAAGCACAACTATAAATATGTAATAGAATATGAGCCTTTACAATTTGATAAAGACATAACTTAGAAGAGGTTCCTGTTCAAATAGTTGATAGGAAGGAACAAGTACTTAGGAATAAAGTGATACCTTTTGTTAAGGTAATTTGGAGGAACCACAGTGCTGTAGAAGTCACGTGGGAACTCGAGGATGTAATGAGGAAATCGTATCCTCAATTATTTGCTTAATTGATTTGTGTAACCCCTTATATATCGATTCTGGGAACAGAATCCTTTTAAGGGGGAAAGAATGTAAAAGATGAGAATTATTTATTTTTTTTGATTCTGGGGACAGAATCCTTTTAAGGAGGGAAGATTGTAACGATTGAGAATTTTATGTATTAATTGTAAATATTTATTGAATTAAATAAATATTTTATTAAATTTATTTGTTGAGATAAATAAATAAATTATGTGATTGTGTGGACTGATTTAATTAAGAGTAATATTTAATTAAATTGATATGTTGTAGCATAATTCTAATTTAATTAAGAATAGTTAAATTAGATTTAATGTTATGTGCTAAGTGTTGATAATAATTTGTTACATGAATTATGTTTAATAAAAGAATTACAATGGTGTAACAAGTTGGTATTATGTGTTTTATTAAGTTATGAATGTTAGCTTTTATTTAATTGAATTAGAATGTTGTAATTTAATTAACCAAGTATAGTATTTAATCTTTGGATTAGGGATTTATTAAAATAAAGAAAAGAGTTTTAAAAGATCTTTGCCAAACGAGGCCCTTGCACCTCTTTTAAATCTATTTTACCCAAACAAAGCCTTAGCTAATAATCTATTTTTTTTAAAATAATTGAGTTGTCAAACATGGCCTAACCTTTCAAATTATTGTAACCTATGTAATTATTAATAATTATTATGGTAATTAGTATTATACTTATTACTTATAATAATAATATAGGTTACATATATATTATATATGTATATGTATATCATATGTATATACATTATACGTTAAGTTAAAGGTTAGTCAGTTAAAACAAAACAAAGAAAGAAAAACAGAGAAGAGAGTTAGAGAGAGTTAACATAGAAGAAGAAGAGGAAGAAGAAGAAGAAGAAAAAGAATGGAGAGCTTGAGAAAACAAGAGAAGAACATCATCATCTCCATCTCCATCTCTTCTCTTAGTCCAACTAGTAAGGTTATAATCTTAACCCTTATAACCATAGAATCAATTCATGTGTGTTATAATTCTTCTTTGGTCAATTAGGTTTTCATAATCATGAATTTATATATATATATATATATGGTATTCATATGTTCTTCATATGTAATTGTATGCTATGAAAAGATTTTCAAAATTCAATTGTTGTAAAAACAAGTTTTAAAAGTTATGTTCTTCTACATGTTCTTAGTTTAAAACTTCTTTGTAAAAATCTCTTTGTGAAAATTCTTAATTTTGATATGTGTATGGGATGTATACATATATATATATATATATATATAGATATATGCTTACATATGATTTTTATAAGTTGTTTAAGTGTTTCAATTCTCAAAGATATGAGGAACATGAAGAAATCATGTTCATAGTGTTTTATTATGAAGTTAATTTGAAAATAGTTCTTAAATTATCAAAGAAATTGATGAAAGCATGAAGTTATGTATAATATGTGATATAGCATGATTATATATGAGTTATATGGTTGTTTTAACAATTCAATTAATAAAATTTTGATAAACAAGAAGAATGGTGTTTATAGTGATTTTTTGTGAATTAATTTCTAAAAAATGACTTTTGAAACTATCAAATTAATGTTTGATTTTGAGTTATTGTTAAAATTGATCATGTATTATGTTAGTATGTTAATAATAGAAGTTATTACAATTGGAATTACTTGAATTGATTGAAAAACGAATTCGTAATAGCAACTTCTGTCAAGAACGCTTAATATTGTGTTTTTCTTCGAAAATCATGAAATCTTGGTTTTGATTATGTGATGTATGGATTTTATATGTTATAATCATGTTAAAGAGTTTAAAATATTATTTGTATCAAGTTTTATGTTTATCATGTTGGGAAAAATCAAATTCGGTGTGAAGAAATAAGCCAAATTGGCTTATTTCTCCACCAGTTCGCGAACCAGCCTCCCCAGTGGGGCTTTTGCCCTTGGGGGACCCACCCCAGCGGGGTATGTTGCTGTCCGGAAAAGTTAGTTTTTCGTTTTTGAGTTTTCATGCCCCGTTTGTTTAGCTAACTTATTTCTATGACTTGGAAAGTGAAATATGTAATAAGATAACATGTTTTTGATGTGTTTAAGATGGATTGAAGTTGTATATGAATGTGTTACATGTGTGTGGGTGTGTTACTTTCAAAAGGTACACAACACGATTCATAGCGTTATATGCGTTATGAATGTATGTTGTGAGTATAGACTCACGTATTTGATTAGTTAGCAACCTATGATGTAAATTACATTGTGAGTTGGACTTGAGTATGAAGTTCAACGGTTTAAACGTTGTAGTTGGGTACTAATAGATGTTTCGATCGTAATGTAAATGTGTAGGGTAATGGTGGAAGTGGTAAAAGTTATTAAAGTGTAGCTTGCGCTTGAGGCAAGTTTCCTATCTCTAAACTTATTATTGTGCAAGTTTTCTAATCCTTATTCTCTTACGTTAAGCAAGTTTCCATTTCGAACTTGTAGTTTACTTTGTACAAGCTTTGTTGTATTCTAATATTCTTATTGCACAAGTATTGAAATATTATTGAAGCATTGTGATCTTGACTTAGTCGTTCAAGTAAGATCTACTTATTTTTTCAGTTGCTTTGAGTTACTTGTAAAGCATGCCTATCTATTATGTAGATTTGTTCTATATCTTGCAATTGGTTCATTATTCTTATATTATCGAACTGTTAAAGTACTATAAGTCGATTCAACTACTCTTAGTTGATGATAGTTGAAACTCTAAAGTTCCCTTATCTATCCAAACCAAACTTTCTTTGGTACGGACTTGTATTCAAATACTGAGAATGAACAACCCTAATTACTAGGGGACATTTATGCGAAAGCGTTAAGATGGTTGTGCACAATTCATGGTACAAATGGTTGATCCCCCTGAGTATGAGTTAAAGGCCCATAGTCTTATTGACTGTTAAAGGTTTAAATAGAAATATTTATAACCTAGGACATAGTTCAAGGTTTTATGACCCTCAGATGATTCTATATTCGAATTCTACGTATTGATGAAAGAATTATAATTCAATTCTTTATATTGATGAAAGTAAAGTTATTCAAACTATTTTGAAGCTATTTTCTTATGTCATATCAATGTTGTATTTCCAAGTGAGCTTTTGTTTGCTCACTCTTGCATGTTTTATCATCACTTGCAGTTGAAACCAAGAATGTTGACATACCGTCAACAAGTAAAGGAAAAGGAAAGATGAACAAGTGAAGGCTTGTTGTTTCAAGTTTTGATTGTAATAAGACTTAGTTGGTTATGTTTTATTTCTGCATTTATCTGATTAATGTTAAGGTTTAGTTAACCCTGGGATTTTATTTGGACAAGTTGTAATCCTTTTATCAAGGAAAATTTTATTTAAGTATTACGAAGGTTGTAATTTACTTTGCAATTCTTTATTTTTGGGTAGATGTATGTTTTAGTTAGAAAGTGAACACCAAATCATGTGGAAACGAAGTTCCCGGACTTGGGGGTGTCACAAAAGGAGTTTAATTAATTAATCCCAATGTGTTTGGAAGCCTAATTAATTAAAGGAGTTTAATTAATTAAATGAAACCGAATTTCTAATTAGATTAGAAGGGTTGACCAATATCTATATAAGAGGAGTGTTATATTTAACATCAGTAGACGTAATTCCAATTGTTGGAGAATACTCCTTTTCTACAGAGAATATAAAACTAGGGTTTAGCCAACCACCCTCCTTCTTGAACAATTCCTCTTCCTTGGTGGATCACCTCTAAAGGCCAAACACTTGGGTGGCTAACGCTGATCAAAGAAATGAATTCATCCCCGAGATTCAAGGAGATCACGAAGAGAAAGGAGTTGAACTCGTACCTGTGGGAGCTAGTTTCTATAAGGGTATGATTCTGATTTATCATTCTCTTTCTATTGATAGATAATTGAGCACAAAGCATGCTCATGGTGAGGGTTTGTATAAAAATTTTAAAACCCAATTTATCGTGCTTATGCCTTTATTGTGTAATTTGATTACATGTATGCGTAACATACAAACCCAACACCTTCTTCTTGATGAATAACACCGACGCTCCCCACAGTGATACGCACGGCTGAATATACTTCTTATCCAACAATTATTGCAGTTGAACCATCAAATCCTTCATCTCTACCGGAGCCATTCTGTACGGGGCTTTCGATATCAGAGCAGTCCCCGACGCTAAGTCAATCACAAATTCTATCTCTCTATCCGGCGACAGTGTTGGCAAATCGCTCGGAAACACATCCACAAATTCCTTAACAACTGATATCCTTCCAACTTTGGACTCTCCTTACGAGTATCCACTATGTAGGCTAAGTAGCCTACACAACCTTGTTTCAATAACCTCTTGGCTTGCATAATCGTCAAAAAACTCGCTTATCTAGGCGACTTGCTGCCATAAAACACTACCTTCGACGGAGTCGTAAGGTTTACAGATTTCCTTTGGCAATCAATTACCGCCCCATGGTTGAACAACCAATCCATTCCCAGTATAACATCGAATTCCCCAAGTTTTATCAGAATTAAATCTACCGTCAACTCGTGACCCTTAATAACCAACCTACAGTTCTTGTGTACAAACCTAACAGAAATAACCTCCTTATTCGCAATCTCTATGTTCAAAGGGTAAATTAATTCCTCCTTAGGCAAGTCTAAATTCTTAGCAAAGTCATCGGATATAAATGAACAAGTAGCACCTGAATCAAATAATACATATGAATTAATACTATTGACCGGAATGATACCTGACACCACATCCTTTGACTACACAACATCCTGCATGGTTATGTTGAATGTTCTGGCGGTGGGTTGGCTCGTCTGCGGTGGTCCAGCGATAGTCAAAGTGCTGCCGCTATTGGTCCCTCTTCCTCCACTCGACCCTCCAGTTGGCTTCTTAGGGCAATCACGAGTCATGTGATCCTTTGAACCGCATGTATAGCAAGCTCCCTTCTTCAGGTTAGGATAACTAGGAGCAATATGGCCTTCCTTACCACAGTTGAAACAAACCCGCTTTCCTCTCAAGCACACTCTAGTGTGATTCTTCCCACATGTAGCACAAGCTTCAAACCTTCTCTTCTGCTGACTTCCCTGTTGACTCCCAACAGAAACGCTGTCACTCCACTTCCTCTTTTGGTTGGTTCCACTACCACCATCTTTATTCTCGGTCTCATTCTTCTTCTTCTTCTAGTCTTGATTGTACTTAGTCAAGGCATCGCTTTCACCTTCCGCGATGATCGCCTTTTATAACACAGTTGCAAATGTGTTCAGCTGAAACATGGAGACTTTATTGTACAACTTGGGCTTAAATCCTTACTCAAACTTTCTTGTCTTCCTCTTATCAGTGCTGACCTGGTACATCGTAAACCTTTCCAGCTCATTGAACTTTGTGGTGTATTCTGACACAGACATCGTTCCATGCTTCAGATCCAAAAACTGAACCTCCATTTGGTTCTGTGAGCTTACTGGAAAGTACATCTTCAAAAAACATTTCTTTGAATCTGTCTCATGCTATTATGCCTTCTCCTCCCCGAGCCTTATTAGCTTGCCACCAATAGCTAGCTTCTGACTTTAGCATAAACATAGCAAAAGTCGTCATTTGGTCATCGTTGACCCTGTGACGCCCCCAAATTTGGACCGGCCACGGGGTCTCTCAAATTCGGTTTGTCACGTTCTAAAATCTAACACCACAATAAATATTACGACTAAATGTCGCATCGCACACCGGAATAATAATACACAACTGCTACTGAATAGATTACATTTAATTAATATAATTTATTCACGTCCCAAGGTCTCGTAACTTAAGTAGTGATTATATAACTTAGACATAACTTAAGCATACATAACCTTAACTAGTATATAATAGGATAAATTCTTATTACAATCATAAGTCCTACATAATATTAAGCTACTCAGTAGCCTTTCCCTTGCCCTTGTCGATGCCCGACGGTCCACATTGCTCTGCCTTAATTGAAATGTTTTAGGGAAAGCAAGAATGAGCAACGAGTTTGCTCAGCAAGTAATATAACAATAAGGGTGAGTAATATAGTTCTCGAATCTCAAAAAGGTATAGCAAGGTATGATAGTTCAAGAATAGCGAGAATATCAATAGTTCTCAATAACAGTCGCTAAGGACAGAATAATATCAATATGATTCAATACTAAATCAATTTAAGATTTTAAAATAACTGAATACTGAGCAGTCACTAAGGACTATGAACTTCTACTAGAATTTAACAGTAATATATTGAAAATCCAACAAAAACAAGTACAACAAGTGATCAGCCTATAGTACCCTATATTATGTATAACATTTAATCATACTCAAGTGCGCACGTAGGTCTCCCGACAATATATATCTCTTTCAAAGAAGGTTGTTCAACTCAGTTAACATAAAAATTCCACACCATTCAATTGGTTTGGACAGCTTTCTAATCATGTTATAAGTCTAGCCGAATCAATTGGCATAGACGGCTTTTGAAATGAATAAGCGAACAATTATAAGTTCAATCTCAAGATTTAAAGTTCGAAGCATATAATTCGACTTTTATCTTATTCATGAAGTATATGATTCATAATATCTGAATTTCAATCTCGAAAGCTTACTTGTACGACAATAATAGCACAAGTTAAATGAATGCTCAATAAAGAGTAGGGTTAGGAATTTGCTTACAACGTTCCTTGAATAAAGTAAACACAAGGATAGGGTACTTGCTTTTCGTGTTAATTATCAACTTATAGCTTACTAGCACCCAACGAACTTATTTTATCCTATTCATATATACACATTAGTCATATAAGTTCAATATGTACACCTATTATCTTGAGTTGCTATGATACATAAGTGTAATTCATCAATACCAAACATATAATGTTAGTCTTCTCTTAGTCGTATGATCTCCTATGTATATCATCACATAGCACAAAAATTAGTTTCTCATACACTATAACATTAAAGAACATAGTTTGTCATCATATTTTAACTTAAAGGTTATAAACACTTATTGAATTCATGGTTCTATGTTAGCATATTCATTTTCGTTCAATCAATCCTTTAAGTGTTCAATTAACAATGTCTCTTACGTTTAATTTCTATACATATGTCATGAGGTCACTAAGTATCATATACACATGTTCAGGTTACTTTAGTCATGCAGTTCATGTTCTTTATTTCACTTCCTTGAAACTTATTATTACTCATGCTCAACTATTGTACAATGCATAAGACTAACTAGTCGTTCATGTTAATCATGTCTATAGGCATGGCACACCTAATCATGAAGTCACATTCTAGAATACTTACGACGTAGTTATTGACAAAACTAGTTTCCAAGATTTTTTTTGAAAAACTCATATTAAGCCACCAAGCATGCAAAGCTACTTCACTTACTATTCCTCATACTTTCATATATGCATAGCTAGAACACATAGGCATGCTCACAAGTTTCAAACTCAAAGTGTTAATTGCTCATTAAGTTCGCCTTTGAATTCTATGCTATTAAAATTAAGCATATAAGGTAAGTTCACTCATATCATGCTTTCACACTTTCTTGTGCATGTATATATATATATATATATAATCAAATCATGATACCAAGTTTGGAATTCAAGTATACATAGCTTATTGTACACATAGCAAGTATAGACTTTTACTTGAAAACTTATATCTAATCATGCTTGGATAATCTATACCATCTCTAACATATTGTTCACATGTCAAGACATATCGGAACTTGATACGTTGATGCTTAAGGTCAGAATATACATTACACAACGTTTATTGAAACTAGTTTTCAAATCTTTAACTTTCTTTGAAATATTCAAGATAAACAACTAATATGACTTACTATATATATAACAACCTTATTGCATATGTCATGGTGATTTATATGCATATTCTAGCTAATATAACATGCTCAATACATTAGAAGACATAACAAAACTGTCAACAGAAACTGTAGAGGGGCGCGGCCGCGCGCCACTTGTACTAGGGAGTGGCGCGGCCGCATCACTCTGGTTCTAGGCCAGACAATGTTCTGCTTCAGCAGAACTTCAGCAATTCCGCACAATGTATTTAGCTAATATGCTTGCATATTACTACTTTGCATTCCTAACATATAGATATACTTAACAACTTATGCTAGCACCTTATCACACATCAATTCCAATAATATCATGCAATTTTTATGAATTGAATTTCAAATGAGTTTAGAGGTTATACCTCTTGAGCTCAAACTTGCACAAGACTTGCTCTCAAATTCAGATTATAAACTCACAATACTCTCTCTATATCAACTTAGCACAAATTTTAGCAACATAGAAAATGAAGAAAGGCTTGGTATTTATAGGAAAATTCAATATCCATACAAAACAATTGCCCCAAGGTTTGAAACAATGGGGGAAATGAAGAACTAGAGGATTGAGGGGAGTTGATGGAATAGTGTTCAACCACCACCTCAACCCACACCCGTTGTCATTATCACCCTCAATGCTAGCTAGGAAGAGAAATGATGAAGGAGTAGCTTAGACCATTGGCTATTCACGTGAGAGAAGAGATTGGGCAATTTGGACACTCAATATGGGACAATGAAACTCAGCATTAGCAAGTTGGGGGAAATGAACTACTATATACTATATACGTAGTACACATATATGCTTAGGTCTAAGTTCACTTAGAAGTATACATGGTTTTAGGATGTCACAACAACATTATATGGTAGCACATTGGGGTACATGTATATACACATCATATAGTAAATTTTAATAATATCACATTATGAGTTAATTGAATGGTGACATACTACATTATCACAAATCTCATTATTATTATTATTTCAATTATGTACTTACTGAAATAATTATTGTTATTCCTTATTCACATGCTTTAATATACCATATAGTATATATATTACATGGTCTTACTAAAGTGTCACACTACATTTTTTATAGTTTGGTCTCATATGGTATAATGTACATACAACATATATTCTTATAAGTCCACCCATGTGGCTCACTTTCTTTTATAATATAGTTTATATATATATATATATATATATATATATATATATATATATTACATAGTTCTGCCAAAATATCACATTATACATTATATTATATAGTTACAGTTACAGTTACAATACAATATACGATTACATAACTTTACACTAAACAATTAATAGAATAAATATTAACCTCAAACATTAATTACCCATTAATATGCTATCACCCTTAATTAATAATATATTATTAATTAATCATCCACTTATTAATTCTTTCTTTAATGAATTAAATTACATACTTTTCATCACTGTGCCACACAAGGCATTCCTCGGGCTTATAATAAACTCCACATTCTCTTCTCAATTATCATCATTTTAATTTGAAGTAATTAAGTTAACTCATCTCATATCACATAAATATTTATATGCAAATAAATATCCAACTTTCATTAATATATTCTTTTAAAAATATTTGGAAATTATCGGGTATTACAGACCCTGGAAACATCAAAAACTTTTTCCATCTCCATTACCCACGTCTGGGCCTCAATCAGATTCACGAATCCTTTGAACTCTGGCAGTCCTACCGCTTTGAACTCTTTGAATGTTGCAGCTTGAACTTGCGGCTGATCCCGTTAGTAAATTCACCAGTTGCTGAATTGGATTGGCATTAGCCTCATCGTTATTATTGTTCGTAGATCCCTCTTGTTGTTGACGTGCTGGTCTTCTTCCAGGAGGCATCTTTCTATTACAATATACATTTATTAAATCCTTACTCAACTCTTAAATATCTAAGATCAAACTTAAACATTTAAAATTAACACTTAACCACATAACACTTCAATAAACTTCAGTATTTTATTAATTCATAGTTTTTAATACGTAGAAAGGATAGCATCTCTGCTATTTACATCAACTTTCCTGAACTAAAATAATTTGCAGAATTACATCATCATCTTATCCATTTATTTATCAAAAACTTTGGGACTTACATTTATTTAATACATAAATAACCACATAGTTTATTACTCTACTATCTAGGCATATTAAGACGTCGCACAGCCTCTCTACGTTCCTCTTTCATGACCCGAAACACTGTTCTACGATCCACCATATACCATGGTAAATCCTTGAACTGAGCTGGGTAATAAAAGACTTGATCTTGGGCCCTATCTATAGCTGAATGAAAAGCATAGTCTGTCTCCTTCATCTTGGCCTTCTTCGCCTGAACCTCGTCTTCTGCACGATCTGCATGTTGAGTAGCCTTCATGCAAGCATCCTCCGCCCTAGCACGCTTCTCCGACTCCTGTTTCATGTCGCTATTTAATTTCTCTAGCTTAGCCAGTGCATCATCCCTCTCACTCTCCACGTGAACTAGATCCCATTCCACGTTTCCAAGATGCTCATCCGGATCTTGAATCATCTCATCCTTCTACTGTAAGGTGATCTAACGCACATCCGCCAGCTCCTCCAACTCCCCGACTCTACCCTACAGCTCAATGTTGCAGTCATAAACCTCCTTGTACATCACAACGCTTATAGAGTTAGGTGGAAACTCCTCGGGATGCTCATCCTCTTCCTCTGATTTATCCTCATCCTCTCAGTCAAAGACATGCTCATGGTCTTGACCCACTACTGTGATCAGTGGAGATGGCTCTCTCTGAACCAACTGCTCCCAGACAGTATGGAAGTCTCGGGGCTCCTCATCCCTAGACATCTGAGGTAACTCCTCCCTAGCCTGACTGGAATCTCCAACAATCATCATCCTGACAATAAAATTTTAAGTTTTAATTATTACGTGATGCCATTCGATACTCGTTGATACTGACGAGTACCAAAACATAAGCACATAGCACATAGCACATAAGGTAGTTTATTATCTTAATTATCACCAATATCTTTTCGATCTCCTATAAGACTACTACCTAAGGTTCATAGCCTAAAGCTTTGATACCAACTTATGACACCCCTAAATTCGAGTACTTTATTTCCACAGGATTTGGTGTTCACTTTCTAAATAAAACATAACTAACTTCCTATATAGATAAAGGAATGAAAAATAAATTACAACCTTTAATCAATATCTTTCTTATAAAATGATTACATTATTGTCAAAACGTTCCCCATGTTTTCTAACCTTAAATAGTCATCAAATGAGGAAAATAAAACATCATATAAGAAATAAAGTCTTGGTACAAAACCACATAATAAATTTGAACAAGTCTTCGCTACTTGTTCATTTTGCATTTGCCCTTACTGGTTGACAACTCGTCAACTTTCTCAACTTTGGATGCAATGGTTATATATGCAAAAGTGAGCAAACAAAAGCTCACTTGAAATAACAATCCATAATGATAACATGTCACTGAATAATTTCAACTGAATTGAATAACATTCTCTATCATCGATAATCAATAATTGAATATAAGATTTGGAATTCAACTGAGGGTCACAAGACCTTGAACTATGTACCAGGTTTTAAATATTTTTACTTAAACCTTTAATAGTCGTTAGACTATATGGACCATCTATCTTGTACTTAGGGGGATCAGCCCTTCGTACCATGTATTGTGCACAAACATCTTAACGCTTTCGCATGGTAATCCCCTATAATTAGGTTGTTCATCTCAGCTTTAACGTACGAGTCCGCACCAAAGAAAGTTTGGTTTGGATTAGCTCAATGGGAAATTTAGAGTTCAACTATCATCAACTAAGGAGTAGTTGAATCAAACATACAATTATTTTAGAGTTTGATAACAAAAGAGAGTTATGAATTAACTATGAGTTAAAAATGAATAGACATTATACTTAGAAGTAATGTTTTAGAAATAAATTTAAAAGCATTCGAAAGATACAATAAACCTTGCTTTATCAATAATAAATAGCCAAGGTTGCAATCTCTTTCAATAAGGAAATTAAATAAGATACTTGTCTAATATGGAATTAAAGAACTTGTGTAATCTATAACAAGTCAGGGATAAAAAACTTGCTCAATTAAAAAGTGGAGTTAAGAAACTTGCGTAATCGATAACAAGTCAAGGATAGAAAACTTGCTCAATTAAAAAGTGGAGTTCAGAAACTTGCCTCGTGCGTAAGCTAGCAAATAATAATTCGTTCTACAATTATCTTACACACATGTTTTTAACAATAGCAACACAATTTAGTTATTACATTGCTAGGTCACATAGTTAGTTAACCAATCTAAGTTAACATACAAATCTTAGGCACTAGGTTTAATCATTGGTTAACACATAACATACCACACTTACTATTATTATCCATGTCAAACTTAAACTTGTTAATCATTAATCAAGTTATAATTTAAAATCATCAATCTCATATTACAAATATGATTACATATTGTTTAATCACATATAATTCCATTAACATTCTTTTATAATCATTAGATTAACATTCTCAAAGAATTATACACTTAAATAACCATCTTTGGCTAAACTGCTCAAGTGGCGCAGCAGCACCACATAATGAACTGCAACTGGCGCTGCAGCGTCGTGCCACATCATCAGAGCTCTGTAGTCCGGTCTCGGCGCTGCAGCGCTCCAGTTAACACACAGAACTGGCTCTGCGGCGCCGTGCCACATCACCAAACTCTGCTATGACGCTGCAGCGCTCTCTTTAATCATAGAACAGGCGCTGCGGCACCACGACATAGTGGGACGCAGACAGCCTCACGAAAAATATAAGAAAAGCCAAATTTGCTTATTAACTTTACTCAAACAACAAGTTTTAACTCACATAATTACAAAAAACTTAACAGAAACATATACCAATGTTTCTAACATGATTTTACCCATATAAACAACACAACAATTAATTTAAAACCTTTTAATTCCATATTATTGAAAAAACCCCATTATTAAGTGTTCATGACAAAAACTAACAATGTTACTTTATTTTTAGACCAAATCACTTTGTTGAAATCATATTTTTTCGTTTCTTAATATATTATCACAATCTATAATTATTTTACATATAATAGCATGAATTATACATCAATTTTGCATCAAAGAACCCATTTTTCAAAATACTTCACTAAAAATTGCTATGAACATAATTTCTTCATGTTCATCATATTTACATGAATTAAACAACTTAAAATCTCATACATATCATATATAAACATTTTATATATAAATCATATTCTCACAAAACATCATGCAAATCAAATTACACAGAAGTGAAAATATATTTTTATGAAGAACAATGAAGAACATAAATTAATAATTCTAGAGTTAGATTACTACATTTGATTTCATGTTAGCTTTAGAAAAAGATGACGGATTCCCCTTTTTTTCACTGAGAACTTTTTCCTTCTTCTTTTCTTCCTTTTCTCTTTTCTCTTTTCTCTCTAGCTTTCTTTGCTTACTGTGATATTCTGACTCTGTTCTTTCTCTACTAACTTAACGTAATATAAAACTGATATAATACATAACATAATCTGACAACATAATATCTCCTTATTAAATATATCAGTTACTTATTTTTTTTAAAAATCAAAAGCCACTACGGCTTGTTTGGCAAGAACTAGATTAAAAATAGAATTTTAAAAGCCTTAAACCTTATTTGGTAAAACTAAATTAAAACTCTTTACTTTATTTTAATAACTTATTTACTCCATAGTTTTAATTGTCACACTTTATTCAATTAAATTCAAATATTCAAATTCAATTAAATTAAAGTTAATATCAACTCATTAAATAAAATTTCCACATAAATCAAATTCATACACAATTATAATTTATTTATTAACCATAATTTCATATAACAGATTAGTAAATCTCTAATTTAATTGTTTAAATTAAATTAGACACCACTATAGTTATTCATCAATTCATTAAATCATTACTACAAAATTAAAACTTAATAATTTATTTAATTTAATTATCTCAATTAAATTAAAACTTCACTACAACATCACTAAACATCAATTTAATTAATATATTACACTTAATTAAATTACTCCACCACATAATCACAAAAATTATTTATTCAACTCAATAAATAAATCAACTAAAATATTTATTTAATTCAATAAATATTGAAAATTAAAATATAAAAATCTAGTTTGTTACACTTGTAATATAGAATAGTTAGTTAAACTGTAAAGTAGTTTAACGAACTGTTATGTATCTTTTGTGGCGGATGAAAGTCACTCTGGTAAGATGTAAAGAATACTGTAATTACCATTATTTGTAATGAACAAGATTTTAAGGTAATAGAACCTGAGATTTGAGGATGTATGTTGTTATATTTAGTTGTATAATGATGTAACGGCCCCAAATTCGGGTCCCTTGAACCTCGGATCTGGTACATTACGGTACTTTAACATCATACATATTCTATCATCTACTGCGAAACATATAAACATATATTATTTATTTCACATGATTCTATAACATTTCTCAGGTTTATAAACCTTAACTTAATACATACTTCTAATAATTAAAAAGATTTACATAAGATAACTAAATAGTTATTCGTATAACAATCTATTACTGTACTTTGCTCTTGTCTCTGACCTTCTGCAAGTCTTCATCTTAATCTGAAATTTAATATCATGATATAACAAGGGTGAGCAACAATTTTGCCCAGCAATTTAAGTTTAAATGAAGATATATCATGATTGAAAGAGTAATAAGCTTTCAAGTTTTCAACAATATAATAATTGTGAAAGAGCATGAATCAACATGTCAATAATTGAATGACTAAATCAATAAGGTTTAATGTCAACAAGGACCATGAATAATTTTATCTGAACCTTATGGTAATGAAGATGATCAGCTTTTTATACCTGATGAACCTATGCAACATACACTAAGTGCGAATCAATAATCAGTATAGACGTGAATAATCATCAATAATCATTCACTAACATGCTTTGAAATATAACTCGAGTTTGAGTTAGAGAAACTTGCTGCACCGCTGATTACCGCTAAGCAATCTAATTTAATCTCCTTATTGAAAAGACCTATAAATTATAAGATTGATCTTTCAATTAGCATAGCATACCTTATTCCATAATACTATCTAACACTTAACCACATAATCAAATATTAGATAACCTTAACACCACATTCATTTACAAGTCTAAACCTAGCATACGTCAAGCCTTTAATAGTATTCAATATAGTATAATGAGTGGTTTCCTACAAACAACCAACAAATTAGTTTCCGTCTCGTCTACACTATTTTCACAGCGAGTTAGATCGGTTACTAATTTGTATATACCTTTCCCATATGAAGGAATCGTTTAGCCCAGATACTATACATCAACTATTGCAGAATACGACTGTACTACTTTAGACTTAAAACTTAATCACTTAGTTTATAAGTTCTTATATTAACTTGTCTAACATAGTTAAGTATTAAACATTACATTATAGTTTTAGTATTATTATTATACTTTGATAATCTTTTAATTATGTTATAACTTGTACTTATAAGTTATTCCTTTATATGTTATCTTAGTAAACTAGATAACATTTAAGTAAACTGAAATTACTATTTCAGTAAACCAGGTTTTATTTCAGCATCCTGAAATCACTATTTTAGCAGACCATCATCCATTTTAGCAGACTGAATTCAATTTCAGCAACCCGAAATCAAATTCAGTACCCTGTATTCCTCTTTCAGTAGACTATAATCCATTTCAGCATTCTGAAACCATTTCAGTAGGCTGAAACCATTTCAGTAAACCCGAAACCAACTTCAGTACCCTGAATTCTTCTTTCCAACATATCACATACATAATATAGTTCTTTGAATACCAAATTCAACAACTATATTTAAAATAACTTATTTCTCTATTTTAAATTCCCGTTTAATATTATTAATTATTTAATAATATTTCAAGCTAAGGTTATTCACCTTTTAATAACTTTTAAGTCAAACATTACTAATAATATTTCAATCCAATATTATTAGTCATAAAAAAATAATTTAAGTCATTAATCCCATAAATAAACAATTTATTTTAATTATTTTCCTTTCTTTAATTAACTCATTAAAGCATTCTACAATGCCATAAACATCATAATATTTCCCAACTGACCCAAACCTCCATCAAAAATCTGCACAAACCATGCTTAAGGGTCTCAAGTCAGAAAACCTTATTTTTCATATTTTTGACATCATATATTTAATTAAACTCATTTATCCATATAATATTATTTATATGAAAAATACCAAATCAGTCTCAAAATTATTTCTTTTCTGGGATTTGGCAAAATATAGTCTCACATTGAACATATATTTTTTCCGGAATTTTTAAAATACATTTACTTTATTTTAATAGTCCATAATAGCCAAATCTTCTCAGATTAATCATAAATTGAGATTAACTCCAACAATTCTAAAATTTATAGGGTAAGCTCCTATTATATACATATACTTCCAGTAAAAATCTCGTAATTTTTGAACTTATACACAGAGAGTTATTTGGGTGACTTCATAAAAATAGCACTTCACCGTAAAATTCATAACTCTCAAACCGTATGGCCAAAAATTCTCAAATTTTTACAGGACCTTTATATCTTCTAATATTATCACGCAAAAGTTTCTCCAAATTTTTAAGGCAAAAAAATTGACAAAACTGCCCTCGAGGCAGACTGATCCAAAATAGTTTTATAGAAAAAAATATTTCTCTTTTCTTTTGGTTTCCAAACCAATCAACACCCAATATGGGTAAATCCAAACATGAATTCATGGACAACACATAAACTAAAGGGTTTTACACTTTCATATCAAAACCCCTTTCATCTATTCCATAAAATAAAGGAGATGAAAGCTTAGAGAAATAAAAAATTAGTTTTATACCTTTTCTTTCTTCTTCTTCTTCTTCTTTCTCCCATGGAGATTTCTTTCCTTCTCATTTTCTCTCTAGGCTGCCGCCCCCTCTCTCCTTTTCTCCCGTTCTTTTATTTTCCCGTTTCTTTCTTTCTCTTTCTCTTTCTTCTTATCTTTTCTTTCTCTTTCTCTTTCTTCTTATCTTTTCTTTCTCTTTCCTTCTTATCTCTTTCTTATCTTTTCTTTTCTCTTTCCATCTTATCTCCAAACAAAATCTATTCATATCTTCCCTTGCCCCTCTCATGATCGGCCATGTAGCCATCTTATCCTCAATTTTGTTTTATTAAATGTCTCCTCTAATGACACTAATACCCTTGCCCAAATGGGCTTTATTTGGGTCATAATTTAATTTCTTTTGGGCTTGTATTTTTTTTTTTATTGATTTGCCTACTAACAAAACTAACTTGGGCTTTCACCCATAATTAATTTGAACTTCCTAACTAAAAGGTTTGGGCCATAAGAATCACTATGGTCCATTATCTTAAATTCTATCTTACCCTAATAATTTAATTAGGTTTTTCATTTCCCATTTAAAACATAAATTCCTTACTCATGCCTCTTCAACTTCATAACCCAATTAGACTTGGTTATAAAATTAATTATTTGAGATATATAAAATAAATCTCTTAGGGTTTGTATATATATTTATATACCAACATTCTCCCATATTATAACCCCTTAGGTTATTTAATTAACATACCTAATATATATATTAGGTTATATAATTTTATTCTTAATTTTTTTTATATACAAAATAAATGTATTCACATTATATAATGTATATTTATTTAATCATATACATAATTCACATAAATCATCAGATATTCCACTTCTAACACCAATTTTGACTTTTTTTCCATAAAATTCAACTGTTGACTTTGACCAAAAAGTCAACACTTACACATTTTGTGTTTCTTGTCCTTTCTGACTAAAGTTGACGTTCCAGACGCAACCGAGCAGTCTGTACCTTAAAATTCTATCTCTAACTCAAACTTTGAGTTTTAACTTACTCCATTTTTATTACTAAACATATTAACTAATAACTTTATACTTATTCATCTTCTTATTTACCAATCAAGGTCAACATTCAAACTATGTAAATTACTAACATAGTTTTATCTTGATTCTCATATCCTTAACTTAATCCATCATTCCTCTTTCTAAAATATATAGCACCTTACTAAGTATATATATATATATATATATTTCTATACATATACTCATCTTTGTTTAACCTCATAGCATCTCTTCATGTGAAAAATTATTTCCTTAATAAAATTTCCCATGTATCAATATAACATTTCTTAGACTATTCAGTTCACTTCGAATTTATAGATATCGTAATACCTTATCCTTGATATTCCTTCAAGTACATATTAATTCATTTCTAGGGTTTTAAAATTTTGTAACCCATATTTTCTCTATTCTCATTCGAATAGCAAACCATATAGGTTTTACTTAAAAAATTTAAATAAATCCTTAAATTCACATTCACCCCTTCTTCTAAGAATTTCATCCTCGAAATTATAGTCTATATGATAAGAATTTCATCCTCGAATTGATAAGATTATTAATAATTAAATATTCAACTTATTTGAATATCGTGGCAGGAGTTGAACGTGTTTGATGAATTTCAATTATGAGTAATTAATTGATAACGTGTTGATTAGTAATTGTTATGAATGAATAATAATTAATGAGTAAGAATTAATATAATATGTAATTATATTTACTTGATTAATTATTTCATACAAGCATATGATATGTTAAACCTCTACTATATGGTAGCTATCTATATTATACATAATGCAATGTGACATATTAATGTGGTGAATATTGCATGTATGGAATATATAGTAAGATTAATTGCATTAATAGAGTTACATAATAATATTGTTTATGTGACATGATGTGTGTGGGTAAAATTTGATGAATACCCTATTACCTTATATTAATATCAATAACATTATTAATTGATAAAAGATTTCAATAAGTTAGTATAATGATTATAGTAACAGTTATTATAATAATAATACCAAATTACTTTATATTCGGTGTTAATATAATGTACATAGATTATACGTTGAGGTATTTATATGTACCCTACTTACTACATGGTAATATTAATAGCTTATTAAAACTACATTGTGACACCAATTGGATATATAAACCAAGTATATAATTTGTAATCTATGTATTCATGGAATGAAGTGTGTGTATATTATAAGTATACTTATAATGTGTGTTAACATAAAATATACACCTTGGAAGTTGCTGAGTTCAGATTGTTGCTCAATTTCCTCCTCTTCACGTGAATAACCTCATGGCTATCCTACTCTATCTCCTTCTCAATTTCAGCAAATGTAGATAATAATTATAAGGGATGTGGTCTTCATGATGGATTTCACCTACCAATCAACAACTCTTTATTAGCCAACAAGCAATTCTTCATTCCATTGGTTTAAATTGGAAGGCAATCACATTGTCTGGATATACAAATTTCCTATATATATGACATCTCTTCAACTTCATTTATTGACGGAGCATTTCAATTGATTTAAGGGAGAGTATCATAGTAGCATTATAGATTTTGTTTAGCAGTAAGTTAATTCATAGAGGTAATTTCCATTCATGATCTTCATTATCAAATTCTTGATTTTGTTAAATTGAATGATCATTTGATTAGAGAATGCTTGCTATGTGTTGTATAAGTTGTCGTTATAGTTTAGAAACTGTAATATGGCTGGTATAGGATCAAATTGTTGAAGAAATCTGAGTATGGCTTAAGTTTCTGCCGAACCAAAAACTGCTCAAGCACTGGCCAGACACCGGCGCACTGGTCAGTATCAGGGGTCAAAATGGTCATTTTTGGGACTGATGTGTTTTTAGAGGCAATCGGGGGGCGTCGGGCATGCACGTATGCACATGTAATGCTGCTGACCATGTAAAATGATGTTCTAACTTTCATAACATGACTATTATGTATTATAATGATACTTAGCATTAACCTTGAGTGTTAGACAATTCGTAAGGGCGTGCTAAGCGTGCGCAAATTCGTGTCGTTTGGGCTTTTGAATAGGCATGTTTGACGTACGGACGTGCAAGCGTCCCAGCGCCATAACGAGTGTGTATGACCTTGTTTAATATTATGTTTTCAATAAGAATGAAATATTATAGAGTAATGTAACCCAATATAGGAGCATGCAAAGCACATGCAAAAGAGGCGAGTTAGGTGTGTGACGTATAAATGTCGAAACGCCGTGTAATGTGGTAATAAACTTAAATAGTGTTTCGATTCTAATGTAACGAACATTATTATATATAAAATGTGGTTAATATAAAATCAATAGGTAGTCCTAGCAGGACTTAAACACTTGAATGAATTTTGAATATTACGAAAAAGAAATATAGTGAAATATAGGACGATAGTTAACACAATCAAATTGAACATTGTGTATTGATAATAGGAAGGGTTATGAGATGTAGAGTAAAGTTTACATTACAACTAATATGCTTTGCTATGTGACTAATAGTTGATGTTCATAATTATATAATTGTGTAGGGCACGTGAAGTGCAGATATCTGTAAGTTGTTAAACTGTTATTGGTAAACAACGATCAAGGCAAGTCTTTCAGTTTCTATTTTCTACGTACACTTGATGATTAACTGTTTTAAATTATTTTGCAAAGAGCATGATATGTTTTATATATGTTGTAAGCATGAAATTAGCACTTAACTTTTCTTTAAAATTTTGAAATTCATTTTATGAGTTCAGGATACCGCACTGTATTCACAGTCCGTTTGAGGATTTCGTCATTTTATAATTTTGTCATACTAAATCGTACCATAGTGGGCTGACGATCCTTAGATCTCATCCAATACTAAGTAATTTTGTATTGATAACTTTATCATTTTTATCATTTCTGCATCAGGTTTCATGATGCATCAATGATAAATAAAATACTTTTTGATATTTTAAATTATTTTTGTCTAGCTGAAACAATTAGCGTAGACTTTTCTTTAAACAGCTCAAAACCCTTGAAAGTCATTTTTGATGTTATCATGCCGCAAAAATATTTCTCTTTTCTTTTGGTTTCCAAACCAATCAACACCCAATATGGGTAAATCCAAACATGAATTCATGGACAACATAAAAACTAAAGGGTTTTACACTTTCATATCAAAACCCCTTTCATTTATTCCATAAAATAAAGGAGATGAAAGCTTAGAGAAAGAAAAAAAATAGTTTTATACCTTTTCTTTCTTCTACTTCTTCTTATTTCTCCCATGGAGATTTCTTTCCTTCTCCTTTTCTCTCTTGGCTGCCGCCCCCTCTCTCCTTTTCACCCGTTCCTTTATTTTCCCGTTTCTTTCTTTCTTTTTCTCTATCTTTTTCTTCTTATCTTTTCTTTTTCTTTCCTTCTTATCTCTTTCTTATCTTTTCTATTCTCTTTCCATCTTATCTCCAAACAAAATCTATTCATATCTTCCCTTGCCCCTCTCATGATCGGCCATGTAGCCATCTTATCCTCAATTTTGTTTTATTAAATTCCTCCTCTAATGACACTAATACCCTTGCCCAAATGGGCTTAATTTGGGCCATAATTTAATTTCTTTTGGACTTGTATTTTTTTTTCTTATTGATTTGCTTACTAACAAAACTAACTTGGGCTTTCACCCATAATTAATTTGAACTTCCTAACTAAAAGGTTTGGGCCATAAGAATCAATATTGTCCCTTATCTTAAATTCTATCTTACCCTAATCATTTAATTAAGGTTTTCATGTCCCATTTAAAACATAAATTCCTTACTCATGCCTCTTCAACTTCATAACCCAATTATATTTGGTCATAAATTTAATTATTTGAGATATATAAAATAAATCTCTTAGGGTTAGTATATATATTTATATACCAACATTCTCCCATATTATAACCCCTTAGGTTATTTAATTAACATACCTAATATATATATTAGGTTATATAATTTTATTCTTAATTTTTTTTATATACAAAATAAATGTATTCACATTATATAATGTATATTTATTTAATCATATACATAATTCACATAAATCATCAGATATTCCACTTCTAACACCAATTTTGACTTTTTTTCATAAAAGTCAACTGTTGACTTTGACCAAAAAGTCAACCCTTACATATTTTGTGTTTATTGTCCTTTCTGACTAAACTTGACGTTCCGGACGCAACCGAGCAGTCCGTGCCTCAAAATTCTATCTCTAACTCAAACTTTGAATTTTTAACTTTCTCCATTTTTATTACTAAATATATTAACTAATAACTTTATACTTATTCATCTTCTTATTTACCAATCAAGGCCAACATTCAAACTATGTAAATTACTAACATAGTTTTATCTTGATTCTCATATCCTTAACTTAATTCATCATTCCTCTTGCTAAAATATATAGCACCTTACTAAGTATATATATATTTCTATACATATACTCATCTTTATTTAACCTCATAGTATCTCTTCATGTGAAATATTATTTCCTTAATAAAATTTTCCATGTATCAATATAACATTTCTTAGACTATTCAGTTCACATCGAATTTATAGGTATCGTAATACCTTATCCTTGATATTCCTTCAAGTACATATTAATTTATTTCTAGGGTTTTGGAATTTTATAATCCATATTTTCTCTATTCTCATTCGAATAGCATACTATATAGGTTTTACTTAAAAAATTTAAATAAATCCTCAAATTCTCAGCTAGATTTTATTCTTTAACCTTTATTCTAATCATTCAAGATTTTAAAAATTTTTGGGTTATCACATTCACCCATTCTTCTAAGAATTTCATCCTCGAAATTATAGTCTACTAATCACTACTCCTTTTATTCATTAAAACTAGGTTTTCAAGTTAACCTTTATCTGATTTCATGCTCAATTTAATGAGTACATATTGCTTCCTACTAGGAGGAGCTCGTCTATCATCACATTCTTCCCTGACTTCTCTCTAAGGAGTTAAAACTTTTCAAATCATGCTGAGGGGTCATATAGACCATGAACACATAGTTTTAACGGTATTCAAACCGCAAAACGATAAATTACTAGGTATGTTTACAATCACAAAGAAAGTAAACTACCGATGCTAGTACTTTAGGTAATCAGCCTATCGTACGCTTACGTCATGTATAACGTATTAATCTTGTCTAGCGACTAATTGCACTACTAGATTGGATTATTATATCCAATCGGCATATCCCCCATATTCGGGGTTGTTCACCTCAGACTTAGCATAAGATTTCGCACCAAAATAATTTTGTTCGGGATAAGTTCTCAAAGAGATACTTGAATTTTTCATAAACATTTGTCTAGCTAAATCAATTAGCTTAGACATACCAATAATTTGAATATCAATCGAAACATGTATCTAGCCAAATCAAATTGGCACTTAACTTTTCTTTAAAATTCTGAAATTCATTTTATGACGTCATGATACCGCACTGTATTCAAAGTCCGTTTGAGGATTTCGTCATTTTATGATTTTGTCATACTACATCGTACCATAGTGGGCTGATGATTCTTAAATCACATCCAACACTAGGTAATTCTGTATTGATAACTTCATCATTTTTATCATTTCTGCATCAAGTTTCATGATGCAACAATGAGAAATAAAATACCTTTTGATATTTCAAATTATTTTTGTCTAGCCGAAATAATTAGCGTAGACTTTTCTTTAAACAACTTTGAAAATCATTTTTGATGTTATCATGCCGCAACAGGTAACGATGTGTTAGTGGTACGAAGCCCACTTCTACACAATTATAACCATGTGTTGCTGATATTAAAAATTCATTTATATTTTTAAAGGCACATCAGTGCGAATTTAGCTTGAGGTCAAAAATTTGAAGTCTAGCACAGCTAGAAGATTTGGAATACCTATGCTTCCATCATAAACTTCAATTGCTCTAATGATCAATTGCTTAATAATTCTATCTATTAAAAATCCTCAATTCTTCATCCATAACTTTGCTATACCCCAGTGTAGTTCATCAAACATACCACACGTTAGGAGTTCAGGAACTTACCACAATAATATGGGTTTAGGAACTTATCTTAGCAATACGTAGTTCAAGAACCAATCAAGAACTGTTCATATGCTTAGGGGTTCAAAAACATACCATTCGATTATGAGTCACAAACTAACCATAAGTGTGAGTTTTAAGAACTCGCACCTATCTTATATTCTCTACCTATCCAATATAATTATGAGAAAAGAATCACCTTCTCGTCATAGATATATTGATAGCGCGAAACCATCATTTCAATGATTATCAATATAAAAAGCTAAGTGGTTGTCGAACCAAACACAATCCCCTGCATATACAAGGAATTGGTCAACCTCAACCACTAATCAATATAGGAATCTCAGCAGTTGTTAAACCAAGGACAACTCCCTGCCCATACAAGGAATTGTTCAACTCAACCACTATATGGATATAGGAAGCTAAGTGGTTCTAAAATCAAGCATAAATTTCCCGCCCTTATAAGGAATCATACAACTTAGCTGCTAACATGAGTCCTCAATTGAAATCCCACATAATCTTAGTCTCCTCTTTGCTCAATAAGAATTTTATTTAATCCATATATCATCCTTTTCAACTCTTTTGAGTTTAACTCATTCTATTTCATAGTACCATATTCGTATAGCAATTATGCTATTAAGTCTTTATTCAATAGATTGATTATCTGTCCTCCTATGACCTCATTAGATCACGTTGTGATCTCTTCTTATAATCGTATTATATTACGATTCTTTTCTATCTTATGATCGTTTTGTTTTACGATCTTCTTATCTTTTCCCTTGAATCATATTACATAATGATTTTAGACTTTTCATCTTACAGACTTTGTCTATTTATTATAAATTTTCATCTTTTTTATTGGAGTCAGGTAACTCCGGATTCTTATCTTTATAACTCTTCAAGATTCTTCTTTGAATCTTGTTTATCATCCTCTTAACTTAATAATGAATTTACCAAATTCATCTTCTTAGCACTTAAACTCTATTTGAGTTTATTCATTATCCTCATCTCTGTAGTTATAGCCTAAGGTAATTCTACCTATGGTTTATAACCTACAGCTCTGATACCAACCTGTGACGCCCCCAAATCCGGGTCCCTTGAACCTCGGATCTGGTACGTTACAGTACTTTATCATCATACATATTCTATCATCTATTGCGGAATATATAAGCATATATTGTTTATTTCACATGATTCTATAACATTTCTCCAGGTTTATTAACCTTAACTTAATACATACTTCTAATAATTAAAAAGATTTACATAAGATAACTAAATAGTTATTCGTATAACAATCTATTACTGTACTTTGCTCTTGTCTCTGACCTTCTGCAAGTCTTCATCTTAATCTGAAATTTAATATCATGATATAACAAGGGTGAGCAATAATTTTGCCCAGCAATTTAAGTTTAAATGAAGATATATCATGATTGAAAGAGTAATAAGCTTTCAAATTTTCAACAATATAATAATTGTGAAAGAGCATGAATCTACATGTCAATAATTGAATGACTGAATCAATAAGGTTTATTGTTAACAAGGACCATGAACAATTTTATCTGAACCTTAAGGTAATGAAGGTGATCTGCCTTTCATACCAGATGAACATATGCAACATACACTAAGTGCGAATTAATAATCAGTATAGACGTGAATAATCATCAATAATTATTCACTAACATGCTTTGAAATATAACTCGAGTTTGAGTTTGGAAAACTTGCTTGCACCGCTGATTATCGCTAAGCAATCTAATTTAATCTCCTTATTGAAGAGACCTATCAGTTATAAGATTGATCTTTCAATTATCATAACATACCTTATTCCATAATACTATCTAACACTTAACCACATAGTCAAATATTAGATAACCTTAACACCATATTCATTTACAAGTCTAAACCTAGCATACGTCGAGCCTTTAATAGTATTCAATATAGTATAATGAGTGGTTTCCCACAAATAACCAACAAATTAGTTTTCATCTCGTCTACACTGTTTTCACAGCGAGTTAGATCGGTTACTAATTCGTATATACCTTCCCCATATGAAGGAATCGTTTAGCCCAGATACTATACATCAACTATTGCAGAATACGACTGTATTACTTTAGACTTAAAACTTAATCACTTACTTTATAAGTTCTTATATTAACTTGTCTAACATAGTTAAGTATTAGACATTACATTACATTATAGTTTTAGTATTATTATTATACTTTGATAATCTTTTAATCATGTTATAACTTGTACTTATAAGTTATTCCTTTCTATGTTATCTTAGTAAACTAGATAACATTTAAGTAAACTGAAATTACTATTTCAATAAACCAGGATTTATTTCAGCATCCTGAAATCACTATTTCAGCGGCCCATCATCCATTTTAGCAGACTGAATTCAATTTCAGCAACCCGAAATAAAATTCAGTACCATGTATTCCTCTTTTAGTAGACTATAATCCATTTCAGCATGCTGAAACCATTTCAGTAGACTGAAACCAATTCAGTAGACTGAAACCATTTCAGTAAACCCGAAACCAACTTCAGTACCCTGAATTCTTCTTTCCAACATATACATACATAATATAGTTCCTTGAATACCAAATTCAACAACTATATTTAAAATAACTTATTTCTCTATTTTAAATTACCGTTTAATATTATTAATTATTTAATAATATTTCAAGCTAAGGTTATTCACCTTTTAATAACTTTTAAGTCAAACATTACTAATAATATTTCAATCCAATATTATTAGTTTTAAAAAAAATAATTTAAGTCATTAATCGTATAAATAAACAATTTATTTTAATTATTTTTATTTCTTTAATTAACTCATTAAATCATTCTAAAATGCCATAAACATCATAACACTTTCCAACCGACCCAAACCTCCTTTAAAAATCTGCACAAAGTCGGAAAATCTTATTTTCCATATTTTTGACATCACATATTTAATTAAACTCATTTATCCATATAACATCATTTATATGAAAAATACCAAATCAGTCTCAAAATTATTTCTTTTCTGGGATTTGGCAGAATATAGTCTCACATTGAACATATATTTTTCCCAGAATTTTTAAAATAAATTTACTATATTTAAATAGTCCATAATAGCCAAATCTTCTCAAATTTATCATAAATCGAGATTAACTCCAAAAATTCTGAAATTTACAGGGTAAGCTCCGGTTATATACATATACTTTTCGTAAAAATTGTAATTTATCATAAATTGTAATTTTTGGACTTTTACACAGAGAGTTATTTGGGTGGCTTCATAAAAATAGCCCTTCACTGTAAAATCCATAACTCTCAAATCGTATGGCAAAAAATTAAAACAATTTTATAGAAAAAAAATATTTCACTTTTCTTTTGGTTTCCAAACCAATCAACACCTAATATGGGTAAATCCAAACATGAATTCATGGACAACACATAAACTAAAGGGTTTTACACTTTCATATCAAAAACCCCTTTCATCTATTCCATAAAATAAAGGAGATGAAAGCTTAGAGAAATAAAAAATTAGTTTTATACATTTTCTTTCTTCTTCTTCTTCTTCTTCTTCTTCTTTCTCCCATGGAGATTTCTTTCCTTCTCCTTTTCTCTCTAGGCTGTCGCCCCCTCTCTCCTTTTCTCCCGTTCCTTTATTTTCCCATTTCTTTCTTTCTCTTTCTCTTTCTTCTTATCTTTTCTTTATCTTTCCTTTTTATCTCTTTCTTATCTTTTCTTTTCTCTTTCCATCTTATCTCCAAACAAAATCTATTCATATCTTCCCTTGCCCCTCTCATGATCGGCCATGTGGCCATCTTATCCTCAATTTTGTTTTATTAAATGCCTCCTCTAATGACACTAATACCTTTGCCCAAATGGGCTTAATTTGGGCCATAATTTAATTTCTTTTGTGCTTGTATTTTTTTTCTTATTAATTTGCTTACAAGCAAAACTAACGTGGGCTTTCACCCATAATTAATTTGAACTTCCTAACTAAAAAGTTTGGGCCATAAGAATCAATATGGTCCATTATCTTAAATTCTATCTTACCCTAATTTAATTAGGGTTTTTATTTCCCATTTAAAACATAAATTCCTTACTCATGCCTCTTCAACTTCATAACCCAATTAGACTTGGTTATAAAATTAATTATTTGAGATATATAAAATAAATCTCTTAGGGTTAGTATATATATTTATATATCAAAACCCCTTAGGTTATTTAATTAACATACCTAATATATATATTAGGTTACATAATTTTATTCTTAATTTTATTTATATACAAAATAAATGTATTCACATTATATAATGTATATTTATTTAATCATATACATAATTCACATAAATCATCAGATATTCCACTTCTAACACCAATTTTGACTTTTCCCCATAAAAGTCAACTGTTGACTTTGACCAAAAAGTCAACCCTTACACATTTTGTGTTTATTGTCCTTTCTGACTAAACTTGACGTTCCGGACGCAACCGAGCAGTCCGTGCCTCAAAATTCTATCTCTAACTCAAACTTTGAGTTTTAACTTACTCCATTTTTATTACTAAACATATTAACTAATAACTTTATACTTATTCATATTCTTATTTACCAATCAAGGCCAACATTCAAACTATGTAAATTACTAACATAGTTTTATCTTGATTCTCATATCCTTAACTTAATCCATCATTCCTCTTGCTAAAATATATAGCACCTTACTAAGTATAATATATATATATATATATATATATATATATTTCTATACATATACTCATCTTTGTTTAACCTCATAGCATCTCTTCATGTGAAATATTATTTCCTTAATAAAATTTCCCATGTATCAGTATAACATTTCTTAGACTATTCAGTTCACATCGAATTTATAGGTATTATAATACCTTATCCTTGATATTCCTTCAAGTACATATTAATTCATTTCTAGGGTTTTGGAATTTTGTAACCCATATTTTCTCTATTCTTATTCGAATAGAAAACCATATTGGTTTTACTTAAAAAATTTAAATAAATCTTCAAATTCTCATATAGGTTTTATTCTTTAACCTTTATTCTAATCATTCAAGATTTTATAAATTTTTGGGTTATCACAAATGATGTTTGTTTGGGATGAGTAGTACCGTGATGCACGAAACTCGGGTTTGAAAAATAGCCCGAATTTCAGGGCATTACAACAACGAATACTTGGAACAAACCAGGATCGCTGAAACAGTAATTGCTACCCTCAACAATGCAGTCAGTCCTACTGTATCAGATCAAGTTTTTGTCCAGACTGAGGGGGAGCGACAAGAAGATGATGGCAAAGTCATGCTCATATTGAGGGGGAGATTTTCAAAATCCCTAAGCCAGCAAGTGCTCCAGTTGAGGGGGAGCAATCAAAAGCTCATCATGAAGCCCCCTCTGCCCCTCAAGATATTGAAGAACTTGAAGAGGATCATGAAGACCCCTCTGCCTCTCATGAGGATGCAGAAATGGTGGAGATTCTTAATGAAGATGATGAAGAAGATGAAAGGAAAGAAGAAGAATCAATCATTGCTGAGTTTAGGAGTGAAGAAAGGAGCATAAACTACAACCGAATGTTCTCTTACCTGTCCATTGTGACGCCCCCAAATTCCAGGACCGCCACTTGGTCTCTCGAATTCGGTTCATCACGTGCTCATGGTAATACATCATAATAATAATAATTAAATATCATACGATCACAGCGGAAAAATCTATTCTAGAATAATTTACAATGATTTATTATAATTATTCCCCCAAGTCTCGCAACCTACAGTACTTAATAGATTACATAATAATATCAGTTAACGACTTATTACATAATCTAACTTAAGCTTAAACATAATCAAATCCAGTCTTACTACATCATCTTCATACAATATTAATATATTTAAAACATAACAGACATAAGCTAGTTGGTAGCTTTGCCCTTGCCCTTATCAACGCCCGAAGGTTCACCATGCTCTGCCTTAACTGAAATGTTTTAAGGAAAGCAAGAATGAGCACAAATTGCCCAGCAAGTAATATACAATAAGGGTGAGTAATAAGATTCTCAATTCTCGAAAGGGTATAACAAGATTTGATAGTTCAAGAATAACAAGAATATCAATAGTTCTCAATATCAGTCGCTAAGGACAGGATAATATCAATATGATTCAATAATAAGTCAATTCAAGATTTCAAATAATTGAATACTGAGTAGTCACTACGGACTATGAACTTCTACTAGAATTGACAGAAATAAACTGAAAATCCAACAAAAACAGGTACAACAGGTGATCAGCCTAAAGTACCCTTGTTATGCATAACAATCAACCATACTCAAGTGTGCACGTCGGTTCTCCGACAATTATATATTCCCTTCAAAGAAGGTTGTTCTTCTCAGTCAAATACAAGATCCCGCACCAATCAATTAGTTTGGGTCGCTTTTCAATAATATAAGTCTAGCCGAATCAAATGGCATAGACACTTTCACAATATTCAAGAACAATACTAAGTTCAACATGAATAATAGCTTTAATGAAATAAGAGTTCAAGTATGCTAATTCGATTCAACCGATTAAATAGGAAACTAGTTCGCAATACACAAGATAGGATACTTGCATAGTAAAAGAGTATAAGTTAGGAAACCTTCACAATCATAGATTTCCTTGCATAAAGTAAATGCGTCGGTTAGGATACTTGCACTTTAAAAGAGTGTAAGTAAGAGAACTTGCCTTTAGCGTAGTTTATCCACGAAAAGAAATCAACACTTTCGAATTCCTATCGTAATACAGTTACGTATATATATGATATTCATTAGTCATATAATTTAACTTCACATTTTCTCTTTGAATATACGATCAACACATAAGCTAAGTTTTACCTAGCTACACAGTTATATAGAATATAATTTCTATCCTTAACGTTCCTTCTTTAGAGTTTAAACGCATTCTCATATTATATAAGATCTCAACAATTAGCAAACATGCTTGCATATTATTAATATCTCATAAGACCACAATCAATACTAAATATATTTCATTTTAGCAAGTTACGGCATCTCCTTAAGTTAACCGTCAAAATCGGGTTCAAGTAACATCATATAATATCACGTAGCATGTATTCATATTTAAAGGATACTTTACATGCTTGTATAACTTTTCCAAATCCAATCGTACATGGTATAGGTTCTTAAGTTAATACTTAAAGCCATTCAAGGACACGAACTCATATGGTCTAACATGGTCGCTTTTAAACACATAAGATATTCATATAACTTGTATTAGTCATGCTCATGAGTACTCGTATTGCATATATGTAGCTAGCATTGTTATTATCTTGAAAACATGCTTTGTTCATGCTAAACTTTAATCATGGCAACTAATCATGGTATATATACATGCATGACACATGAATGAGTCTAAGAGTACTATCACATGTGTTCATAAATGTCAAATTCTAATTCTCGTCATAACATACCAACGTTCACGTTCAAAGCTTATACTTTGTTAGTATAGTTCATTAATAAGGTCTATCATGTTCATGCTTCCTTATGAAACCCATATACACAAGTTAACATGCTTTTCATGTATTTCAAGGCCCTATAAACATGCTCGAAAAGTCAGAATGTATACATGGTCTTTACATGTCAATATCAACCTTCAAAACTTGTATTTTTGTTAGAAAGGTGCACTAGTTGGGTTCACATGTCCATATTATATCACGGAACCTATATACATAAGTTAGTATGCATTTCATGTGTTTCTAGGTCATACTAACATGTCTCGAAAGTCAGAATATTAACATGCTTCATATATGTTAACGTCGTTCATGAAACTTTAAGTTCGTTTTCAAACTATATGTCGTTTGGTTAACCATGCATGCTAATATACTAAAACATGCTCACATTGCCTCATTAGGTTTATATATAAGTATTAATCATGCTTTCATGCTTGTTTAAACAAAAATCAAACAATTAGTTCATAACAGTTTTGTTGCAGAATGCAGAAAAAACTGAACACAGAGGCTGGCGCTGCGGCGCGGCACAGCAGTTCACTACTGGCGCTGCGGCGCGAGTGGCGCTGCGTGCGGCGCTGCGGCGCGGGCTGCGGCGCGAGTGGCGCTGCGGCGCGGGCTGCGGCGCTGCGGCGTCGAGGCAGTTTTCTGCAGTTCAGACTGCAGCGAAATCCGACCAAAAACCTCCCATTTCATCGATTTCAACATACCCAAATGCTATTAGACTTGTTTAACTTACTAACACGTACATATATGCTTATATAATAGTCAATAGCAATTATCAATTCCCAATTTCATGAACACCAACTAATTTCACGATATTTGATGTTTTTACAGAAATCTCAGAAATGGAAACACCAAAAATGAAATTGAAGAGCAATGAAGCATATATAGTAATTCTAATCACATATATAAGTCCTTTAAACAACTAATTATTATTCTCAATTCACAAAACCATAACTTCCAACTGAAATCAAGAATTCACGAATAGAAATTTTGACAGAAAATGACAATGAAGATACGAAGAGGATTTATACCTCTGTAAATGATTTAAGCTTGCTGCTATCTCAATAACACTGATATATATATATATATGCTCTCTAGTCTCACTTAGCCAAAATGCTCAGCAAAAGAAATGTGAAGGAGATGAGGCTATATTTATAGAACTCCCATTATACAGACAAAGCAATTGTATCCCATATCAAACTAACGGATTATAGGAATGCATGAAGGTTATCAAAGGGTAGGTAATTAGTGGTTGGATTCATCATGAATCCCACTCCCTCCACAATCATGAGCTATGAAATGCTAGTTGCTGAGTTTGGGGAGAAGAAGAAGGAATAGGCCTTAGCTGTATGTCAAGCACGTGAAGAGCAAATGGGACACTTAAAATGAGACAATTGATTTAACTCCTCAGCATTTGCAAATACTACACTTGTATATACACACCATATACATATGTTATATATATATGTACTCTTAGGTTATAATTTAAATCACAATGTACTTCACATAATGTAATAAGTGTAATTTACACACATATAATCCAGGTACGTTTATCTTACTGATATAATACCATCGGATACTACCACATTACATTATATCATATATTATTAAATTGTATTACTCAACAATTATTTATAATAGATCCATGATACATTATTTTAATGTATATCCACACATCATTTGTCACTTACACATATCATAACATATAGTTACTATACATTTAATTCGCATGCTTGCACATATAATTTCTCATCTTATAATTTGAATATTAATTAATAATATACACATATCCTACATCCATCAATATAATTGTTAACCTCCATAACAATTTAATTAACCCTTATATGATTAATTATCACTTTGATATAAATCTTATTGTATTTATAAACACGTTGCTCATTATTATTAAGTTTCTTGCAATAATAATAATCACATATTGTTAATCGATCCTCATTAGTATTTTATAACAGTTAATTAATATTCTTCGATTAACAATTAATATAGATTAATTGTTCACTTAAATTAATATAATCATTCTTATATTACGCCACTGTGCCACACAAGGCAATCAACGAGTTTATCACAAACTCCACCAATTTCTCAATTATTATAATTATTCAATTATATATAATTGAATTAATTCATCTCATAACACAAAATCATTTATATTCAAATAAATTCTCATTTCCATTAATATATTTATTTAATAATATATGGAAATTCTCGGGTATTACATCCTCCCCCCCTTATAAAAATTCCGTCCCGGAATTGCTACAAGGTTACACAAATAGATGGGGATAGTCCCTCATCATCCTATCTTCTAACTCCCACGTTGCCTCCTCGACATCGTGGTTACGCCAAAGTACTTTTACAGATGAAATAACTTTATTTCTCAAAGTTTGTTCTTTCCTATCTAATATTTGGACAGGAATTTCTTCATACGCCAAGTTCTTCTCCACTTGAATGGGCTCGTAAGAAATCACGTGCTTGTAGTCGGCCTTGTACGGTCGCAACACGGAAATGTGGAACACGTTGTGGATATGCTCCAGTTCGGGTGGCAACGCAACTTTGTATGCCACTTCGCCCACTCGCTTCAGTATCTCGAACGGTCCTATGAATCTTGGACTCAATTTTCCTTTCTTGCCGAAACGGATTTTTCCCTTCCATGGAGATACCTTTAAGAATACGAAACTGCCGACTTTGAAGTCTCGGTCCTGCCGATGCAAATCTGCGTATTTCTTCTGGCGATCTTGAGCTGCTACAAGTCTGGCTCTTATCACTGTCACCACGTCTGCGGTTTGTTGAACTAACTCTGGTCCGAGTATTCGTCGTTCTCCGACTTCGTCCCAACATAACGGCGTTCTGCACTTTCTCCCGTAAAGAGCTTCGTACGGTGGCATGCCAATACTCGCATGGTAGCTATTATTATATGCGAATTCTACTAAGGGTAGGTGGTCGTCCCAATTTCCCTTAAAATCCATCACGCAAGTCCTAAGCATGTCTTCTAGCGTTTGTATTGTTCGCTCACTTTGTCCGTCTGTTTGAGGATGATAAGCTGTACTCAACCTCAACTGCGTTCCCATTCTTTCTTGCAAACTCTTCCAAAAATTGGACGTGAAGCGCGGATCTCGATCAGAGACAATTGACACCGGCACTCCATGTCGTGAAATAATTTCTTTTACATATAGGCTTGCTAATTGGTTCAAACTGTAGCGGATCTTGATTGGTAGAAAGTGTGCGGTCTTCGTTAGTCGATCCACGATAACCCAAATAGCATCATAACCTTTCTGTGTAACTGGAAGTCCTACCACGAAGTCCATGGTAATATGCTCCCATTTCCACTCTGGTATTTATAATGGTTGTAGTAAACCACTTGGCCGCTGATGTTCTGCTTTAACGCGTTGGCAAGTCAAGCATTTACTGACGCACTCTGCGACTTCCCGTTTCAAATTAGGCCACCAAAAATGTTGCCTTAGATCTCGGTACATCTTTGTGCCTCCCGGATGAACGGAATATGTCGTATTGTGTGCCTCGTGCAAAATCTCTTCCCTCAACTCAGTTACCGCTGGTACCCACACTCTCCCTTCAAATCTCAAAATACCGTCTTTATCCATTCGAAATTTTTCTCCCTCACTTTCTGTGATCCTCTTTCGGATTTTCTCACACTCTTCATCCTTTTCCTGAGCTTCCTTTACTCTATTCAACAACGTCGGACAAGCTTCCATTACAATTAACTTCTCACCAGACTTTTCTGGTCCTTTTACTTCTATCTCCAATTTCTCCATCTCTCTTATCAACTCTTCCTGAGTCGTCAAATTAAACAACTTCTCCCTTCCTTTCCTGCTCAGAGCGTCGGCAACCACATTTGCCTTTCCCGGGTGATAAAGAATATCGCAGTCATAGTCTTTGATTAATTCTAACCACCTTCTCTGTCGCATGTTTAACTCCTTCTGTGTGAAGATATATTTCAGACTTTTGTGGTCCGTGTATATCTCACATTTTTCTCCGTATAGATAATGCCTCCATATCTTTAACGCAAAAACTACTGCCGCTAACTCTAAGTCGTGAGTAGGGTATCGTTTTTCGTAATCCTTTAATTGTCGTGATGCATATGCAATGACCTTGCCATGTTGCATGAGCACACAGCCAAGCCCCTTGTGCGATGCATCACTATACACCACAAAATTTCCCGCATCATCTGGTAATGATAATACAGGTGCTTCGCTCAATCTCCTTTTCAGTTCTTGAAGACTTTCTTCGCATTTGTCGGTCCATACAAATTTCACCGTCTTTCTAGTCAAATTGGTCAGCGGGGTTGCTATCTTAGAAAAATCTTGGATGAATCTTCGATAGTACCCAGCTAACCCTAGAAAGCTTCTCACCTCCGTCGGTGTTCTCGGTTGTTCCCAATTACTTACTGCTTCAACCTTCGCAGGGTCTACAGAGATTCCATTCTTATCCACCACGTGGCCTAAGAATTGAACCTTCTCCATCCAAAATTCGCACTTAGAAAATTTTGCATACATCTTCTCCTTCCTTAGTGCCTCCAAAACAATCTTCAGATGTTCGGCGTGTTCTTCCTCTGTCTTTGAGTAGATCAAAATGTCGTCGATAAAAACCACTACAAATTTATCCAAGTATGGCTTGAAAACTCGGTTCATCAAGTCCATAAATGCTGCCGGAGCATTAGTCAATCCGAATGACATTACCAAAAACTCGTAGTGTCCATAACGGGTTCGAAACGCAGTCTTTGGTATGTCCTCATCCCGTACCTTCAGTTGATGATATCCTGTTCGTAGGTCGATCTTCGAGAAACACTTTGCTCCCTTCAGTTGATCAAATAAGTCGTCTATCCTCGGTAGCGGGTACCGGTTCTTGATCGTTACTCTATTCAATTTTCGATAATCGATACAGAGCCTCATCGATCCGTCCTTCTTCTTAACGAATAGTACTGGTGCTCCCCAAGGAGAAACACTCGGTCGAATGTAACCCTTATCCAATAATTCTTGCAATTGCATCATTAATTCCTTCATTTCTACTGGCGCCATACGATATGGAGCTTTCGAAATCGGTGCCGTTCCCGGTGCTAAGTCTATTACGAATTCGATTTCTCTGTCTGGCGGAAGACCAGGCAGATCGTCCGGAAACACATCTTGGAATTCATTAACTACGTATATATCCTTAATTTCTACTCCCTTCTTCCGAGTATCAACGATGTAAGCTAAATATCCTCCACATCCTTTCCTTAACAATTTCTTGGCCTGCATCATCGTAACGCAACACGATTGCTTAAGCGATGAGCTACCATAAAACACTACCTTAGACTTACTCGGAGTCTGAAGGTTCACACATTTGTTCTGACAGTCAATTATCGCAGCATGGTTATACAACCAATCCATTCCCAGTATTACGTCAAATTCTCCCAGTCTAATAGGAATCAAGTCTACGCTCAGTTCATGTTTACTAATATTTGCGCGACAATTTCGATAAACGTATTCTACAGGGATCACTTCCTTATTAGCAACTTCTATGATCAAAGGATTTTCTAATAGTTCTCGAGGTTTACTAAGTCTACTAGCAAATTCTTCAGATACAAAAGAACAGGTGGCACCCGAATCAAATAATACATAAGCATTTATATCATTGATTGGGATTATACCTGACACCACATCCTTCGCAGCCACTGCGTCTTGGACGGTCATGTTAAAAGTTCTGGCGGTTGGGCGGTTGGATTGTGCCGGTCCATCGATCATCAGGTTGTTGCCTCCTTGCTGATTACTACCCCCGCCACTTCCCTTCTTTGGGCAGTCCTTAATTCGGTGCTCCGTCGAGCCACAAGCAAAGCATCCTTGTATCTTCTTCGGTTTCAAACAGTTAGGCGAGATGTGCCCTTCCTGTCCGCAGTTGTAGCAAGTGCCACGTCCCTTCCAGCACTCGCCCTGGTGATTCTTCCCACACTTCGGGCATCCTTCAGCCCTCTTCTTGAAACCTCCACGAAAATTCCCTGATTGATTATTGTTGTTTTTGTTGTTGTTATTATTCTCCCACTTTCTCTTTCCCAAGTTGCTTCCTCCGCTACTACTTCCTCCCGTACGATTCTCTCCTCCAGTATTCTTTCCTTTCTTTTCTTTGTTATACTGACTTAAGGCCTCACTGCCGCCTTCCGCAATGATTGCCTTCTCCAGTAATGTTGCAAAGGAATCAATTTGAAGAACTGATACCTTATTGAACAGCCATGGCTTCAACCCTTGTTCAAAGCGTCTAGCCTTCCTCTCTTCATCACCAACTTGGTGCTCCGCAAATCGCGCCAGTTCGTTAAACCTAGCCGCGTATTGCGCCACCGTCATCTCACCTTGTTTTAACTCTAGGAATTTCACCTCCATCCTATTCTTCATACTTTTTGGAAAGTAATTTTCGAAGAACAGTGTCTTAAACTTATCCCAAGCTATTATCCCTTCTCCAGCTCTTTGTTGATTAGCCTCCCACCAGTAGTTCGCTTCTCCCCTCATCATGTACGTGGCAAACACCGTCTTCTGATCTTCGCCTACGCTAGCTATAGTGAAAGCTTTTTCGATCTCTTTGATCCACGTTTGTGCGATGATTGGGTCGGTAGTTCCCTCGAACTCCGGGGGTCCTACACTCTTAAAGTCTTTAAAGGTTGTTACTGGCACAGTTTGAGGGTTCGGGCGAACGGGTTCATTGTTCCTTCCCCTTAAGGCTTCTCCTAACAAGTCTACCAGTTTCTGGATCGGGTCTACTTGTTCTCTCTCATTGTTAACAGATTCTTCGGGTGCTGTCAATCTACGTCTGGGCGGCATTATCTGCATCACAAGTTTTCATTTTATTATTATTCAAGTATATTACTTAAGTATTTCTTTTAATACTAAAAGAATAAATTTATAACACGTTTCTAAAATCAACTCCATTTATATTCATATGCCATTTCATTTCATTACATGATTTCCCCAGCATACTGCTATAAATGTTATCACATATATCCCCTAATATCACAAAAGACGGGGAATATACCAACCTACTACCATACTACCCCTCTAACAAAAGCTAACTCGGGGTTTACATCATCATCCCACATCTTACACAAAAGATCGGGATTACAACATAGTATATACAATACATAAAGACACAACTAGTACTACCACTAGACTGACTAAGGAAATCTCATCCCATCATCCCGCGCTCCACTGCGCTCTTGTACTCCAACTGTGCTATATACGCAACCAGCTCTCGGCTCAAGGTATGTAGAGTCTGTCCCTGTTCTGCCGGGTAGTGGTACACACCATCAATCACCCTTTCAAAAGCTGAACGGAACACATACCCCATCTTGTTCATCTTTCTCTTCTTGCACCTGACCTCGTCCTCAAGGTCGTCGGCTCTCTCATTAGACGCTTCCCACTTCTCCTCGAAGTGTAACCTATCCATCACCTCCAACTCTAGCTGAGTACGGAGTGCCTCTTTCTCAGTCTTCTCACTCAGCTCCCTCTGCTCAACCTCTTCTAGCTTCTCTGCCAAATCTACATTCCTAGCCACTGACCTGTGAAATAGAGTCCCCATCTGGATCCCTGCCTCCCTACGGTAGGCAATCTCCACCTCTAACTCTTGCATAGCCAGCTTCCTCTGGTGGTCCTCGTCCCTCAGCTTCTGGAACTCAGACTCTCTCTCGTGGGCCTCTGCCTCCAGCTCCTGAACTCTACAGTCTAACTCTAGAATACGCTCCTCGTACTCGCCTAACATCTGTTCCTCTATAGTAGCCTCATCAGAGTCCTCTACTGGCTCATCCTCCATCGGCTCCTCCTCTGGATCAGTCTCTATCTCAATCTCGATCTCATCCTCGTCATCAAACTCGGATGGTGCAACTGCCTGCACTGGTGTAGCCTCTAGAGGTGCCTCGTATACTACGTGTATATCCCTGGGCTCCTCCTCTACAACTCTACTAGGTACCCCTGTGTCTGTCATCCTACACTCACAAACACAAGACAAGAAATAGCATCTCCATTAGAATGTTAAACAAAATATAAGTTCATTGTATAGAATGAAGTTACATTTCATAACAGACTAAGTCTCTCAAGGAAAACTCTACATGAGTTTTATCTCCTTCCTAACTTCTAAGTTCGCCTAAGTTATAGTCTAAGGACACTCGTTCCTAAGGTTTATAACTACAGCTCTGATACCAACCTGTGACGCCCCCAAATTCCAGGACCGCCACTTGGTCTCTCGAATTCGGTTCATCACGTGCTCATGGTAATACATCATAATAATAATAATTAAATATCATACGATCACAGCGGAAAAATCTATTCTAGAATAATTTACAATGATTTATTATAATTATTCCCCCAAGTCTCGCAACCTACAGTACTTAATAGATTACATAATAATATCAGTTAACGACTTATTACATAATCTAACTTAAGCTTAAACATAATCAAATCCAGTCTTACTACATCATCTTCATACAATATTAATATATTTAAAACATAACAGACATAAGCTAGTTGGTAGCTTTGCCCTTGCCCTTATCAACGCCCGAAGGTTCACCATGCTCTGCCTTAACTGAAATGTTTTAAGGAAAGCAAGAATGAGCACAAATTGCCCAGCAAGTAATATACAATAAGGGTGAGTAATAAGATTCTCAATTCTCGAAAGGGTATAACAAGATTTGATAGTTCAAGAATAACAAGAATATCAATAGTTCTCAATATCAGTCGCTAAGGACAGGATAATATCAATATGATTCAATAATAAGTCAATTCAAGATTTCAAATAATTGAATACTGAGTAGTCACTACGGACTATGAACTTCTACTAGAATTGACAGAAATAAACTGAAAATCCAACAAAAACAGGTACAACAGGTGATCAGCCTAAAGTACCCTTGTTATGCATAACAATCAACCATACTCAAGTGTGCACGTCGGTTCTCCGACAATTATATATTCCCTTCAAAGAAGGTTGTTCTTCTCAGTCAAATACAAGATCCCGCACCAATCAATTAGTTTGGGTCGCTTTTCAATAATATAAGTCTAGCCGAATCAAATGGCATAGACACTTTCACAATATTCAAGAACAATACTAAGTTCAACATGAATAATAGCTTTAATGAAATAAGAGTTCAAGTATGCTAATTCGATTCAACCGATTAAATAGGAAACTAGTTCGCAATACACAAGATAGGATACTTGCATAGTAAAAGAGTATAAGTTAGGAAACCTTCACAATCATAGATTTCCTTGCATAAAGTAAATGCGTCGGTTAGGATACTTGCACTTTAAAAGAGTGTAAGTAAGAGAACTTGCCTTTAGCGTAGTTTATCCACGAAAAGAAATCAACACTTTCGAATTCCTATCGTAATACAGTTACGTATATATATGATATTCATTAGTCATATAATTTAACTTCACATTTTCTCTTTGAATATACGATCAACACATAAGCTAAGTTTTACCTAGCTACACAGTTATATAGAATATAATTTCTATCCTTAACGTTCCTTCTTTAGAGTTTAAACGCATTCTCATATTATATAAGATCTCAACAATTAGCAAACATGCTTGCATATTATTAATATCTCATAAGACCACAATCAATACTAAATATATTTCATTTTAGCAAGTTACGGCATCTCCTTAAGTTAACCGTCAAAATCGGGTTCAAGTAACATCATATAATATCACGTAGCATGTATTCATATTTAAAGGATACTTTACATGCTTGTATAACTTTTCCAAATCCAATCGTACATGGTATAGGTTCTTAAGTTAATACTTAAAGCCATTCAAGGACACGAACTCATATGGTCTAACATGGTCGCTTTTAAACACATAAGATATTCATATAACTTGTATTAGTCATGCTCATGAGTACTCGTATTGCATATATGTAGCTAGCATTGTTATTATCTTGAAAACATGCTTTGTTCATGCTAAACTTTAATCATGGCAACTAATCATGGTATATATACATGCATGACACATGAATGAGTCGAAGAGTACTATCACATGTGTTCATAAATGTCAAATTCTAATTCTCGTCATAACATACCAACGTTCACGTTCAAAGCTTATACTTTGTTAGTATAGTTCATTAATAAGGTCTATCATGTTCATGCTTCCTTATGAAACCCATATACACAAGTTAACATGCTTTTCATGTATTTCAAGGCCCTATAAACATGCTCGAAAAGTCAGAATGTATACATGGTCTTTACATGTCAATATCAACCTTCAAAACTTGTATTTTTGTTAGAAAGGTGCACTAGTTGGGTTCACATGTCCATATTATATCACGGAACCTATATACATAAGTTAGTATGCATTTCATGTGTTTCTAGGTCATACTAACATGTCTCGAAAGTCAGAATATTAACATGCTTCATATATGTTAACGTCGTTCATGAAACTTTAAGTTCGTTTTCAAACTATATGTCGTTTGGTTAACCATGCATGCTAATATACTAAAACATGCTCACATTGCCTCATTAGGTTTATATATAAGTATTAATCATGCTTTCATGCTTGTTTAAACAAAAATCAAACAATTAGTTCATAACAGTTTTGTTGCAGAATGCAGAAAAAACTGAACACAGAGGCTGGCGCTGCGGCGCGGCACAGCAGTTCACTACTGGCGCTGCGGCGCGAGTGGCGCTGCGTGCGGCGCTGCGGCGCGGGCTGCGGCGCGAGTGGCGCTGCGGCGCGGGCTGCGGCGCTGCGGCGTCGAGGCAGTTTTCTGCAGTTCAGACTGCAGCGAAATCCGACCAAAAACCTCCCATTTCATCGATTTCAACATACCCAAATGCTATTAGACTTGTTTAACTTACTAACACGTACATATATGCTTATATAATAGTCAATAGCAATTATCAATTCCCAATTTCATGAACACCAACTAATTTCACGATATTTGATGTTTTTACAGAAATCTCAGAAATGGAAACACCAAAAATGAAATTGAAGAGCAATGAAGCATATATAGTAATTCTAATCACATATATAAGTCCTTTAAACAACTAATTATTATTCTCAATTCACAAAACCATAACTTCCAACTGAAATCAAGAATTCACGAATAGAAATTTTGACAGAAAATGACAATGAAGATACGAAGAGGATTTATACCTCTGTAAATGATTTAAGCTTGCTGCTATCTCAATAACACTGATATATATATATATGCTCTCTAGTCTCACTTAGCCAAAATGCTCAGCAAAAGAAATGTGAAGGAGATGAGGCTATATTTATAGAACTCCCATTATACAGACAAAGCAATTGTATCCCATATCAAACTAACGGATTATAGGAATGCATGAAGGTTATCAAAGGGTAGGTAATTAGTGGTTGGATTCATCATGAATCCCACTCCCTCCACAATCATGAGCTATGAAATGCTAGTTGCTGAGTTTGGGGAGAAGAAGAAGGAATAGGCCTTAGCTGTATGTCAAGCACGTGAAGAGCAAATGGGACACTTAAAATGAGACAATTGATTTAACTCCTCAGCATTTGCAAATAGTACACTTGTATATACACACCATATACATATGTTATATATATATGTACTCTTAGGTTATAATTTAAATCACAATGTACTTCACATAATGTAATAAGTGTAATTTACACACATATAATCCAGGTACGTTTATCTTACTGATATAATACCATCGGATACTACCACATTACATTATATCATATATTATTAAATTGTATTACTCAACAATTATTTATAATAGATCCATGATACATTATTTTAATGTATATCCACACATCATTTGTCACTTACACATATCATAACATATAGTTACTATACATTTAATTCGCATGCTTGCACATATAATTTCTCATCTTATAATTTGAATATTAATTAATAATATACACATATCCTACATCCATCAATATAATTGTTAACCTCCATAACAATTTAATTAACCCTTATATGATTAATTATCACTTTGATATAAATCTTATTGTATTTATAAACACGTTGCTCATTATTATTAAGTTTCTTGCAATAATAATAATCACATATTGTTAATCGATCCTCATTAGTATTTTATAACAGTTAATTAATATTCTTCGATTAACAATTAATATAGATTAATTGTTCACTTAAATTAATATAATCATTCTTATATTACGCCACTGTGCCACACAAGGCAATCAACGAGTTTATCACAAACTCCACCAATTTCTCAATTATTATAATTATTCAATTATATATAATTGAATTAATTCATCTCATAACACAAAATCATTTATATTCAAATAAATTCTCATTTCCATTAATATATTTATTTAATAATATATGGATCATGAAGACCCCTCTGCCTCTCATGAGGATGCAGAAATGGTGGAGATTCTTAATGAAGATGATGAAGAAGATGAAAGGAAAGAAGAAGAATCAATCATTGCTGAGTTTAGGAGTGAAGAAAGGAGCATAAACTACAACCGAATGTTCTCTTACCTGTCCATAATGCCCTTCCATAGAGCCTTAATACTTAACTATTGGGACCACATGTTTTAGACATTCAAAGCTTATTCAGCAGTGTCTATTCTTGCCTAAGGATTCCCAAGAAATCTCACCTTTGCTAAAAAGATGATCACAAACAATACTTCTTCAAAAAGTGAGGAAGAGGTATACTTTTTTTTGTTGGGAAGTACATTTGCTGCAAGAGCTTTGGCCATGACTCTGTAAATGAAATTCAACTGAAGCTAATGACAACCATCTACTTCAAATATCAACTCAATTATGGGGCTTTTCTCATGGGATGGATTAGGAAGTGGATTCTCAGCTCGAAGAAGGCATAGAGAACATGCAAGATGCTCTCCGGGAGATTCATCAGAAACATTCTCCAATCTGCTTTGGGAGACAAAATTGGAGCTCAAGAAGGTGAAGCCATCAACTCCAACAGGAGGATGACCCAGCAACTCTTCGAGAATTGGAAGAGGAATTCGGTAGAGAATGTGAAGATGATGATGTCTGAGTCTAGTGAAAGGACTGGAGATGTGAAGAAATCTGGTTTACAGGGAAACCTATCAGTGGTTAAGGAAGTTGAGGAAGAAGATGTAAATCAAGAACTCTCTACACTGGTCAGAAAGAGTAAGGGAAAGAAGAAATTGAAGGAGATTGTTCAGATGGCAGAAGAATCTTAAGGCTCAATGACTGATGTACCTCAAGGGTCTAACACTGAAGTTCTTGGTCACTCCTCACAAAGGGAACTCTCCTTTGCAATGACCACATCTTCAGGAGAAGTCTTGAAGAAGATGAAGAAGAAGCAACATGTAGAAAAGGCTGAAGGAAGTTCTAAGCCTTAGAAAGGGAAACACAATCAAAGATTAAAGAAGTCTATACTCACTGCGATCATGGAGTCCTCAATCTCGTGGAGTCCAGACTTACCATCAATCTGAAAGAGGATGATGCAACAGCTTCATAGTCTGAACAGACTATCATGGCTGATGCTGAAGAGTCTACTAAGCCTGAGCCTGAGCCTGAGCCTAAAAGAATGAGGAAAAGGCTAGTCAAGAAGGTTGACCTTGAGCTTGAAAAAGCTATGCTGAGAATTAAGGAAGAAGGGAGAAGAAGTGCAGCTGAACAGAGAAACAAGTCTTCAACCTCTGGTTCTCACAATGAGTCCTTGGATCAGACCAGGATCATTGATGAAGTAATAGCTAACATCAACAGTGATGTGTCCCCTACTGTATCTGATTAAGCTATTGTCCATGCTGAGGAGGAGCTGCTAGAAGTAAATGAGGAAAATCAAGCTCATGTTCAGGGGGAGATTTTCGAAGTCCCTGAGCCAGAGAGTGCTCTAGCTGAGGGTGAGCAATCAGAAGCTGCTCATGAAGTCCCCTCTTCCCCTCAAGAAATTGAAGATTTTGAAGCTGTAGAAATGGAAGGTGTTGGTGAAAGGGAAGATGTTGAGATGATGGATGTGGTGGAGATTTCCAATGAAAATGATGAAGAAGGTGAAAGAGAAGAAGAGGAAGAAGTTGAGATTATAGCAGAGTTCAGAAGTGAAGAAAGGAGGGCCAACTACAATTAATTATTATCCTACTTGCCCATAATGTCCTTTTATAGAGCTCTGATTCTCAACACTTGGGATCACATGTTCTGGGCATTCAAAGTATATCCAGCAATTTCTGTTCTAGCTAGGGGATTCCCCAACAACCTCAACTTTGCTCGAAAGTTGATCACGAACTATTCGTCTTCAAAGATTGAGCAAGAGGTACACTTCATTCCTATCTCTTTCAAGGTTAATAACTCCCCACTACCAAATTTTTATGAGTTTGATGAACTTCCAAAGTGGATGGAAGTTGTGCATAACCCACTGAAATAATTTCCAGTTACAGAGTCTTAAAATTCTGTAACTGATGAACCAAATGACCAACTTTCTATCATAGTACCATTTTTTTTCAATAACTCCACGGTCGTCGAGCAACGATTCAAGATTATCGAGCAAAAATCTGACACAACGACCAGTGAACCACCAACCCAAATCGTCGAGCAAAATATCCCAAACACTGAAACAGCCTCCTCACCCATAAACCAAACCCAAGCAGCACTCACTCAATCTGATATTCCCTCATCCTTAAACCATGAGTATTTTGATATGGCTCTTGCTCTCACAAGCATGCTAAGTGAGTACACTACGACCTCCCCTCCTGATCTTCAAAAAATCATTAATTAACTCTCTTCCCTTCCCACCAAAGAGAATCTTTATGAAGTCTCAAAGAGGGTGGTTCAAGAGACGGAAGAGAACATTGAAGTTCATTCCCTTGTGATTCATCAACGCTTCAACAATATGATCGAGTATGCCAACACTTTGCCTGGAAACTTGGGGACTGAGCTCTCTAAGAGACTGAAGGAGATCATAAGGGAGATAAATAATAATCTAAAAAAAGGGATCAAATTCCAGCATGCACAAGGAAGTATTTCTTGTCCTCTAGAAGGCTCAGGAATCTCAAAATAAAGTTATTGCTGATTAGATCCACAACCTACGTACCTCCCTGCGAGAGTTCAAAGAGTATTCTTTAACTCAAGTAAGGCAGACAGACAATGCCCTAGCCATACTGCATCAATAGAAAGCAAATAATGATGTTATGGTCAAAGAAAATCGTAATGACATTGCCTAGTTGCGCTCTCAAATGCACGAACTGGTGCAAGGAGTAAATCATCTGTCTTAAGATATTCAAACCCTGGATGCTGACATAAAGGGGGAGAATACAGGGGAAGCGGAGAAAGGCACAGAGAAAAGCAACAAAGGGAAACAAGTAGCACAGTCTTCAAGGAGCAATCCTCGGAATCAGCCTCCTACAAGACAGCCTCTCAATCAGCCTCAACGATCAGAACAGCGCCAACCAATTATTATGATAACCCCTCTAAGGAGCCAAGGCCGAATAACTTTTAGCTCACAAGGAGTATCTCACACTGGCTTGAACATACCCATTGCAGATCCTGCATTTATGAACAGACATGATCAGAATGAAAATCTCAGTCTAAGTGAGCTAGAAGAGATTGCAAGGTGAGATGAAGCTAGCAAAAGAAGGAGAGCTGAAGAATATGCTAATCCTCCATGGAGCAAAAGGCCAAGAGGATAGAGATAAGTTTCTATTTGTTTTTATTAATATAACTGTTATAAATTGTAATACCCATTTGACATCATCAATAAATTCATGCTTATTCTCTAGAATTTCAGTTTCTCACTGAGACATTAAGCCATATTTATTTTCTAGCATCATGTATTAGAAATTGATGGTACGATACAAATCTGCTTGGTTATGTCAACATCAAATAGGGGGAGATTGTTGGGAATTGCATATTCGAATTTGATGTTACAAGTAAATAAATATGCATGTATTATTCAAGTTGTAAAGTCCTTATTAGAACTTATGTACAAGAACTTAGATTGAAGATCAAAATTGTTAAAGTTGATCTGAGTTAACGTTTATCATTCAGTAAATGAATGTATAGAAGAAAGATCAAGCTTGTTAGGTTGATCTCTTGAAATGTAATAGTTAGGCAAAACAGATTCGTAGTCTGTCAAGCTAGCGAATAGTTTCAAAAGCCAAGGCAGAATAGTGGAGTATCGAGGAAGACTCTCTAGGAATCGTATTCTATCAAGGAAGCCACTTCAGAATCGTTGAGACAGTCTGCCGAATACCTACCGAGCCAAGTCAAGAATAGCAGTCTTCTCTCGAAAACGTGGAGTCTGCAAGTTATCACAAGCAAAGATCGTAGTCACTCAAAGATTAAGTAGAATTGTAGAGTGCTCTACGATCAAGACTGAATGCTTGCAAGCACACCAACACACAACGATCGTGGTATAAAGACAACGATCGTGGTGCTTCTTCTGTTAGCATCAGAAGTATCAAGATTCACCTATCTGATGAAAGAGGATGTCTAACAAATGAAGAATGGCATATGAACATTGACATTTTGGGAATCCCAATGCTCTAACACTTATCTTTAGTTTAAATCGAAGAAACGTGTGGAAAAAGATAAGGTGACTACTTTCTGTCTGCTGAAAGCACCTTTTCAGGTGTTAGGTGAGAAAGCAGTTTATAGTGTCAGGTGAGTCAGATAGCAATGCACCATATTCCCAAGAAGTCAACATCAAGTGCTTAGAACGTCTTGAACATTAAGTGCTCAAATGGAAGCCTTTTAACGGGAAGATTTCAAAGGCTCCTATATAAGGAAAATAGATTGAAGATTTCAGACTAACCAAGTAAGCAAGTAAGAACACACAAAGCTCAAGAACACTTAAAGCCAAACTCTACGATCCAGAAAGAATAGCTTGCTTCGCAGCTCAGTTCTTTAGAACTTATGCTTAACGGCAACTGAGTAGCACACCAACAAACTAAACTCTCATTACAGTGTATTCTAAGTCTGCTGGGCTTGAAGAGTTCTTAGTGAACTAGAAGCGCCAAGTCTACTAGACTTGAAGAGTTCTTAGTGAACTAGAAGTTTCAAGATTGCTGGTCTTGAAGGAATCTCAGTGATTCAAAGTTATATCGATATCGTTAGTGGATTTCCTACTCGTGGAGTAGAAGAGTGGATTAAGAGTCTTGAGTTCTTTGAACCACTTAAAACCCATGTGTCACTTATATTATGTTATTCATTAACTTCCGTATCTGCCATAACTGCTATAACTGCTAATCAAACTATAAACTTATTTTATGTTAAGGAGAACAAAAAAATTATATATTTCGCTGTGGTTAATTAATTATTTAATTAACAAATTTGATAAGTTATTTTTGCAAAAGAAAAGTTTTAAAAAATATCTATTCAACCCCCCTTCTACATAACTATTGTGCCTCCGGGAACTAACACATTCCCACATCCTTCAAGCTAAATCACTCTCGTTCATCAAATTTCTATCTGCTTGATGAACTACCCAGGTGGATTGAGGTCATTCTTGACCCACGGAATCAATTTCCAGTTACAGAGTCCCAAAACTCTGTAACTGATGGACCAAATGAATCAACTTCTCTCATAGTACCATTTTCTATCAACCCCTCGATCGACTCCACGGTCGTTGATAAGTAGGTTTTATACCTACTTATTGGATATCAACTTGCTTTAATTACGGCTTGAACTTAAGGATTTTATTGTCTTTTAATGCATTTTATCTTTGTGTTATGCATTTCAGACAGGAAGCTCTTTTGGCATGAAATGGCACAATAATGGCATGGTTTGGCATGATTTGGCAAGAAATTGGATAAAGGCTATGTGGAAAGCTGGAAAGAGGAAGCAAATGATGGAGTGGGCAAGAGAAATAATGAAGATGGCATGAGGCACAAGCATAGGAGGATGGTCTTAAGGCAGAAAATGTGAAGGAACTAGAAGCAACAAAGAAGCAACAAGGATTATGCAAGCAAGCAACCAAAATCAAATTGCACCAGCATCAGAAAAGTGCTTGCGCGACCGCGCCAAGAAAGCAAGGTCAGCCCGCGCGCCCGCGCCGAGTGCCAGATCCAGAAGACTGCTCTGAAGGAGCGCGCGACCGCACCGCCAGTATAGCTAGAGCTCGCGCGCCCGCGCCGGTCTTGACTGTTGACTTTCTAATTTTTTCTTCTGCTGGTTGTAATAATATAAGGCTTGTATTGCATTGAATGAAAAAATAGATAACTTAGACTTCTCAGACTTCATTTATTATTACAAGTTTGTTCCTATTTTCTGGGTTAGAGAACTAAGGAGGGTTTGGAAGCTTATCTACTTCTTCCTTCTTATTCTAAGTAGTTTCCATTATTAGGGTTTCACTTTGGATCTTGTGTGGTCTAAACTTGAGCTTTTGAGCAATCTATTGGAAGGGGAGCCACAAGATTTGCATTCTCTACTCTCTCTACTCTAGTACTTTCAATATTTGTTTTCAATGCTTGGTTTAAATCCCATAATGGTTTGTGATTCAGAGATGAACTAACTACCATTATGGGATTTAATGGATTTTATTACTTAGTCTATGGTTTTATGCCTCTTTGAAATGTATGGATGAAAATGTATAGGTTGCCTAGCATGGTTGCTTTGTATGTTTAGATGCCTGATCAACATCTACTATAATAGTTTTTATGAACTTGAAAAATGAAGTGTAAATTTAGATTTTTCCAGGCTAGCATATGTTCGTGAAACTTGCACTCGATGAGTTTTGTGATTCGTAATCCGGATAGAAATATACTGTATTGCCATATGTAGTCAATAGGGAGCTTGCACTTAAATCGGTTTAGCTTGTAAATTGCATAGACATATAGTGATTTAGGCTTTATCGATGTTCATGTAATTTCTATCTCTTTTGTGGATATTATATGATATGGACTTGGTTTATTGACAAATAGCCTTGTCTCACACTCGTGCTCCCGGCTAGCATTCCTATGTGATTATTTGTACTTGACTTGAGGTGTTGTTAACTTAGATGATGCAATAGATGAAGTTAGGATCCCATATTTCTCTAATTTGAACCCCTTGTCTATTATTTAGTTAAGTTGATTTTAAAACCACTCAAGTTATTTAAAGAGCACTTTGATACACGTTTGAGTAGACGAAAATAACCATAGGACTGTTGCATGATAGTTTAAGTCTGACTCTTTTCTCCATGGGAACGATCTCGACTTATCGAATTTATTACTTGTCGACTGTGTATACTTGCACGTGTTTTGCGCCCGTTTTTGTGAACACCGAAACGGGGCAACTAGTTTTTGGCGCCGTTGCCTGAGACAGTTGTTAGTTTATTACTTTTGACATCAGTTTTTGTTAGATTTGGCTGACTTGAACAAATCTCTTTTTATCTCATTTCTAACTTTATCTTTATTTGTGTTTCAGGTACTTGTGGGTAGTTTATGCAAACACGATCAACCAATATTGAGTTAATGCCTCTGCAAGAGAACATTAACGACAGAGGTTGGGGAACTAATACTAGAAACACCAACCCACAAGGAGAACCTGAATGACCCGAGCAAGTGGCTGAAGAATAGAGGGCCGATAATAGAGCCTTAAGGGACTACTCCATACCCAAAATCACTGATCTGCAGTCCAGCATAGTTAGGCCCGCTATAGCTGCGAATACATTCGAAATCAAACCAGGAACACTACAGATTATTCAAAACACTGTCCAGTTTGGGGGTGCTACTTTAGAAGACCCAAATGAGCATATCCTGAGCTTCATAGAGATATGTGACACATTTAAGTTCTACAACATTTTGGATGATGCAGTGAAACTGCGATTATTCCCATTCACCTTGAGGGATAAGGTAAAGAGCTGGTTGCACTCATTACCCTCAGGATCAATCACCACGTGGGAAGCCTTAGACCAGAAATTTCTAACCAAATTCTTCCCCATGGCTAAGACTGCTTTCATGAGGAGTTCTTTGAGTCAGTTTGCACAGCAACAAGGGGAAACGTTGTATGAGGCATGGGAACGCTATAAAGAAATGCTCAGGAAATGCCCGCACCATGGAATGCCTGACTGGATGGTGATAAATTCGTTTTATAATGGTTTGGGGTGGCAATCAAGGCCAATCATTGATACCACATCGGGAGGAGCCCTCTGGGCCAAGGACTACCCGACAGCTTATGATCTGATTAAAATTATGGCGGCCAATGAGTATCAGAATCCAACAACAAGAATGGTTCAACCTAAGGTGGCTGGAGTATTGGATGTTGATGCCATAACAGCACTGTCAGCATAAATGGCAGCACTGAACAAGAAGTTAGATTCTATGGCTGAGAATAGAGTGCAGCAAGTTGCTGTTATATGTGAGTTGTGTGCCGGAGCACACCCGACTGAGAAGTGTGCCATCACTACCGAGTCGGTCCAGTTTGTCAGCAACTACCAGAAGCCTCAGAATCAGTTCCCAAACTCCTACCATACAACCAATCGGAACCATCCTAACTTCAGCTGTAGCAACAACCAAAATGCCCAATAGTCTAACACATCTCAACAAACATCTTACCATACACCACCACAACAAAATCAATACCAATATTCTAACCACCTCAACAAACATACCAAAATGCCCAACATTCCCAATATCAACCCTACCAACCAAAGTCTCAGCCACAACAGTCCCAACATCAGTATGCTTCTAGACAGTCACACCCTCCTAGATTTAATCAACAACAAAATCAACATCACTCAGATCCCGCACATCAGCAAGAAAAGAGATCTGAAATGGAAGAATTGATGCTGAAGCATATTGCTAACACTGAGTTGATGATGAAGAGCCAAGCGGTGGCAATCAAGAATTTGGAAAATCAGATGGGCCAAATGGCAAATTCGATCAACAACAGACCGCAAGGCACTCTTCCAAGCAATACCGAAGCCAATCCGGGGAGAAGAGATGGCAAGGAGAAATGCCAAGCAATCACCTTAAGGTCTGGGAAGCAGACTTTTGATCTGGAGGTTGGCGTGGCCGCACCCCAGGAAGGCCAAAATCCAGCACGGGCGCATCCAAGTGCAGAAATTTTTGAGACAATTTTGGAAGATAGGAAAGATGAGGGACATGCAATTGAGCTAGAAAAGGAAGTCACCAATGAGAAAACCAATGTTCCACCACAAGTAATCTACCCTCCTGCACCATACCCACAGCGGATACAAAAGCAGAAACTGGATAAGCAATTTGCCAAGTTTTTGGAGGTTTTCAAGAAACTGCAAATCAAAATCCCCTTTGCCGAAGCATTGGAGCAAATGACAAGATACGCAAAGTTTATGAAGGGGATATTTTCAAGGAATAAGAGGTTAGAAGACTATGAAACAGTGGCCTTGACAAAGGAGTGCAGTGCCGTCTTACAGAAGAAACTACCTCCAAAGCTTAAGGATCCAGGGAGATTCACAATTCCTTGTTCTATTGGGGAGTTGTCCTTCAACAAGTGTCTATGTGACTTGGGGGCGAGCATTAATCTGATGCCACTATCGGTGTTCACTCAATTAGGTTTGCCGGCTCCTAAGCCGATAAGCATATCTTTGCAGCTAGCCGATAGATCCATCACCTACCCCAGAGGCATTGTTGAAGACGTGTTGGTGAAAGTAGACAAGTTCATATTTTATGTAGACTTTATAATTCTGGATTTCAAGGAAGATAAAAACATTCCAATTATTCTAGGGAGACCATTTCTAGCTACCGGGAGAACACTCATAGATGTACAAAAGGGGGAATTGACTATGAGGGTTCAAGACCAAGAGGTGACGTTCAATGTCTTCAAGGATATGAAGTTTCCCATAGATGAGGAAGACTGTTTCAGAGTTGATATCGTCGACAGGATACTGCAGGAGTATACCAAACACTTGCTGAGTGTGGATCCATTGGAGAGTGCTCTACTGGGAGACTCAGACATAGATGAAACTGATGTGGGGAAGTGCATACAACTTCTGAATACGGTGCCTCAGATGCAAAAGTTTAAAATTCCCATCGAACATCTTGGACAGACTGGGGAGTCATCAGAGTGACTAAAACCTTCTCTAGAGGTGGCTCCTACACTTGACTTCCAACCTTTTATGGACCATTTGAGGTATGCATATTTGGGAGAATCTTTTACATTACCAGTTATTGTTACCTCTGCCTTATCATCTGATCAAGAGAGCAAATTGCTGCGGGTCCTAAAGGAATTTAAATCAGCTATTGATTGGACCATAGCTAACATCAAAGGGATCAGCCCTTCCTACTGCATGCACAAGATACTCTTAGAGGATGACAGCAAGCCATCAATAGAGCAACAACGAAGAATGAACCGGATCATGAAAGAGGTTGTAAAAAAGGAGATCGTCAAGTGGTTAGATGCGGGAATAATTTATCCAATATCAGATAGCTCCTGGGTGAGTCCGGTGCAGTGCGTCATGAAGAAGGGGGGTATGACAGTCGTGACTAACGAAAAGAATGAGCTTATTCCTACCAGGACAGTTACGGGATGGAGAGTCTTCGTGGACTATCGCAGACTGAATAAAGCTATAAGGAAAGATCATTTCCCTCTCCCTTTTATTGATCAGATGCTAGATAGGCTAACAGGCCTCGGCTATTATTTCCTCCTGGACGGTTACTCGGGGTATAATCAAATTGTCAGAGCCCCTGAGGACCAAGAAAAGACCACCTTCACGTGCCCATATGGCACTTTTGCTTTTCAAAGGATGTCTTTCGGGCTATGCAATGCGCCGACCATTTTCTAGAGATGCATGATGGCTATTTTTTTAGACATTATTGAACACAATGTAGAAGTATTCATGGATGGTTTCTCTGTCTTTGGGGACTCCTTCGACATCTGTTTGGAAAATCTGGTATTGGTGTTAAAAAGATGTGTTGAGAGGAACCTCGTTCTGAACTGGGAAAAATGCCATTTTATGGTGAAAGAGGGTATTATTTTGGGCCACAAAGTTTTTGAGAAAGGTCTAGAGATGGATAGAGCTAAACTGGAGACCATAGAAAGTCTACCACCACCATCCTCTTTAAAAGGAGTTCATAGTTTTCTTGGCCATGTAGGCTTCTACCGGCGTTTCATCAAAGACTTCTCGAAGATTACTAAGCCTTTGTACAGTTTACTCGAGAAGGACGTCCAGTTCAAATTCGATGAGGAATTCCTGGTAGCCTTTGAACATTTGAAAAAGAAATTAACTACGGCTCTAGTCATTACAGCACCAGACTGGTCTCTCCCCTTTGAACTGATGTGTGATGCAAGCGACTTCGCTATGGGGGTGGTATTGGGACAGCACAGGGATAAGATCTTTCATGTGATTTATTACTCAAGAAAAACCCTGACAGATGCCCAGTTAAACTACACCACCACTGAGAAGGAGCTTCTTGCAGTGGTCTATGCTTTTGACAAATTTAGGTCATATTTTATTGGCACAAAGGTCATTATATATATAGATCATGCTACGATCAGATACCTGATTAGTAAGAACGATGCCAAGCCTCGCCTGATTCGGTGGATACTTCTTCTTTAAGAATTCGATTTAGAAATTAAGGACAGAAAAGGGACCGACAACCAAGTGGCTGACCACTTATCTCGACTGGAAAAATTCGGTGATGGACAGAAACGACAAAGTATTGATCAATGAGTCCTTCCCGGACGAGCAGTTGTTCATAGTGCAAGCCGATATGCCCTAGTTCACGGATTTTGCAAACTTTCTAGTGAGCAATATTATCCTGTCTGACTTCAATAGAGCACAAAAGAAGAAGTTTCTGCACGATATTAGATGGTACAATTGGGATAAACCGTACTTGTTTCGGCAGTGCGCTGATAGGGTGATCGGGCGGTGCATCCCATAGAATGAGATGGCAAGCATACTGCGAGATTGCCACTCATCTGTGTATGGAGGCCATTATGGGGGCGAGAGGACAGCCGCCAAAGTGCTGCAGGCCGGTTCTTATTGGCCAACACTGTTTAACTATGCTCATAACTTTGTCCAGAGCTACGACCGTTGTCAGCGCATGGGGAATATATCCAAGAAAAATGAGATGCCTCTGAATATGATCCTCTAGGTTGAAATCTTTGACGTATGGGAAATTGATTTCATGGGGCTTTTTGTTTCTTCTTGTGGAAATTTATACATATTGCTGGTGGTCGATTATGTGTCCAAATGGTTAGAGGTAGCAGCCTTGCCAACCAATGATGCTCGGGTGGTCCTACGTTTTCTTCAGAAAAGCATATTCACACGTTTTGGAATGCCTAGAGCCATCATTAGTGATGAGGGTACACACTTTTGCATTGGTCAGTTTTCTACGCTTCTGGTCAAGTATGGGGTGAATCATCGTATTGCTACTGCTTACCACCCCTAGAAAAATGGCCAGGCTGAGGTATCAAATCATGAGGTGAAGAGAATATTAGAAAAGATTGTGAATCCCATGAGAAAGGACTAGTCTCTAAAGTTAGACAATGCGGTGTGGGCCTATAGGACTGCTTACAAAACGCCATTGGGGATGTCCCCATACCAGCTTGTATACGAAAAGGCCTGCCACCTCCCTATGGAGCTTGAGCATAAGGCCTACTGGGCCATCAAGAAGCTTAATTTTGATTTGTAGGCTGCGGGGGAGAAAAGACTTCTCCAGCTTAATGAGCTTGACGAGTTCAGATTGCAAGCTTATGAGAACTTAAAGCTATATAAGGAGAAGGTTAAATGGTGGCATGTCCGAAAGATTATGGAGAGAGTATTTGAGCCAGGACAGGCAATGTTGCTATATAATTCTCGTCTCAAACTTTTTTCGAGGAAGCTAAAATCAAGTTGGTCGGGCCCCTTTACGGTGAAAACCGTATTTTCGCATGGCACTATAGAAATCTATGATCAATACCCAGACAAACCCTTTAAGGTGAACAGACAAAGATTAAAGCACTACTATGGCGGCGAGGTGAATCGAGAGAAAGTTGCCTCGATCCTTTCCACCACTTGACAGAATCAGACAGAGTTTCTCTTATGGACTGTAAATAAGCGCTTGATGGGAGGCACCCCATCATCTCTATCTTCTCCCTCATATTTAATTCTTGCATCACATTTCTCTATATACCTGTCTCATGTTTAATTCTGGTTACTAATCTCTACATTTCCCTTCCCTCGTTTAATTCTAAACATTTGAAAAGGTTGACTATTTTTGAACATTGTGGTGTTAGGATGCTCATTGCCTACATTTTTGAACTTTAGGCATGATGCATATATTTTTGGGAGTTAGAAACTTATTGTATATATGCTTTGGATTTGAACGATCATTGCCTATATTTTTGGACATTAGGCATAGTTGCACATATTTTTGGAGTTGGGAACTCATTGAACATACATTTATCGTGTTAGCATATTGCATATAAGCCTATAGCAATTTTTTTGGGAATTCACATAGAAATGATTCACATACATAGCATTGCTAAGGAATTAACAGTACATACATCTTACATATGCATTTTTTTTGTTATGGAATTAAGCTATACATGATTTTTGGTTGCTATATGTGAAGGTAAGGTAAGTGTGAAAAGTTGCTTCTTATGCCATCATAGAGTTGTTGCAAAAAAGAAATAGAAAAATTTGGTCAGGCTCAGGGCCACGCGGCCGCGCCAGCCACAAGGCCACAGCCCACGCGCCCGTGCCGTTTGCCAGTCTAGAGAGTCCATGTTTTACCCCCGCGCGGTCGCGCGTCCAGCAAGGCTTACCCTAACTGCAGATTTTCAATATAACCCATCCATTTCACTTCATATCTCTATATCTATTATAACCGGCTACCCCCTTCTCACAATACACAAATTCTCTCAGTTCTTCACATACAAAATCCCTCTCCAAATCCTACCTCTTCTCTTAATCTTAATCCCTAAGCCATCCCATACACTACCCTTCTCCTTCTCACATATGTTACACTCTTCCTTTTTCCATTCCTGAATCCATCATATTGAGATTGTTAGGGTTTGTGGTGTTGAATTTTTAGAGATTGTAGGTTGGGGGTATCGTGTTGACAATTAGGGTTTGTTCAATCAATTGAAAAGGTACTAGTTTGGGGGTTTTGTTTGGCATTCATCACTTAGGGTTTGCAAAGGGATTTTTTTTGAAATCATCAATGGGTCCAAAGCGTTCAAGGTCTGTCGCTTCTGCTTTTGCATCCGCTTCGCCCGCTTGCAGTGATCGCAATGATCAGGCCGATGACATCGTATTAGATTTAACTAAATTTGTTAGCATCGAGGCCCAAATCGAGTATTTTTAGATCGCAGCAAAGATGGCCTTGAAGGAGAGGGGTTTTAAGCCCACGAAAGAGGACGGGAAATTGCGGGACATGATCCGAGAGATGCGTTGGTAGGGTATTTGTGCGACACCGCCGCCGGTGCTGTTGGCTATAGTCCGTGAATTCTACGCCAATGCCAAAACAACGCAGAGTGGCCAGTCTTTTATTCGGGGCCAAACCATTGATTATCGCCTGGCGGCGATCCGAGAGGTGTTCAATTTGCCTCCACCCTCGGCTGGGCAAGTGAATTGGGTAGAAGCGAATAGGTTTGAGACTGACCTTGATCAATTACTCCGTGATTTGTGTACGCCTGAGACAGTATGGAAGATTAAGAAGGATACTGCGGATGAGTATACCACGTTCCTCGCCTCTAGGATGAACCGATACGCTAAGGCATGGACCTTTCATAACTGCCAATCTTATGCCATCCCAGCACCAGCACGAGGATATAGTCGAGCGAGCTATTATATTATGGGGGCTCATCACGGGCAAATATATCGACGTCGGGCATTTGATAAATCAAAATATGTTGCGCTTTATGAGAGGCAGTACGACCAGGTCGATTCTGTAACGACCATTAATTTTAAGCTCCTTATTAATTTTATATGTGATTTAAAATTTTTAGGAGTTAATTTTTCGAACTTATTTAAACCTTATGTGGTTATGTGAATTTAACTTATGCGAATAAATGCTAGGATTTTTATTAAAGAGAATCACTAAAGGTAATTTAACTTAGTAGATTAACCTTGAGACTTTTATATTAGAGAATTGATAAAAAGTGTTAGTAAATTATATATTCATATTTACTTGAATATAGTGTAGAGAGTTAATCGTGATTGATTAATTGATATTGGTGTAATTAATCGATAATATATGAAATTATTATTGTTGTTGATTTATAATTATTATGAATAAATAATAGTTAATGAATTGGGAGTAATTAATTGATAATGTATTATTATGAATAAATAATAATTAATGAGTTAGAGATTAATAAATATATAATATTATATTTACTTGATTAATTGTTTTGTACAAACATGTGTTATTTATATGGTAGTTAACCATATATTATATATAGACTATATAGTAACCTTAATTGTATTATGTGAGGTTGATGAATTGAATGTGTACATAAGAGCATGTGAAAATACATGGATAAACATTAATATGTATACCCTATTACTTTATATTATATCAATAACATTATTAATTGATAAATGATTTCAATAAGTTATTATAATTATTATAATAACAGTTATTATTATAATAATACCCAATTACTTTATATTCGGTGTTAATAGAAAATGTACATGGATTATATGTATATACCCTTCTTAATGCATCATATTATTAATTGCTCATTGAAATTGTGACTTTAATTTAATTATAGCCTAAGTATTTACATGAAATAAATGTGTATACATGATATAGCCTAAGTAAGCATGGTATATATAGAATAATAGTGTAGTATATTGCATCCAAGATGCTTCCATTTGCTGAGAATTGGTTGTCCAATAATAAGAGCCCATTTCCTCTTCATTCTTCACACGTGAACCCACATGGCTACTACACTACTCTACTTCTGCTTAATTTCTTCACAAAGCTAGCTAATGATTTCAAGAGGTGTGGGATTCATGATGAAATCACCAACTACTCACCAACCATTCCTTGCCCATTGTATAATCTGGATTTCCATTGTTTTGCAAAGTCATGGACTGGTTATCCATTTGTCTATATAAGAGCTCTCCTCCTTCATAATTAACATTGCTGAGATTTTCTCTAAAGTATAGAATTGAGCTAGTAGACTGAGTTTTCAATTGAGTTGAGAGAGTTATCAGTAAGGGAGAATTGGTATTGCAATCCATTCCTTTGATAGAGGTATAAATTCTAATTCATGCTCTCCCTATCTTATTCTCTGTAATATTTCTAAGTCTTGATTATTGAATTGATCATTGGTTTATTAATTAATGGATTGGAATATGTTGGTTAAGTGTTATACAAGATGTTAAACATATTAGAATTGCAATGTGTTATGTTAGAATCAATTTTTATAGGAAAATTTCTGAGTTGAGCTAAGTTCTGCAGTTACTGGGTAGCTACTGTCTCTGGCCAACACCCTGCGCAGCTGCGCCGGGCCCTGGACAGAGTTTTCTGTTTCCTGCTATAAACTATTATGTGCTATCATGAAGTACATTGTTAAAGCAAGTATGTGAACATGATTAAACTATAAATATTAGTACAATGACATGGTATAAGTATGTATTCCTTGATGCTACACATATATGTCATGGCCATGTTTTACGAAAGAAAAATATATGTTTTAAAAGGAAACTTGTAGTTTTAAAAGTGAACCTTGTCACGAACATAACATGTGTGTTTTTTGATTTTGTAAACATAATAGTATGGTTTATATTGACCTAAAATGCATGTTTAAAGTGTTAGTCATACACTAGCATACTTGGTTTAATGATTCATGAGGTTTTCAAATTGAGAAACTTAAGACTTTTGAAAACAAACTTGACCAAGACTTGAGTCTTTTAGATTCTGACCATTTGAGAACGTATATGTGGTTTATATATGAGTTCTAAGACATACGAGTTACGAGCACAAGGCAGTTAACATGTATTATGATAACTTGTTGACTTAGTGTGACTTTCAATGAGAAAACATAGAATGTGAAAGCTAACGATATTGATTACCACGTGAGTTATGTTATGGTCACGCTAGCATATATATTAGGATGTTATTATGTCTATAAACGTACTAACAATCATCTCATTTGTTTATATACAGATTTCACATATGCATGCTTAATCTTAGAAAATGAACTTCAACTATGTGATTAAAGTATATGTGTGTAGTATACTCGAGCATACATATTATATATTGTTTAGCCTTGTTATATGAAAACATGACTTTAGTAACCAATCTTGAAGCATGAACTTATATTGTTTAAAGTATGTGAATATCTGACATACAAACATGTGGTCTTGAAGTGGACATAGAATGAACATGTTAGCTTTCGAACTTGAGTTAGATAAACTTGATAAACATGTGTGTTGATTTATATCAGTAACTGGAAGTGCTATGTGTTCAAGCCTATATTAACGCGTAGAAACTAAGTAATCTAAAGTTAGTAAATCTAAAGACAGGATTAGATTGACTTACGTGAATTATGTGATAGAATTATATAATGACTAGATTCTTGTATGTGTGAATTTATATTAGTTTATATATACTAATTGGAGAGACCGACTTGTTAATATTAGGTCGTTCAAACGCCATTTAATTAAAGCTAGAATTATTTGTAGCTGAGCAATCAGGCAAGTTTCCTAGACCCTTGCATTACTTTATTCAACGGATATTGTAAGCAAATTTCCCGAACTTCACTCTTTGATTGTGCAAGTTCTTTTGAACCCGTTCTTGTATTATTTGCAAGTCTCCCTAACTTTACTCAAATTTATATTGAGCAGGGTATTATTATATTGCAAATTCTCCTGAACTACTCTTTTATTTGAGCAAGTTTTTCTTGACTTATACTTATTTATTGTACAAGTATTCGGACCCTATTGTGCAAGTATTCTAAATTCTTGTACTACCTTATTCAATGAACCGTGTAAGCGAGTTTCTAAACTTCACTTGTTTTTGGTGAAAGTTTCCTATCCTTCTGATATTGTATTGAGCAGTTTATTATTGTATTGTGCAAGTTCCCCGAACTTCACACTTTGAGTATTGTGAAAGTTCCCCAAACTTCACACTTTGGTTATTGTGAAAGTTCCCCGAACTTCACACTTTGGTTATTGTGTAAGTTCCCCGAACTTCACATTTTGAGTATTGTGAAAGTTCCCCGAACTTCACACTTTGGTTATTTTGCAAATTCCCGAACTTCATTTCTTTATTATGCAAGTTCTCTAAACTTATACAAACTCGTATATTGTGCAAGTATCTTATCTTTGTGTTTACTTTACTCAAAGAACGTTGTAAGCAAATGTCCTAACCTATGCATTTACTTTATGCAAGGGATCTATTATGGTGAAATTCCCCGAATTTCACTCTTTGATGTTGTAAGTGTCTAAGCCTATGCATTTATTTTATGCAAGGAATCTATTATCATACAAGTTCCCCGAACTTCACAGTTTCGTTGAGTATTGTGCAAGTTCCCCGAACTTTACACGTTGAGTATTGTGCAAGTTCCCCGAACTTACACAAATTCATATATTGTGCAAATTCTAAACTTCACTTTGTGCAAGTTCTCTATCCTTCTCATATTGTATTGAGTAGGTTATTGTTGAATTGAAAGTTGTTTACTTAATTGCTTGATCTTTATTTCCAAGCATGTTATTTAGTGGTTTAATTACTTATCAATTATTCCACATTGATATTATTGATGTCCGCACCTAGTGCATTTGAGCTCGTATAGTCTTGGACTTGTACATTATTCAAGGTTCTAAATTTCTTGAACTATGTCAGTAAGAGTCTGAACCTTTGCTCGGTTAGACTAGTGTATGAAGTTTTCTTTGAAGCTATCCAAACCAATTGATGGTAAGGATTCTTAGACAGAACAGAACACCCCTCATATGTAGGAGTGTGCCCAGGTATCTAATATATATGATACGAGTAAGCAGATATAAGTGTTATGCATATTCACGTTGTACCCGAGGCTGATCTCCTCGAGGTACTGAGTTTATGTAGCCAGAAGCCAGTAATTCTAAAAGGGTCAATTAGCTATTGAACCCATTGCAAAGTTATAGTTCAAAGTCTACTCGACTATCAGTCATTCTAAAGGCAATTATTATCTTTGCTTTTAATAGTCATATTATTGAATCGTTCAGATATTCATAGTGTTGAATCATGCAGGTTGTTGAACCTTACAGATATTAATATCGTTGAATCATAAAGATATTCATAGTATTGAATCATTTAGATTGTTGAATCATTCTAACATTCATATTGTTGAATCTTTAAGATATTCATTTTGTTAAATTCATTGTCAGATATTTTTCCATTCATCATGATATATCCTTTATTGTTGTATTTAAACTTGCTGAGCAAACTTGTTGCTCATTCTTGCTATATCATGACTTATATTGCAGTTAAGCCCGAGCACTCAGGGAAGGACTAGGGTAAAGGAAAGATTTAGGATGGTTTGCTAGGAGCAGACTTTGTCTTTGTGATTTTTTTAATTACTGTTAATGTAATATGAACCCTAATGTTTATTCTAGGGTATATTTGTATTGATGTATTAAGGTTATCGAATCTTGGGACTAGTAACACCTTTTGAATGAACGACGTACGTTTATTATATTCCGCATTTTAGTTATCGTATGTTACTTAAAGGTGGATGTTAGTATTGTTTTGTGGAGACCGGACCGGGGTCAGAGGACCCGGATTCGGGGGTGTCACAGATTCCACATGCATCTGTGGTGGCTCATATATGTGCTGCGGCAGGCATCGACTATAAGAACCGTGAATTTTATGAATAAATTTTTTATTTATATAATAAGAAAATGAATACTTACTTGAACAATAAATGTTTATGAGTTATGAGAAAAGTAATTCGATTATATTAAATTGAATTTATAATAATTAAGGAAATATGGAGGAATTCAACGAACTTGTAAAATGCCTTGTGTGGCATGAGAATGGAAATGATGATGATTTAATTAATTCAAGAGGAAAATCAATAAGCGAAGGATTAATTAATATTACATTGTTAATTAATTGTTGTTATTAATGAGTAATTAGTAAAAGTATAGTAATAAGCAACTTGTTTATAAATATAATAAGATTTGTATTTATTAAACTATTAAGGAATGTGATTATTGATAAGGGTAAATTAATAAAAAAAAATTACTACGTGAACAATTAATTAAATATTAATTGTTATTTAATGGTTATAAAATATTAATGGTGATTAATTAATAATATGTGAGTATTATTATTGCAAATAATAGAATAATAACAAGCAACTTGTTTATAAATATAATAAGACTTATATTTATTTAAATGTGATAATTAATCATATAAATTTTAATTAATTGTCATTCAGATTGATAATTACATTGATTGATAAGGGATGAATTAATTAATATTAATTAATTACCATTGTCAATAGTAATCGAGTAGAGTTTATTTGCTCAATTAATTACTACATGCAAAGGATGTGATAATTAAAAAATATAACATATAGTATGATACGCGTGTTATATAAAGTGTAGTGCAACACTTAAGTGTGACCATACAATTATACATAAACTATATAGTAAAGTTATTGAGTTGTGAAAGCTACATGATAATACTTATGTGACAATTGTTTGTAAGTATACATTAAAATAGTACATCACGAATATATTGTAAACAATTGTTGAATAGTAGAGTTTAATAATAAAGGAGACAATGTAATATGATAATATCTGAAAAGATTATATCGGTGTGATAGAATGTATATGGATTATATATGTGTAAATTAATTTTACTACATTGGCATATTGTCTAAATAAATTTGCATTGTGACTCTAACTAAAGTATAACCTAAGTGTGTATATCATGAAACTAAGTATGTTGTATTGCATGATTGCCAAGTTGCTGAGCTTCTAATTGGCTTGTCCCAAAATAACAATCACTTTCTCTTCACATGATATAGTCTAAGCTAGCCTATTCCCTATTTTCTCAAACTCAGCAAATTCTAGCTCATGATCAATGGGGGAGTGGTTTTAATGATGAGGTTGACCAACTAATTACCTACCACTCTATAACCTTCATGCAATCCTTCAATCTGTTGGTTTGGTTTTGGAGAGAAAATCATTGTCTGGTTATTGTTTGTTCTATAAATTGAGCCCCCTCCTTCACAAATTCGTTTGCTGAGAAATTCTAAGTAAGAATTAAGAGTGTATTGTGAGTTGTTAGATAATTACAGAGGGAGAGGCTTCAATTTCATCAAACATACTTTGCATTACAAAGGTATACTACAATTCCATTTCTTCAATTCTTGTTTTCTGTTAAAACTTTGATTCTTGAATTAAGCTTGAATAATGTGATAAGTTGATTGGATTATGTTTGTTAGCTATTATCTGAGTTAGTGGTATGTTTAAACTAGAATGTGGCATGATTAAAATCAAATTCGTAGAATAATTTCTGTGTTGGGCTAGACTTCTGCCATAGCAGACTGCTCTCTGGTGCGAACTAGACGTGGTGCAGCTGCGCCAGTTTAACATTGGGGAGCAGCGCAGCTGCGCCGGTCCCCTGCACCAGTTGGCTGCCTCCTGTGAAGAATCTGCTAAGTGATAGTTTACTTGTATAGCTTAGACAAGCATGCAAGCATGGGTAATATATATATATATATATATATATATATATATATATATATGACTACATTAACCTAATGTGAACATGTTTTACTATATTAGCATGCATGATTAACGAAAGCATATAGTTTGAAATAAATTTAGAACTTTAGAAATGAACTTGGTATGTAGACATGCCATGTTTATATACTGACCTTGCAAGCATATTAGTATGACCTAGAAACACATGAAATGCAAGTTAACTTGCGTATATAAGTTTCATAATGAAATGTGAACATGCGAACCTCACTAGTGCACATTCTAACGAAAGAGTACGCTTTGAAAATGAACTTAAAGTCTTATAAACAAACTTTGACATGTTATTGATATTCTGTCTTTTGATGCATGTTAGTATGACGTAGAGATGCATGAAAGACATATTAACTTATGTATATATATTTCATGATATAACATGCACATGATGGACTCATTAATGAACATTACTAAACAAAATATAAGTTTTGGAAGTAGACTTCGACATGTTATTGAGAGTTTCGTATTCTAATATTCCGACATGTTTGGTAGTGCTCTTAACCTCATTAATATGTCATACACGTATACATGCCATGTTAGATACCATAAAGATTAGTTGAGCACAAGTGAAGCATGATTTAAGCTAAGTAATAATACTAGTTATGTGTATATGAAGTAGAAACTTGCAAGCATGCCTAAAACAAGTTATGTGATCACCCCATATGTTTAAAATAATAAGCACGATAGCTAATGTGGTTTCATGACCTTGAATGGACTTAAGTTATTAAGGGTATTAACTTAGAACCTATATTATGTAAAATTGAATGTGAAAAGGTTGTACAAACATAGAAGGACCCTTTAACATGTATATATGTTATGTGATATCATATGTTGATACTTGAATCCGATCTTGACGGTTAACTTTAAACAATGCCATAACTTGCTAAATAAAGTATGTTTGGTACTAGTTGTGGTCTTATGTGATAGTAATAATATATGAAGATGTTTTACTTATAAAAGGAACTCTAGAGATAATAAAGACATAACCAATTTAGTGTTATGATTTACTACAATGCCATACATGATATAACTATGTTACTTGATTTCATGATGTTTTATAATCTGATTTCGTACGACATGTGTGTTAGTAAATAATAACATACTATGAAGATGTTTAACTTGAGAGAAGGAATTCCATAGATAACAATGACCTAATACGTTAAGCGTTATAATTTAATACAATGCTATATGTGTTAAAACTGTGTAGTAAGGTTAAGACCAAACTTATATGTTGATCGTATCTCCAAGATATGATATGATATGACTAATGAATATTGTAACGATTGAGAGTTTATATTTAATTTTAAATATTTATTGAGTTAAATAAATATTTTATGTGAATTATTTATTGAGTTAAATAAATAAATTATGTGATTTATGGAGTGATTTAATTAAGTGTTATATATTAATTAAATGAATGTTTAATATTTATCTAGTTGATGTATATTAATTTTATAATATAGTTCTGATTTAATTGAGAGAATTAAATTAGATGAATTATGTGTTAAGTGTTACATGGATTATAATTAGCGAATAATTATAATTATGTGGCAAAATTTTATGTGATTAATTGATGTTAGATTTTAATTGATTAAATTAGTTGATTAATATTTAATTGATTAAAATATGACATTAAAGTATGTGTTAAAATAATTTGTTAAAATAAAAGAAAAAATAATTTTAACAAAACAAGGCCCTTGTAATTGTTTTAAACCTATTTCTACCAAACGGGGCCCTAACTATCAAAAAGCTGTTTTAAATAAACTGTTTACCAAACAATACCTTAGCATTAATAATCTGTTTTTGAAAATAACCTTGTTTTTCCAAACAAAGCCTTGTGGCTTTTGATTTTTGTAACTGATATACATTAATTGTTAGTTATTATAAATAATTATACGTATTGGTGATATATCAGTTATATATTGTTCCTATACTATGTTAGATTAGAAGTTAGTCTGTAAATCTAAGAACAAAGAGAGAAAAGAAGAGTAGAGAAATTAGAGAAGAGAGACTAAGAACAAAGAGAGAAAAGAAGAGCAGAAAAATTAGAGAAGAGAAGGAAGAAGAAACTTGTGAAGGCTAGAGTTAATCTTTGTATTCTTCTCCAATCATCAAAAAGGTAATTACTATCTTATAGTTTTAAAGAATTGTAATTAGTTATTCTTCCTTGTCTTGAGTTTATGTAAATTTTAGTTTTTTGTGAATTTCATGAAATTGTAAAATCATGAATTTAATATATGTATTGTGTCCATGTGTTGATTGTAGTAATTGTATGACATAAGAGGATTTTCAGAAATCAAAGTACTATAAAAATAAGTTTTAAATGAAGAATATGAGTTCATATGGAGTTTCATGTTTTGGGTGATTGAAGAGTAAAAATTTGATGAAATTAGTATGTGTTAATATGCTTATTAGGAATTTGTTTGATGCTATCTTCAATTACGTATATAATGCATGTATATAGAGTTGAATTGCTTGAGAAAGTGATTTACAGTGAATGGTTTTATAAAATATATAATTTTTATGAAAATATTAAATTTGATTTATAAAACTTTTGATTATTGTTGTTTAAATGGTTTTTGTGTTTGGAGGTATGTTATATGAGTGTATTTTATCAAGTATGTGCTATACATTGTTCTAGTAGCTTGTTATTGCTGTTTGATGGCATGTTGGGTTTAATCGGTGAAACAGGGAGGCTGCACTGCTTGCTTCTGTCTGCGTACCTGTGTAGCTGCGCCGGTAGCACAGCCAAAAGCAGCGCAGCTGCGCCACTAGATTTTCTCAGGCTGGTCACCTGCGCAGCTGCGCCGGTGCCAAGGCCTATAGCTGCGCAGCTACGTCGTTGCTTGATCAGAGACAGTGAAGGTTAGCTAGTTGTGCAGTGTATAGTTTAAGCTTGGTTTCATTAGTCTATGATAGTGAACATATATCTAATTTCTACAACATGTTGTTAACATAAATTTGACAAATTTATATTTAGAAAAGAAAAGAGATTTTAAAAACCTTAAAGTATGATTTGAATTATTATTTAAATGTGATATGTGATTATAATTTGAATAATTATAATTAAAAATAAATGTTTAATTTAAATTATAGTTTTGTTAAATTATAATGAATAGTAGTTGATTTATTTTAATCAATTGAATAAAATTTAAATTATAATTTATGTAATTATAATTTAATAAATGCATGTTTAATTATAGATTATAATTGGGTGATTTCATGATTAACTATAATTTGTGTAATTATAATGCATGATATAGTTTAATTAATTATAAATTATAATTATTTATAATTTAAGAGATAATTATAATTTAAGTAATTATAATTAGATTAACTATTTAAATTATAATTATTTAATTATAATTTAGTTAAACACATAATTAATTTAGTTATGTGAGCATGCATATGTGATGCTTAATTGTTATTTAATTAGAATGAGTTAACCATGAGGGTTGACCAATTATGTGAGTTAGTTATGTGTTAACTAATTTAGGTTATTGTGATTAAATATATATATGTGTAGGAAGTGTTAAGAACGTGATTGAGTTAAGTAGCTTGCGCTGTAGGCAAGTCTTCTAAACCCTAAACTCGCTATTTCTACGCAAGTTTCTTTGAGTTCATATATTCATTGTTGAGAATGTCCTTTTTATTTCTGTACTGGACAATTATTTATTTAACCGAAGAGATCTTGACTTATTGTTCAAGTAAGATCCAATTTATTATTTTAAATGCTTTAAGTTTACTTCTAAAGCATATGTTAATCCATAATTGTTTTGTTTATGAGTTATTGAAAGTCGATTCAACTAATCCTTAGTTGATGGATGTGAATTCTAAATTACCCTTGTAAGCTTATCCAAACCAAACTTTCTTTGGTGCGGACTTGAATTCAAATTACTGAGTTGAACAACCCTAATTATTAGGGGAGGTTATTACGCATAGCGTTAAGATGTTTGTGCACAATACATGGTACAAATGGCTGATTCCCCTAAGTACGAGTTAAGGTCCATAGTCTGATTGACTGTTAAAGGTTTAAATAGAAATATTTATAACCTAGGACAAGAGTTCAAAGGTCTTATGACCCTCAGATAAATTCTATATTCGAATTTTAATGTTGATAGGGAATTATTATTCAATTCTTTATTGTTAAAGTAAGTTAAGTTATTCAGATATTTTTAAAGATATCATTTCATGTATTTATTATGGTTAAACTCCAATGAGCTGTTGTTTGCTCACTCTTGCATTAAATAACAATTGTAGTTAAGGGTTATAATGTTAATGCCCTGTCTACGAGTAAAGGCAAGGGAATGATGAACAAGTGAAGACTTGTTTAAGTATTTTGAAGTGAATGTAATAAGACTTTTATGTCATGTTTTTGTTCCGCACTTTAATGTTTATGTCAAGGTTAGAGTGGGATTATTTTTTTTAAGGTTGTAACCCTTGTTTTAAGGGAGATTTTATATAAAGATTGTAATTTATTTTGAGATATATTGGGTAGATGTTTGTTATAGTTAGAAAGTGAACACCAAATCATGTGGAAACGAAGTACCTGGATTTGGGGGTGTCACAGGTTAATATCAAAGCTGTAGGTTATGAAACCTTAGGTGGGGAAAAACCTTAGGTAGTAGCCTTATGATAAGATCGAAAAGATAGTGATGCTAGGTAAAGATAATAAATTACCTTATGTGCCTATGTGTGTACATTTTAGTATTCGAAGAGTGTCGATTCGATGTCACGTAATAATGAACTTTAAAATTCTTTTGTCAGGATGTCGAACGTTGGAGAACCTAGTCAGGCTAGAGAGGATGTACCTCAGGTGCCTAGAGAGGAGGAGCCCCGTGACATACATATTATCTGGGAGCAGCTGGTTAGGAGAGAGCCATCTCCAGTGATCACTGTAGCTGGTCGGGAGCGTGAGCTGACACCTATTCCAGAAGAAGAGGACGAGGACGAGTCTGAAGAGGAGGAAGAGGATGCCGAAGAGGAATTTTCACCTCACTCTACTAGTGCTGAGATGTACGGGGCAGTCTACGACAGCAACGTGGAGCTTCATGGACGAGTAGGAGATCTCGAGGAAACTGTCCAGCAGCGAGACGAGACGATCGAGGAAATGGCAAGTGACCTAAGAGATGCATAGTGGAACCTGATACATATGGAGGTTGATAGAGATGCTGCTCATTTTGAACTGGAAAAGCTAAAGCAAGACATCCAAAATGAGGCAAGGAAGCGAGCCAGAGCTGAAGAGATAAGTTTGAGGGCTATTCAACGAGCCGATAGAGCTGGAGAGGAAGCTGAAGCCAAGAGGGCCAAGCTGAGGGAAACAGAATATGCTTTTCATACAGCGATAGAGAGAGCTAAGGACCGTGTTTTTTACTACCCAGCTCAGTTCCATGGTTTACCATGGTATGTGGTGGATCGAAGAACGGTGTTTCGGGTAATGGAAGAGGAATGCAGAGAGGCTGTGCGACGTATTAATATGCCTAGGCTGTAGTAGTAGAGCTTTTGTTTATGTGTTGCTTTTTGTAGTAAATAAAGTAAATCTCATAATTTGAGATAAGAATGGGATAAGTTAATAATGTAATCCTGCAACTTTTCTAGTTCAGGAAGGATGATGTAAATGGCATAAATGCTATCTGATTGATGTTTTTAAATTACGACTAATGAATAAAAGAAGTTTATTGACGTGCTATGTGTTCTATGTGAACTGAATTGTTTAAAACGTTTAAGTATGAACTTGAATATTTAAAAATTGAATAAAGGATCTAATAATAATATTTTCTTAATAGAAAATGCCTCCTAGAAGAAGACCAACACGTCAAAACCCCGAGGGTTCGACGAACAACAACAATAACGATGGGACGAATCCAAACTCGGTTAAGCAGTTGGTGAACCTGTTGACAGGAGCTTTTGCGAATCATCCGCAAGTGCAGGTACTATGTTTAAGGAATTTAAGGCGAAAAGGGAAGTTATTCCTGTTAAGTGTGTTTATAAGAACTGTAGACTGGACATTAAGGGTCAGGAGCTGAGAGTAGATTTGATTTCGATAAAACTTGGGGAATTCGACGTCATACTAGGTATGGATTGGTTGTTCAACCATGGGGCAATAATCGACTGTCAGAAGAAGTCGGTAAACCTTACGAATCAGTCGAAGTTAGTGTTCTATAGTAGCAAATAGCCTAGACAAGCGAGTTATCTGAAGAAACTTCTGACGCAAGGCTCTATGGGATATCTAGCCTACATAGTAGATATGCGTAAGGAAAGCCCGAAGGTGGAGGAGATATCGGTAGTTAAGGAGTTTGTGGACGTTTTTTCGAGCGATTTGCCAAGACTTCCTCCAGATAGGGAGAGAGAGTTCGTGATCGATCTAGCGCCAGGAACTGCTCCGATTTCGAAGGCTCCGTGCAGAATGGCTCCAGTTGAGATGAAGGAACTGATGGTTCAACTACAAGAATTACTAGACAAGAAGTATATTCAACCAAGCGTTTCACCATGGGGAGCGCCAGTTTTGTTTCTGAAGAAGAAGGATGGATCGATGCGTCTTTGCATTGATTATAGGGAGTTGAATAAAGTTACGATAAAGAATAGGTATCCTTTACCTAGGATCGATGACTTGTTTGATCATTTGAAGGGTGCGAAGTACTTCTCAAAAATTAATTTGAGAAGCGGGTATCATCAATTGAAGGTGAGGAAGGAAGATATACCTAAAACGGCTTTTAGGACTCGATATGGTCATTACGAGTTCTTGGTGATGTCATTTGGTCTCACGAATGCCCCAGCTGCATTTATGGACTTAATGAACAGGGTGTTCAAGCCATTTCTAGACAAGTTCGTGGTAGTGTTCATAGATGACATCCTGGTTTATTCCAAGACCGAGGAGGAACATGCTGAACACTTACGACTAACCTTAGAAGCCTTGAGACGAGAAGCTTTACGCCAAATTCTCGAAGTGCAAATTCTAGTTGGAACGTGTGCAATTTCTTGGCCACGTAATCGACAAGGATGGTATTTCGATAGATCCATCAAAGGTTGAATCGATAATAAATTGGATCAGCCGAAGACGCCGTCAGAAGTGAGGAGTTTCTTGGGATTGGCAGGTTATTACCATAGATTTATCCAAGACTTTTCTAGAATCGCAACTCCGTTAACGAATTTTACTCGTAAAAAGATTAAATTTGTTTGGACGGAGAAATGTGAGGAAAGTTTTCATGAGCTGAAGAAGAGGCTGAGTACTGCGCCTGTATTGTCTTTACCGGATAGTTCGAGGAATTTCGTAGTATATAGCGATGCCTCACATAAAGGATTAGGCTGTGTGTTGATGTAAAGTGCAAAGTCATTGCCTATGCGTCACGTCAGCTGAAGGATTATGAGAAGGGGTATTCGACCCATGATCTAGAATTGGCGGCAGTAGTGTTTGCCCTAAAGATTTGGAGGCACTACTTATATGGAGAAAAGTGTGAAATATACACAGATCACAAAAGTTTGAAATATATTTTCACCCAGAAGGATTTGAACATGCGCCAAAGAAGATGGTTGGAACTGATTAAAGACTACAATTGCGAGATATTTTACCATCCGGGTAAAGCTAACGTTGTCGCCGACGTTTTGAGCAGGAAAAGTCGGGAGAAGCTGAACGTGTTAACTGATCAGGATCGGTTAATAGAACAGATGGCTAGATTGGAGTTGGAGGTGAAGCTTCTGAAGGAATCGGATGATATGTTGTTTCAAGTAACCATTGGTTCTACTCTTGTAGACAAAGTGAAATAAGCACAACTTCACAATGAAGAATGTGAGAAGATTTGGAGGAGGATAACCGATGGCGAAGAGTTCAAGTTAAAGATCGATAATGAAGGTCTTTTATAGTTTGAAGGTAGAATCTGGGTACCCCCCAGTACCTGAGGTCAAAGAGGAGATTCTGAGTGAAGCTCATAGTTCTAGATATTCTATTCACCCCGGGAGTACGAAGATGTACCAGGATCTCAAGCATAATTTTTGGTGGCCGAATATGAAGAGGGACATTGCTGAATGTGTTGCAAAATGCTTTACGTGCTAGAAAGTTAAAGCAGAACACCAGAGACCGAGTGGTTTTCTACAACCGTTAGAGATTCCAGAGTGGAAGTGGGAGCACATCACGATGGATTTTGTGGTAGGTCTTCCATCGACTCAGAAGGGATTTGATGCAATATGGGTTATACGAAGTCAGCCCACTTTCTACCAATCAAGGTTAAGTACAACTTGGATCAGCTAGCAAAACTGTATGTGAAGGAAATTATTTCTCGACACGGTGTTCCGGTATCAATTGTGTCTGACAAAGATCCACATTTTACGTCTAATTTCTGGAAGCGATTGCAAGAATGTCTCGGAACGCAATTGCGAATGAGTACAGCGTATCATCCTCAGACTGATGGACAGAGCGAGAGAACGATTCAGACGCTAAAGGATATGCTGAGAACTTTTGTTATGGACTTAAAAGGAAGCTGGGAGGATCATCTACCGTTGGTGGAGTTCGCCTACAACAATAGTCATCATGCAAGTATTGGCATGCAGCCTTACGAAGCATTATACGGCAGAAAATGCAGAACTCCTTTGTGCTGGGATGAAGTCGGTGAACGTAAATTGTTGGGACAAGAATTGGTACAACAAACCGCCAAAATTGTGAAGCTGATCAGAACGATATTAGTTGCTGCTCAAGACAGACAGAAGAAATATGCCGATCTTCATCGACAAAATCGAGAATTCTTACCAGGAAGTTTCGTGTTCCTGAAAGTATCTCCCTGGAAGGGGAAGATTCGATTTGGTAAGAAGAGAAAACTAGGTCCCAAATTTATTAGACCTTTTGAGGTACTACGTAAGGTGGGCGAGGTTGCTTACGAGATTTCATTACCTCCGGAGCTCGAGAATATACATATCGTCTTTCATATTTCTTGTTAAGACCTTACAAGCATGATTATAAACATGTAATAGAATATGAACCTTTACAATTTGATAAGGACTTAACATATGAAGAAATGTCTGTTCAAATAGTTGATAGAAAGGAACAAGTACTTAGGAATAAAGTGATACCTTTTGTTAAGGTAATCTAGAGGAACCACATTGCTGAAGAAGTTACGTGGGAACTCGAAGATGTTATGATGAAGTCTTATCCGTATTTATTTACTTAGTTTTGTAGAACCTCTTATGTACTGATTCTAGGGACAGAATTTTTTTAAGGAGAGAAGAAAGTAATAGACGAGATTTTTTTTATGTGTGATTCTGGGGACAGAATCCTTTTAAGGAGGGAAGATTGTAACGATTGAGATTTTATATTTAATTTTAAATATTTATTGAGTTAAATAAATATTTTATGTGAATTATTTATTGAGTTAAATAAATAAATTATGAGATTTATGGAGTGATTTAATTAAGTGTTATATATTAATTAAATGAATGTTTAATATTTATCTAGTTGATGTATATTAATTTTATAATATCATTCTGATTTAATTGAGAGAATTAAATTAGTTGAATTATGTGTTAAGTGTTACATGGATTATAATTAGCGAGTAATTATAATTAAGTGGCAAAATTTTATGTGATTAATTGATGTTAGATTTTAATTGATTAAATTAGTTGATTAATATTTAATTGATTAAAATATGATATTAAAGTATGTGTTAAAATGATTTGTTAAAATAAAAGAAAAAAGAATTTTAAATAATTTTAACCAAACAAGGCCCTTATAATTGTTTAAAACCTATTTCTACCAAACGAGGCCCTAACTATCAAAAAGCTGTTTTAAATAAACTTTTTACCAAACAATACCTTAGCATTAATAATCTGTTTTTGAAAATAATCTTGTTTTGCCAAACAAAGCCTTGTGGCTTTTGATTTTTGTAACTGATATACATTAATTGTTAGTTATTATAAATAAGTATACGTATTAGTGATATATCAGTTATATATTGTTCTTATACTACGTTAGATTAGACGTTAGTCTGTAAAGCTAAGAACAAAGAGAGAAAAGAAGAGAAGAGAGACTAAGAACAAAGAGAGAAAAGAAGAGCAGAGAAATTAGAGAAGAGAAGGAAGAAGAAACTTGTGAAGGCTAAAGTTAATCTTTGTATTCTTCTCCAATCATCAAAAAGGTAATTACTATCTTATAGTTTTAAAGAATTGTAATTAGATGTTCTTCCTTGTTTTGAGTTTCTGTAAATTTTATTTTCTGTGAATTTCATGAAATTGTAAAATCATGAATTTAATATATGTATTGTATCCATGTGTTGATTGTAGTAATTGTATGAAATAAGAGGATTTTCAGAAATCAAAGTACTATAAAAACAAGTTTTAAATGAAGAATATGAGTTCATATGGAGTTTCATGTTTTGGGTGATTGTAGAGTAAAAATTTGATGAAATTAGTATGTGTTAATATGCTTATTAGGAATTTGTTTGATGCTAGCTTCAATTACATATATAATGCATGTATATAGAGTTGAATTGCTTGAGAAACAGTGAATGGTTTTATAAAATATATAAGTTTTATGAAAATATCAAATTTGATTTCTAAAACTTTTGATTATTGTTGTTTAAATGGTTTTTGTGTTTGGAGGTATGTTATATGAGTGTATTGTATCACGTATGTGCTATACATTGTTCTAGTATCTTGTTATTGCCGTTTGATGGCATGTTGGGTTTAATCGGTGAAATAGGGAGGCTGCACTGCCTGCATCTGTCTGCGTACCTGCACAGCTGCGCCGGTAGCACAGCCAGAAGTAGCGCAGCTGCGCCACTTGATTTTCTCAGGCTGGTCACCTGCGCAGCTGCGCCGGTGCCAAGGCCTACGGCTGCGCAGCTGCGCCGTTGCCTGATCAGAGGCAGTGAAGGTTAGCTAGTTGTGCAGTGTATAGTTTAAGCATGGATTCATTAGTCTATGATAGTGAACATGTATCTAATTTCTACAACATGTTGTTAATATAAATTTGACAAATTTATATTTAGAAAAGAAAAGAGGTTTGAAAAACCTTAAAGTATGATTTGAATTATTATTTAAATGTGATATGTGATTATAATTTGAATAATTATAACTAAAAGTAAATGTTTAATTTAAATTATAATTTTGTTAAATTATAATGAATAGTAATTGATTTATTTTAATCAATTGAATATAATTTAAATTATAATTTATGTAATTATAATTTAATAAATGCATGTTTAATTATAGATTATAATTTGGTGATTTCATGATTAACTATAATTTGTGTAATTATAATGCATAATATAGTTTAATTGATTATAAATTATAATTGTTTATAATTTAAGAGATAATTATAATTTAAGTAATTATAATTAGTTTAAGTGTTTAAATTATAATTGTTTACTTATAATTTAGTTAAACACATAATTGATTTAGTTATGTGAGCATGCATATATGATGCTTAATTGTTATTTAATTAGAATGACTTAACCATGAGGGTTGACCAATTATGTGAGTTAGTTATGTGTTAACTAATTTAGATTATTGTGATTAAATATATATGTGTAGGAAGTGTTAAGAACGTGATTGAGTTAAGTAGCTTGCGCTTAAGGCAAGTCTTCTAAACCCTAAACTCGCTATTTCTATGCAAGTTTCTTTGAGTTCATATATTCATTGTTGAGAATGTCCTTTTCATTTCTGTACTGGATAATTATTTACTTAACCGAAGAGATCTTGACTTATTGTTCAAGTAAGATCCAGTTTATTATTTTAAATGCTTTAACTTTACTTCTAAAGCATATGTTAATTCATAATTGTTTTATTTATGAGCTATTGAAAGTCGATTCAACTAATCCTTAGTTGATGAACGTGAATTCTAAATTATCCTTGTAAGCTTATCCAAACCAAACTTTCTTTAGTGCGGACTTGAATTCAAATTATTGAGTTGAACAACCCTAATTATTAGGGGAGGTTTCTATGCATAGCGTTAAGATGTTTGTGCACAATACATGGTACAAAGGGCTGATCCCCCTAAGTACGAGTTAAGGTCTATAGTCTTATTGACTATTAAAGGTTTAAATAGAAATATTTATAACCTAGGACAAGAGTTCAAAGGTCTTATGACCCTCAGATAAATTCTATATTCGAATTTTAATGTTGATTGAGAATTATTATTCAATTCTTTATTGTTGAAGTAAGCTAAGTTATTCAGATCTTTTTAAAAATATCCTTTCATGTATTTATTATTGTTAAACTCCAGTGAGTTGTTGTTTGCTCACTCTTGCATTAAATAACAATTGTAGTTAAGTTTGATAACGTTGATGCCCCATCTACGAGTAAAGGCAAGGGAAAGATGAACAAGTGAAGACTTGTTTAATTATTTTGAAGTGAATGTAATAAGACTTTTATGTCATGTTTTTGTTCCGTACTTTAATGTTTATGTCAAGGTTAGAGTACTGGGATTGTTTTTTTTAAGGTTGTAACCCTTGTTTTAAGAGAGATTTTATATAAAGATTGTAATTTATTTTGAGATATATTGGGTAGATGTTTGTTATAGTTAGAAAGTGAACACCAAATCATGTGGAAACGAAGTACCCGGATTTGGGGGTGTCACACATATATATATATATACGTAACTATATTACGATAGGGATTCAAAAGTGTTGATTAATTTACGTGGATAGACTACGCTTAAAGCAAGTTCTCCAACTTACACTCTTTTACGGTGCAAGTTTCCTAGAACCCGTTCTTGTATTATTAATTGCATGTTTTTTAAATCCTTGCATTTCTATATTCGATGAACCTTGTAAGCAAGTCTCTTAACTTTCACAACTTTGGATTTTGTGCAAGTATTTAAATCTTATCTCTTTAATGCAAGTTCTTACCCTACTTTTATCGAGCAAGGTTCCTAACTTCGTTTGATTTATGTATTGAATGCAAGTATCTGACTACTCTTTTTATTGAGCAAGTATTTGATTCATACTCTTTATTGAACATATATTTGAGCTTGTACTATCATTGATCGTACGAGTAAATAGGTGCTAGAATAATTCCTGCCTTATAAAATTATATTTCATAGCTTGATTTAAATCACGATTATATCCTTCGAATTATTGTTGTGAGTATTGCACTCATAAATTGTTCTTATAAACATTGTTGAAATTGTCTACGCTATTTGATTCGGCTAAACCAATATCATGAATTGGAAAGCTATCCACACAAATTGCCTTGGTGCGGACTCTTATAAATTGACTGAGATGAATAACCCTCATAGAAAGGGGAAACTATATAGCCGGGGTGCCGATAGTAGTGTGATAGGTTATGTATAACACTAGGTACGATAGGCTGATCCCCTAATTGTACTTGTTTGGATTACCAAAAATATTTTTGGTGATTCTAGTAGAAGTTCGTGGTTCTTAGCGACCACTCAGTATCCAGTATTTATTAACTTGAAACTTTGAACTCGTTGGATTCTTTTATTAATCCTTGGTCCACAGCGACACTCAATGATATCTATTTATTCACTTGAAATTGTTGAAACTTTTGAATCCTTTAATAACTTCTCAACCCATAGTGGTCCTTATTTAACTTCACAGATTAGATTTAGAAGTAATTGCTATTTATTTTGTTCACAACATTCTTATTTAACTTCTTGAGTGATTAATTACCGTTTTACCATTGAGATTAAGAACCGTATATATTCTTGTTCACATTTATTGGTATATTACTTGCTGAGCAAATTTGTTGCTCACTCATGCTTCCCATAAACGTTTTAGTTAGAGCAGGGCAAGGTGGAACCCCAAGACAGGATAAGAGCGAAGGCAAAGCTATGAAGTAGCTGTGCTCATCTATATTAGGATGTTTTCTTTATGTTGTATTAAGACTTATTTAATGTTATGTATTAAGATATGTTTGGATTAAGTTATGTAGTGTATTAGTAATAGTTTTGAGACTTGGGACAAGAATATTTATGTTATATCAATGTAAATTATTCTGTTATTCTATTGTTTGAGATTTTAATTGTTATTAGAATTAGTACGTGACGAACCGAATTCGAGATCAGTGACAGTCCGAATTTGGGGGCGTCACATCGACTGGGACGATGAGCAGGTCCAAATGCCGACCGGAGACATTACTAATGCCACGATTAAGAATTTTGTGGATTGGACTGAAGGTAAAGCAGGCCCGAGGGGAAGAGGGTTCATTATATCAGCTCCTCCCCTAGTTCCACCACCTCAGCCACAGCCAGCCGAGGCTGATGCTCCTCCTCCAGCCGGTAACATACAGCAGGGTCGCCAGTTTCGTCGTATAGAGCGGAGGATAGATGCACTAAATGAGAGCTTCGCCGTGTTCGCTGATGGATTGACTCGTGCACTGTCCGAGGCATTTGCTCAGCAGGGGACAATGCTGGAGTGGCCTGTTTTCAGTTCTGACTTGCCATACCCCCCGCCAGATACACCACCCGAGGAGGGTGGCCATGCCGATCAGTAAGGGAGTTTCTTGATCCTTTACCTTCAATGGGGACATTAACTATTTCAAGTTTGGGGGTATTAGGTGTAGTTAAGTAGTTTATTGCATATAATTTTTATTGCATGTTAGGTTGTATATAGTAGTTGCATTGCATTCTAGTATGTGTTAGTTAAAATTTGCATAATTTTTTTTAGTTTTATTTCATTTTGTTTATTTAGTTGTGTTTAATCGCATTGCATTGCATAATCCCTTTTGTTTGGCCTGTTAAATTCCAGTCTAGCCAATGATGACATTGAGATATAATAGATTGTTGAACTCTATTAGTAGCTTAAGCTCAGTTATATTATTATACATGATGTAATCTAGACCTGTTGCTTTGATGTCACCGGATAGCACAGTTTGTCTTTATTTGCTTGTTGGCTAGATTAGTGCATGCTTGTCTTCTAAGGGGAGAATTTTAATTTTTATTTTCTAGAATTGTGTAATAAAAGCAATAACGACCTTAACAACACTAGAATACAAGTTTGAGGAAAAACTTTGGGTATGCATGCTAATAAAAGAAAAAGAAAATGAAAAGCAAAAGAAAAAAAAATAAGCTGTGAAAAAAAAATAGAATAAACACCTTGGCTAGCGAAGTCTTGTGGCCTTTGATACTCGAGCAAGTATGCCCTAGGGGATTATCTTTACAACCAGCGCTCTAAGGCCTTTATGGTTTCAGAGTCATTGGTCGAAAGCTCGTTAAATGGGTATCATTGAAAAGCCTAAGAGGGCCTAGCATTGTACAGTCGGGTGTAATCGCGGGAAATGTGTGAATATCGCCCCCGTGTGTGAATAAAAGCATAATAAGCCCTTGTTGCACTTCAACTTGTATCTATGTGTTGGTTTGGTCATTGTTATGTATAAATAAAAAATTGTTAATTTAAAACCTCAATTTTCCTTCCTTAGAAGTATAACATGTGAAATCTTTACCTCTGTCAAGCTTGTTTATGACATTGCACACACACACACTACATCTGAGTAATAGGTTGTGATTTACAGATTATCTGTCTATATTACTATAACTTGAGCCGATCCATTGTTCATTGTTCTTGTTATCTCTCTGAGGCACTTCTTATTGGAGTTCACATCAAGGCTGTTACTGTGGGATTCATTTTCATGTAGTTAGTTGCATATCATGTAGTTGCATTTGTGTTTTTGCTTAAGGGCAAGCAATAGTTCAAGTTTGGGGGTATTTGATAAGTAGGTTTTATACCTAGTTATTGGATATCAACTTGCTTTAATTACGGTTTGAACTTAAGCATTTTATTGTCTTTAAACGCATTTTATCTTTGTGTTATGCATTTTAGACAGGAAACTCTTTTGGCATGAAATGGCACAATAATGGCATGGTTTGGCAAGAAATTGGATAAAGGCTATGTGGAAAGTTGGAAAGAGGAAGCAAATGATGGAGTGGGCAAGAGAAAGCATGAAGATGGCATAATGCACAAGCATAGGAGGATGGTCTTAAGGGAGCAAATGTGAAGGAACTAGAAGCAACAAAGAAGCAACAAGGATTGTGCAAGCAAGCAACCAAAATCAGATTGCACCAGCATCAGAAAAGTGCTCGTGCGGCCGTGCCAAGAAAGCAAGGTTAGCCCGCGCGCCTGCGCCGAGTGCCAGATCCAGAAGACTGCTCTGAAGGAGCGCGCGGTCGCACCGCCAGTATAGCTAAAGCTTGCGCGCCCGCGCCGGTCTTGACTGTTGACTTTCTATTTTTTTTCTTCGGCTGGTTGGAATAATAAAAGGCTTGTATTGCATTGAACGAAAAAATGGATAACTTAGACTTCTTAGACTTCATTTATTATTATAAGTTTGTTCCTATTTTCTAGGGTTAGAGAACTAAGGAGGGTTTGGAAGATTATCTTCTTCTTCCTTCTTGTTCTAAGTAGTTTTCATTATTAGGGTTTCACTTTGGATCTTGTGTGGTCTAAACTTGAGCTTTTGAGCAATCTATTAGAAGGGGAGCCTCAAGATTTGCATTCTCTACTCTCTCTACTCTCTTACTTTCATTATTTGTTTTCAATGCTTGGTTTAAATCCCATAATGGTTTGTGGTTCAGAGATGAACTAACTACCATTATGGGATTCTAATGGATTTTATTGCTTTGTCTAGGGTTTTATGCCTCTTTGAAATGTATGGATGAAAATGTATGGTTTGCCTAGCATGGTTGCTTTGTATGTTTAGATGCTTGATCAACATCTACTATAATAGTTTATATGGACTTGAAAAATGAAGTGTAAACTTAGATTTTGCAAGGCTAGCATATGTTCATGAAACTTGCACTTGATGAGTTTTGTGATTCGTAATCCGGATAGAAATATACCGTATTGCCATGTGTAGTCAATAGGGAGCTTGCATTTAAATCGGTTTAGCTTGTAAATTTCATAGACATATAGTGATTTAGGCTTTATCGATGTTCATGTGATTTCTATCTCTTTTGTGGATATTATATGATATGGACTTGGTTTATTGACAAATAGCCTTGTCTCACACTCGTGCTCCCGGCTAGCATTCCTATGTGATTATTTATACTTGACTTGAGGTGTTGTTAACCCAGATGATGCAATAGATGAAGTTAGGATCCCATATTTATCTAATTTGAACCCCTTGTATGTTGATTAGTTAAGTTTATTTTAAAACTAGTCTAGTTATTTAAAGAGCACTTTGATACACGTTTGAGCAGACGAAAATAACCATAGGAATGTTGCATGATAGTTTAAGTCTGACTCCTTTCTCCGTGCGAACGATCTTGACTTATCGAATTTATTACTTGTCGATCGTGTATACTTGCATGTGTTTTGTACCCATTTTTGTAAACACCGAAAAGGCGCAACAATCGTTGAACTTCATGACACTACGACTGTTGATCAAATCAATTAACCTACCCCAATTGCAAACTCATCCAACCAATACGTTGAAGCAGCCTCCTCCCCAATACATCAAACCAATAGCCCAATAACTCAATCTGACATTCCCTCGTCCTCCAACAACGAATACTTTGATCTAACCCTTGCTCTCTCAAATGTGCAAAATGAGAAAACAAAAGCCTCTCCTTCTGATATCCAAAAGATAATCGACCATCTCTCTTTCCTTCCCACCAAAGATGAGCTAACTGAAGTGTCAGAAATGTGGTTAAGGAGATGGAAGAAAACCTTGAAGCTCATTCTCTCATTATTCATCAATGATTCAACAACTTGATCGAAATTGCCAACACCCTTCCTGGCAACTTGGTATCTGAGCTCACGAAGAGACTAAGGGAGATCATCAAGGAGACGATAGAGAGCATAAAGGAAAGGGATCAACTTCACTTCCAATCTACGAACAAGCATAAGGAAGCAGTTCGCATCCTTCAAAAGACTCAAGAGGCTCAGAACAAGCTCATAGCTGACAACCTCAATAACCTGCATGCCTTCCTGACTTAATTTAAAGAGTACTCTTTAACTCAGATAAGGCAGACAGATGATATGTTGGCCATTATACATTAACAAAAATCAAAAATTAACGCTATGGTCTAAGAGAATCGCAATGACATTACTCAGTCGCGCTCTCAACTGCACGAAATGTGCAAGGGATTAATCGTTTGTATCAAGATATTCGAACCCTAGATGCTGACATAAAGGGGGAGAATATTGGGGAGAAAAGTAAGGGGTAATAGGAAGCACATTCTTTAGGGAGAAAGCCTCGCAATTAGTTTCCAAGAGCAGAGCAGCGCCAATCGATAATAATGGCAACCCTTCTTAAGAGCCAAAGCCCCACTCCTTTTAGTATGTAAGAAGTATCGCACACTGGCCTAAGCATGCCCATTGGAGATCCTACCTTCATGAACAGACATGACCAGGATGAACCTCTTGATCAAAATGAGCTAGAAGTGGTTACAAGGCGAGATGTAGCTAGCAGGAAAAGGGGAGATGAAGAATATGTAAATCATCCTTCAAGGTAAAAGAGGCCAAGAAGATAGAAGATAAGTTCCTATTTTTTTATATTGATGTATCAATTATGAACTGTAATATCCTTTAAGAACATCAATAAATTCATGCTTATTCTCTAGAATTTCAGTTGCTCACTGAACATTATGTCATAATTATCTTCTAGCAACCTGCATTAGAAATTGATGATATGATGCAAATCTACTTTGTTATACAAACATCAAATAGGAGAGATTGTTGGGAGATGCATATTTAAATTTGGGTTTTGAATAAATAAATGTGCATGCATTATCAAAAATGTAAAGTCCTTATTAGATCATATGTGCAAGGACTTAGTTTAATGATCAGCAATTTTAAGTTGATCTTAGCTGAATGATTATCATCTTTATCTTATTGTAAAGTCCTTTGAAATAGAAAGATCAACCTTGTTAGGTTGATCTTATGAGTTGTAATAGATAGGCCAGAACAGAATCGTAGTCTGACAAGCCAGCTAAGAGATTGTAGAAGTCAAGGCAGAATAATAGTTTGTGAAGTAAGCCTCTCTCAGAATCGTAGTCTGTCAAGAAAAACTCTATCGAGATCGTAATCTGTCAAGTATGCCACTCTCGGAATCGTAGAGACAGTCTGTCGAGTGCCTGCCACGCTAAGTCAAGAATCGCAGGCTTCGCTCGAAATCATGCACTCTTCAAGTCGTTACCAGTTAGAATCGTAGTCAGTCAAGCGCTTATAAAGCCAAGCCAAAATCGTAGAGTGCTCTACGATTCTCATCAAATAAGCAATCCATAATAAATCGCTTACAAGCACTCATCAACACACAACGATCGTAGTAGTAAGACAACGATCGTGGTGCTCATCAGTCAGCATCAGAATCGTTAAAGTTTGCCTGTCTAATTAAAAAGGGTATACAACAGTGAAGATTGACATATGAACGTTGATATTTAAGAATCCCAAAACTCTCACCAACATCCTTGGTCTAAATCAAAGAAACAAAAGGAAAATGAAAAGTGACTTCCAACAGGTCTCCTGAACGAGACATTTCAGAGGTGTTAGGTGAGAAAGCAGTCTGTTGTGTCAAACAAGTCAGAAAGGAGTGTACACATGAACCCATAATGTCAACATCAAGATCTCAGACTATCTGAAGCATTAAATTCTCCAGGTAAAGCATTTCAACGGGAAGATTTCAATGGCTCCTACAGAAGGAAAACTGATTGAAGATTTCAAATAAGCAAGAATGCACAAATAATAAGAACATCTGTCAAAGCCTCACTCTACGAATCAGAAGAAATATCTTGCTTTGCTACTTAGTTCTTTAGAACTTATGCTTAAGGAAACTAAGTAGCACAACAATAACCAACGCCCTTTAAGGACCAGGACCTTTGATTTCAAAACACTAACCCTTGAAGGTCTTCTGCTTAGCCATTTCCTTTCTTTGGTCTCGATGTACAAACCACTCTCATTACAGTGTTCCAAGTCAGCTGGGCTTGAATAGTTCTTAGTGAACTAGAGTTCCAAGGCTGTTGGTCTTGAAGGAATCTTAGTGATTCAAAGTTGTACCTATATCCTTAGTGAATTTCCTACTCATGCAGTAGAAGAGTGGATTAGTAGTCTTGAGTACTGTGAACCACTTAAAACAACTATGTCATTTACATTAAGTCATTTACTAACTGCCATATCTGTTGTGACGCCCACAAATCTGGGTTCCTAGAACCACGGACCTGGTACGTTACGGTACTTCGTCTTCAAACGTAATTTATATTTAATGCGGCAATATAAACATATTTTGTTTATACAATAAGTTCTTTCAATACATCCCAAGGCTTATTAACCTTAACTTATATACATACCTTTAAAATCACAAAAGGTTTACATAAGATAACTAAATAGTTATTCGCACATAACAATCTATTATTGTAATTTGCTCTTGTCTTTGTCCTTCTTCGAGCCTTCGTCTTAATCTGAAATTTGTTATCATGATATAGCAAGGGTGAGCAACTACTTTGGTCAACAAGTTTAAATACAACAAAGATATATCATGGTCGAAAGAAAGAATAAACTTTCAAATTTTCAACAATATAATAATTGTGAAAGAGCATGAATCATAATTTCAATAATTGAATGACTGAATAAATAATGTTTGGTGGTCAACAATGACTATTAACAAATTTAACTGAACCTTATGGTAATGAAGGTGATTAGCCCTTCATACCTGATGAACATATGCAACATGTACTAAGTGCGAATCAATAATCATAGATGTGGAATAATCAACAATAATTATCCACTAACATGCTTGACAAATAATAACTCGAGTTTGAGTTAGGGAAACTTGTCTATACCGTCGATTACTGCTACGCAATCTAATTTAATCTCTTTATTGAAAAGACCTGTCATTATTAAGATTGATCTTTCAATTAGCATAACATACTTTATCTCACAATACTATTACTTTATAAGTAAACTATCTAATATTTAACCACATAGTAAAATATTAGATAATATCGTAACACCATACGTATTCACAATTCTAGACCTAGCACATATCGAATCTTAAACAATATTTAATACAGTATACTGAGTGGTTTCCCACAAACAACCAATAGTTTCTTGTCTCGTCTACACTATATTTCACCGCAAGTTAGATCGGTTGTGTAACAGATGAGATATTTTTTTTGTGATTCTAGGGACAGAATCCTTTTAAGGAGAGAAGATTGTAACGAATGATAATTTTATATTAATTTTAAATATTTATTGAATCTAATAAATATTTTAATGAATTTATTTATTGAGTTAAATAAATAATGTGATTGTTGTGGAGTATTTTAATTAAGTGTAATATATTAATTAAATGAATATTTTATATTTAATTTAATTGATGTATATTGATTTTATGATTCTAATTTAATTGAGATAATTAAATTAGATGAAGTTTATGTGATAATTGTTACATGAAATTATAATTAGCGAGTAATTATAATTGTTATGTGATAATTTTTATGTGGTTAATTGATGTTAGCTTTTATTTAATTAAATTAGAATATTAAAATTTAATTAAATAAAGTGTAACATTTAATCTATGTGTTAAAGAATTTATTAAAAGAATAAAAAGGGTTTTAAATTAATTTTACCCAAACAAGGCCCTTAAAACTGTTTTAATCTCGTTTTGCCAAACAGGGCCCTAGCTACTAATAATCAGTTTTTAAAATAAAGCTGTTTTGGCCAAACAAGCCTTAGGGCTTTTTAAATTTCAAATTTGTAACTCATGTATTAATTATAATTATTATAATTATTATGTGGTTTAATACTTAACAGTTATATTATATAATTATACATATAATATATATGTATATCAGTTATACAAATAGCTTTACGTTAGTTAAAAGAGCAAAACAAAGAAGAAACAAAGAACAGAGAGAAAATAGAGAAAATAGAGAGGAGAAGAAGAGAGAAAGAAGAAGGGGGAAGGTTTTGAGAAATCAAAGAGATAATCATCACCATCATTTTCTTCTCCAAAATAATCTAAGGGTATAATCTAAACTCTTGAAAATTTTAAAGTTATGTTCTTCAAGTTTATGCTTCTCTGTAATTAGTTTTCTTTAAAAATCATGTGATTTCAATTATTACATGTTGTAGCATACATATATACTATTATATAAGTGTTATGTGATAATCTAGATAGTTCAATTGACGTAAATATGATGAATATGAAGAAATCATGTTCATAATAATTTACAGTGAACTTCTTTTTAAAATAGTCTTTTAAATTATCAAACTTGAGGTTTGATTGTTAATTTTGTTTAATTTGATCATGGATTATGATAATATGTTAAGGAATAGAGTTAATATAATTGGAATTACATGATTTGGTTTAAAAACGAACTCACGGTAGCAATTTTTGTCAAGAATGCTTAAGAATGTTGTTTTCTTCAAAAATCATGAAAATTATATTTTGATTATGTGTTATAGTGTTTATGAATGTTATAATCATGTTAAAACTTTAAGGTTTGGTTTTCATAAAGTTTTATATACATTATGTTGATAAAAATCGGATTTGGGAGCGAAGAAATAATCCAAATTAGCTTATTTCTCTTCACGATCGCGAGCTGGGGGAACACACTAGCAGTGAACCCCCGCCCCAACGGGGGTAGGGGTTGTCCGGGATTTTTAGTTTGAGTTCCGTGAAGTTTTTTGTGCGTAAGATGTTAGCTAACTTAATGTGATGACATGTTAAGTGTATTAGACAATGAAATAACCTATTTTTAATATATTTTAAATATTTTTAAGTCTCATCTTGATATATTAAATGTGTACATGGATATTACTTTCATAAGGTACAATATGATAGTTTAAAATGTTATGTGCGTATGTTGTGCATGTTGTGAGTTGAACCTAATCAAGAAGTTCAACGGTTTAAGCACCATGATGATGTACTAATTGATGTTATAAAGATAATATAAAATGTAGGATAATTGTGGAAGTGGTTTGTAATTGTAAAGTGTAGCTTGCGCTTGAGGCAAGTTTCCTAAACCTTTCTTTTACGTTTATGCAAGTTATCGAATCCTTACTCTTTATATCATGCAAGTTTGTTCCGATTCTTAACTTGTTAAATATTGTATAAGTTATGTTGTATTCTGATATTAATAATGAACAAGTATTGAACTTATTATTGAAGTAATGCGATCTTTACTTATTTGTTTAAGGAAGATCTACTTAGGTGCTGTTTGTTTATATCTGATTGCCTCTTAATGGACTGCCTCTTATTCGCTAAGAGGCATGATGCTGTTTGTTTTTTTTTGTTACCTATAAATGCCTCTTAATTGGTAAGACAGAAAATGAAATCTTAATAATTAAGAGGTACCTCTTAATAAAAAAATTTTTGATAATTTTTTATATATAAATATATTCAACAATATTATTCACTCATTTTTATTAAATTGAATATTTAAAATTATTAAATAAAATTTTACCCTTTAAAATGGTAAAATAGTGTCATTAAGAGACAACTTACTTTTTAGTTATCAAACAGTTTTTAGATTCAGACCTCATAACTATTCAGATGATCTAATTTATTAAGACATCATAATCATTCAGATCTTAATTCCCAGGTTTATCAAACATAACCTTAATCTTTCAAATGATTTAAGTTATTTCTAAAGCATGCTTATCTAATATGAAGTCGATTGTTATGACTTATACTTGGTTCATAATTCTTGTATTATTGAACTCTTACTGATTTTGAGTCGATTCAACTACTCCTTAGTTGATAATAGTTGAAAACTCCAAATTTCCTTTTATCTATCCAAACCAAACTTTCTTTGGTGCGGACTTGTATCAAGTACTGAGATGAACAACCCTATTTATTAGGGGAGGTTACTACACAAAAGCGTTAAATATTTGTGCACAATACATGGTACGAAGGGTTGATCCCCCTAAGTACGAGTTAAAGTCCATAGTCTAATTGACTGTTAAAGGTTTTAAACGAAAATGTTTATAACTTAGGACATAGTTCAAGGTCTTATGACCCTCAGATGATTCAATATTCAAAATTCTAAGTATTGATGAAAGAATTATTATTCAATTCTTTATTGTTGATGGAAGTAAAGTTATTCAAATCTTTTGAAGTTATTCAGTTATGTTATATTATTATTGTATTCTAAGTGAGCTGTTGTTTGCTCACTCTTGCATATTTCATAATTACTTGCAGTTAAAGCCAAGAACGTTGACGTATCGTCAACAAGTAAAGGGAAAGGCAAGATGAACAAATGAAGACTTGTTGTCTTTGATTGTGATTGTAATAAGACTTGTTTATGATATTTTATTTCCGCACTTATTTGTTTATGTTAAGGTTAGCAAACCTAGGATATTTTCGGATAAAGGTTGTAATCCTTTTTCATAAGAAAAATTTTATTTAATGATGAGGTTGTAAATCTTTTTGCATTCCTTATTATTGGGTATATATATATTTTATTTAGTTAGTGAACACCAAATCATCTGGATACGAAGTACCCGGATTTGGGGGTGTCACAGGTTGCTAGTTCGTATATACCTCCGCTCCCTAAAGGAATCGTTTAGCTCAGATACTATACATCAACCATTAAAGAGTACGACTGTACCACTACTCTATCATATAACTTGTGAATTAACACTTAATCTTTCATATTATAAGTTCTTCTTTATAATCCATTAAGCCAAATATCTAATCTAGGAACCTAAATTCAAACTGAATTACAATCTAGCAACCTGGATTCAATAATTCAGCAAACCTAATACACCAATTCAGCAAGCCGAATCCACCAATTCAGGAAACTGAATACAAGCTAACATAATACATTCAGCAAACCGAATTCAAACTGTATTTCCTTTTTAAAATATTCAATTTCCAATTCATCATACTATACATTCAATATGACCTATTGAATGTCCAATCAATAACTTAACTCCTCTTTTAAACTCTCATTTAATATTATTAATTATTTAATAATATTCAAATCATTTATAAATATTACTAATCATTAAATAATATTTTAAATCAATGATTTAATAATACTTTAATCCAAATATTATCAATCACTCAATAATATCTTAATATAATATTATTAATCATTTATTAAACTTAAAAATAATTTATTTTAATTATTTAATCTTTACTAATTTATTTATTTAACAACCATACAAGGCCATAAACATAATGTCTCATCATCAATGACCAAAACTCCTTTCAAAAATCTGAATATACCATATCTAGGGTTCTCAAGTCATAAAATCATATTTTTCATATTTTTAACAATACACAATTAATTTAATTTATTTATTCATAACTAAATTATTTTCATAAAAAATACCAAATCATCTTATTATTTTAATTTATCGTTTGGCCACATATGTATACATATAATCTATCCACAAAATTTTTTTTCTGAAATTTTCCAATTTCCTTTATTATTTTTCAAAAGTCTATTTTTAGTTCGTAACCTAAGAAAATTAGCTATATCATGCTCAACTCCAACAATTCTCAACTCTTGGCAGAATCTTACACGTATTAACATGAACTTCTAGTTTAAATTTCGTGGCCATCGCAGTTATAGAACTCCAGTTATAGCTATTTTTGTCGAAAAAACCCAAATATTGAAATAACCATAACTCGGTCAATTTAAGTCGGAATAGGTTCATCTTTGGACAGGAGCTACTTTATATCATATATTTGCATGTCAAAAAAGCCTGATTTTATTCCAATAAACAAATTACCGAAAATGCCCTTGCAAAGTTTTTGATAGTTTACTTTTTTGGTAATTCCTGATTTTCCTACTTCGCTAAAAATAGTTCATATAAAAATCTACATCACCTTTTTCAGTGATTCCAGTTTGATATGTTATAAGACTCATAGATATAACTTTAGAAATTGACCACACTCAAAAATTCAAAATAGAATGAGAGATATGATTGTTTGAATTTCATGTTTCGTTTTCTCAAAAATCTGATTTTCTAACCCTTATGATTTCTATAAAAACTTCCAGGATCTTTTGATTAATCAAACATTAACCATCATAAACTGTCACAATACATACTAATACTCCTTAAGATCAAGGATCTACCATGATCCATCATCTATTTCATTAAACCTTCACTAAACCCAAGCAAAACATAATCAATGCTTAAAAAAAATAAAGACTAGGTTTTTTTAACTTTTTGAAAACCTAGTTTCTTTTCTTTTGATTTTCAAACAAATCACACCCAATATGATTAGATCTAAACATAAAACACCCCATAACATGTAGATCTAAGGTTCTCATGTTCAAGATCATAACTGTGATGCCCCCAAATTCGGACCGCCACTGGTCTCTCGAATTCGGTTCGTCACGTACTACAATCTAACACCGTAATAATAAGAATACGACTAAATGTCGCATTTCACAGCGGAATAACACGAAACACTACTACCGAATAAATTACATTTAATTAATATAATTTATTCATGTCCCAAGGTCTCGTAACTTAAACATTGATTACATCGCTTAAATATACCTTAAGCATATATAAACCTAGCTGGTACATAACAACATAAGTTCTTATTACAATGATAAGGTTCTATATAATATTAAGCTACTCTGTAGCCTTTCCCTTGCCCTTGTCGGTGCCCGAGGGTCCACACTGCTCTGCCTTAACTGAAATATTTTAGGGAAATCAAGAATGAGCAACAAGTTTGCTCAATAAGTAATATAACAACAAGGGTGAGTAATATAGTTCTCAAAATCCAAAAGGGTATAGCAAGGTATGATAGTTCAAGGATAGAAAGGAATATCAACAGTTTTCAATAACAGTAGCTAATGACATCAGAATATCAATAAGATTTAATATTAATTCACTAAACGATTTCAATATAACTAAATATTGAGCAGTCACTAAGGACTATGAACTTCTACTAGAATTAATAGAAATATACTGATAATCCAATAAAAATAAGTACAACAGGTGATCAGCCTAAAGTACCCTACGGTATGCATATCGTTCAATCGTACTAAAGTGTGCACGTCGGTCTCCCGACAACATATAATTTCCCTTCAAAGAAGGTTGTTCTTCTTAGTCAATATAAGACTCCGCACCAATCAATTGGTTTGGATAGCTTTCAAATCATGATGTAAGTCTAGCCGAATCAAATGGCATAGACCACTCTTTATAAATTCAATACTTGACATTAAAGTTTGAAGAATATAATCGACTTTATCATAACTATGACGCAATAAATCATGATTTGAATAACTTGCACAACAATAACTTAATACAAATTCAATAAGAATAGAGTTCAAATGCTTGCCTACAATATTCGTTGAATAAAGTAATGCAAGGGTTTCGGATACTTGCCTTAAGCGTAGTTTACTCACGTAAAGCTAATCAACACTTTCGAATCCTATTATAATATATTTACATGTATAGGACACTCATTAGCTAAACACATTCGGTACATAAGCTTGATATGAAATTCAAGTATACACATATGATTTAGTCATATAATCCTATACGTATGTTACTACGTAGTTATTCATGTGTAGGATGAAATCAGATTAAAGGTCACTATGATTTTAATTGACGTAGTTCGCAACCATCGTTAGACTTATCATTTATAAACACCTTTTTAATTTAATACGCATTGCACGCATAAGAAGGATCATGATAAATACACATGTTAGGAAACTGAAACTAGGTTCGATTCGTTATCCATTCTTATCTAATCAAAGCTTTAAGTATTCAAGTAACAACATTTCTTACGTTTAATTGCTACATATATGCCAAAAGGTCACTAAGTATCATATACACATGTTCAAGCTACTTTAGTTGTGACGCCCCCAAATCCGTGTAACATCGATTACAGGACCCGGTGCTCATAGTACAATATACATCATCATCTAACTACATAAACTCCAGAAATAATAATAATAATAATAACTATTACATACTTATTCAAATAAAATCCCAAGTCTTTACAACCTTAAATAAACTGAAACTTAAAATTAGCGTTTCTCGCTACATATCATCATATGCGGAAATATAAACTTATTACATAATCAACCCTCAACATTTCATCTTAGACTTCCCCTTGTCCTTGCTCGAGCCCTCAGCCTTCTCATCCTTAACTGACAGGTTTAAGCAAGAATGAGCACGAATTTCCTAACAAGTATATACAATAGTTTGAAAACATACATCAGGAGTAAAAGCATCTGTATGGCTATATCTCAACAGTTGAAAGAATTATCAAGTGTTAAACAACAATGTAAAAGAATAGGAGTGTAAGAATCCTTAATATCATACTAAGGGGTGTTAAATACCCTGAACGTTACTTTGTGTCATCGAAAACCATCAGACGGTTTAGCAATCAAATAGATTGCAAACGGCCTCTGCAAGTACTCCAGATGATCAGCCTATCGTACCCTACATTGTGCACAAGTATAAAGTTTAAACTGCATAAGCGTAAATAGGACTATATGCCCGACATCTGTTTGCCCGTTTATTCTGGTTGTTCAACTTAGTATTCATGCGAGACCGCACCAAAGCAATTTGGATTGGTAAACATTAAATAGCTTTGAAAGATTTGAATTAAATCATTTTTCGTCAACAATAACTAGATGAAAACAAAGGCCAGGAAACATACTTAGAAACAGTTCTTTAAATAAATAGAACCTTAAAGCATAGCAGTTGAAGCAATAACTGAGTAATCAATAATAAAACTTGCAAGATAATTGAAGTTTTTGAACTTTACGACAAATGAACTTGTACGTGTCAACGAATAAACACGAGCTCGGTACTTACCCTTACCGCAATAAAAGAAGTAAGGCTTGAATAATTTATCAATAAAAATAGGGTAAGAAACTTGCCTGATACGTCTGCTATCGCTAAAGCTATCAATTAACCTTCATGTAACCTATTCATATGTGTCACGTTAAGCAATTAGGTTTTCGAACACGGCTTGGAAGTATAATGGCTTCCTTTTATTTAAATAAGTTATTAACTAACACATATTCGATTAACGTACAATTTAATTACATAAACATGTTGCATCTTATAGGTCCAGGGGTTAAATATTGGAATCTGGAAAAAATAAGTTTTTGAAATATTTCCGGCCCGACCCGACCCGGACCAGCGCAGCTTCTCATCCCCATAAATTTTTGCAATTTGAGCATCCCACTTTGCGAATTAATTCCGAGCAACCCACACATGATATGACCATGAAACTTGGACACAACATACTTCCTATAGCATAGTATTTTACAAAAATAACACATACCAGAAACTAGTATGTTAAGACCATAACTCGGCTGCTTAGAAAAGCATGCCAGAACAAATTTTCACACTTGAAAAAATTCTGGAAAACTCAAATTTCCTGCAGATTTTCTTATGAACATACTTGGTTTCGAATTTCATATCTTGCTCAATTTAACTCCGATTCTTATGAAATTTGGTCAGGTTGTACTTGATACTACATAGTATTTTACAAAATTATTACATACACTAATCGGGTCACAGAAAATATGTTTTGAAGGCTCCGAAAAATCCAAAAAAGTCACAGATTTCATGTTTAACCAACTTTGACAAAAATCCTTGTTTTCGATTCTAGCATGCAATTGAAAGGCTCCTACTGTCCAGATCATCTAATCTAACATATATACACATAATATGATGCCCCCAAATCCGAGTTCCTCTCTTTCCTCAGATCTGGTGCAGTCACGATACTACTATCATCAAACTATTACATCTTTTAATCATTAGTAAAAGAATACAACTTTGCTTATTATAATTTAGAATAAAAATTCTATTTATATCCAAGATCTTGTATTATGACCCCAAACCTTTTATAAGTTTCAAATCTCGGTCATTTATCATTCCTGTCTTACATCATATTCGATGTTATAAAAATACGGAATAATTTAAACTTTTCAATATCCTTTGAATAAAATCTTTTATTGATTTCACAATCTTAAATCAATTACACTTCTTGAATCAACTATATAATATGATTCACTATATTCGAATTACCGTATAAAGGTTTACAACTCAACTCGATATCCTCTATGTATTAACTAATACATCTTTATAATACAACAAGTATTAAACATCATAAGCATATATCGAGTACACTCCTAGAACCTAAACAGGGTTCAAACGATAATCTAAATAGTATTCTTCATTGTGGTACTATCTATCTTTATCAATCAAGAAGCACGAAGTCTTATTTATAAGTCCTCAACCTGCAAAAATGGTTATTTGCAAGATTGAGCTCGACAGCTCAGCAATTCTAACAGTTTTCATGCATCACATAGCATACAACATCATACTCAGTTCATGCATTTATAAATAATTTATATTTACTACGCATGTTACTTTCACATAACAAGTATATCATCAAAGATCAACTTTCAATCTCATTTATATCTCATATATAAGTTCACATTGTCACAACATAATATAATTCAACTAACAGTTATTGAATTCATATATCAAATAGGAACTGAAAGACTTGCCTGATTCGTAGTTTATCAACTACGACTTAACTGCTTAAAGCTATCTGCACTTCGTGTATTCCTCCACAGTTATATAATCATGGATTTACATCCATCAGTCATACATTTCATATGCTCTTAATAGAATAACAATTCGTATATCGTTTTCTAATCTTGGTTCCGTTACACTCTATCTTAGGACAACCACGATGTTACAACATCATACCTTCATACGTATTCTACAGAAACCATTCTATTTCGGTCCTTAGGGTCCTTAAGGAAAATAACTTAGGACCAGACAGTTAACAAACTGTTCTTGGCAGCTTTGCAACACGGCGCGGCCGCGCGACAATTAAGCTTGGGAGTGGCGTGGCCGCGCAACTCCTTGCCAGAACCAAACTTGAGATTTTATAAACTCAGTTTGGTCCTAATATATCATGCATTCTGATATATATTATACACACACATTAAGTAGGTTTTCAAATTCATATTCGAACTATTTAGCTTTGAATAGCATAGCTCTACGTTGAATTACTTAAATCAATAAAGCTCAACTACTAAAGTCATGTTATCACATAACAAGGCATAACCACACTAAGTAGGCATGCTTGTGCTTATACTACACATGTATACTTAATCACATAGTCTATGCTTTAGAAATTCATTTTCTCGAATATGCGTGCATATGTGAAATCCATGTTTCATCACATGATGCTTATGTCAACATGTCTATAGGCATAATGAATCCTAATATTCATGCTCGTATGATCATAATGTAACTCACTCCGTGTTTGATGCTATCATCTTACACATTCTAAACTTTCCATAAAAATCGCTTTAAGTCAACAAAGGTAACTAAGTATATGCAAAGTACCTTGTAGTCATGACTCTCATGTATTAGAACACATATATAAGTCATCTATACATGCTCAATGATCAGAACGTGGACATCCTATATATATTTCCAAAAACTCTAAGTTTGTCTTTTAAAATCATTTTCAATTTAAACAATGTGTTCTAGTGTATTCTCAATACCTTCGACTCACATATCATGCATATCTAAACCATATAATCATGCTTAAAAAGTCAGAATATAAACATGACTTATATACGCCAAAATTCGTTTATAAAACCTTAAGTTTTCATTAAAAACTCCACTACAACAAGGTATAATTGTTTACTATTAGCCAAGGTAATTGATCAACAACTACCTTCATACCCATTGATACACATAACCAAGACACTTACACATGTCTCAAAAGTCCGACTCAAAGAACACAAAATTCGTTAAGTCTCATTTTCAAAACGTTACGTTTTCTTTTAGGAAATTATGTTAAACCAACTAATACAACTCACTACGTGCATGACAATCTTAGTACACATGTCAGACCCCCTTTACGCAGTTATTAGAGTCTAACTAGTATGCTTAACCAACCAAAAAACACAAAATCACCAACAGTTTCTGCAGAGGGGCGCGGCCGCGCCCCATTTGTACTAGGGAGACTCGCGGCCGCGCGTCCCCGTTTCCAGACCAGGTGCTTGACTGCTTCGGCAGTTTCTTAGCCCAACTCAGAAATTTTCTTATCAATCCGATTCTAATTCAGCCATGTAATCGTTCTATCATATCTTGAAGTTTGTATAACACATAACCATTATATTCCACACTTTAATTGCTATCTAAATTACGAAATCGAGAATTTGCCATTATAGAACAAGAATGGGAAATTATAGAGATTATACCTCTGTGAAACAATTGAGTTGCTAATGCTGCTACTTCAATTTCCTCAATTCTCAGAATGTCTATCACTAATGTATATAAACTCACTCTCTATTCTTGTATTTGGATAGAATTCTCATCAAAATGAAATGTGAAGGGGAGAGCTATATTTATAGAAGATGGATTACCCATATAATGCTATCTTCCTCAAATTCAAACCAATGGATTGATCAAAGACATGGAGGTTAACAAGAGGTTAGTGAGGAGTTGGTGAAATCCATCATCAATCCCACACCCCTCACAATCATCACACTCATTGCTAGCTAGGAAGTTGAGAGATGAAGGAGATAGGCTAGCCTTAGGCCATTCACGTGAAGGAGAAGTTGGGCACTCATTGTGAGATAAATAATCTAACTCAGCAATAGCAATTAGCAAATGTAATTCCACACTTGGTTACACACCTCTATATATAATATATACACTTAGGTTATATAATTTATGTATACATTTCATCTCATATGACTTAGGTTATAGGTACATATATACAAACCTATAAATATGTACACTCACACCTAATTAGGTATACTCATATTTTGAATATACACTACTACATATAATCATGTACCTCATGTACATAGGTTAAGTTAATATTCTAATTGGACTAAATATAATATGGTTGGGTACTATCATCCCACCATTTTCCATAAAATTATCATCATAAATATACTCAAATATTATATTGATAATTAATATCAACTATTCATTTTTTTTTCTAATACTTCCAATTAAATCCCCTTGATTTAACTTCATTATTTATGCCACACAAGGCATAATTATGTGAACTTAGTACTTAATAGTCCACAAGCTTATGATAATATAATCTCCTAAAATAATATTATATTCAATGTTACATCTTATAATATGTTCATAATGTAATACCATTACATTACTAATTTACATGTTCTCTATTATAATCAATCTATTACCCTCCTATGGGTAATACCCAATGGTCAAAGAAGAGTTGGTGGCTAACTCCACCAACTACTACTATTCATAGTCCTTCCTCATCATTACACCTTATAACATGCTCATGATGTAATTACATTTCTTATTATATGCTTTCTTAGCAACAATGTAGTAATTGAATTAACAAACTCTACACACCAATGTATTGCATCTATTCATTATCAAGCTATTATCCTCCTATGGTTATTACCCAAAGGGCAAAAAGGAAGTTGGTGGCTAACTCCCACCAACTACCACTATTCATGTACCCTAACCACTTGATTGACCATTATTGTTCTCACATGGACTAACTTGCAAGCTTATATCTAACAACTTAATGTTATTATGATATAATATGATAGGGTCACACATACACCCAATCATATAATCCATGTACATTTGACAATACCAAATATATTTTATTTGAGTAGTGTCACACCCCATTATTGTAAACTTTATTATTACACTTAATCATATAGTTTCCTATATTATATAGTTACCTTGAAGTGTCACACTTCATTCCATATTATATAGATGTAGCTACTATATAACTTATAATTACACATCATTGCACATAGGAATTTATTCACATAATAATAATAATAATTAATTCCTTTAATTATTCATTCATTAAATTATTTAATGAATGTTTATTCCATCACTTTGCCATACTAGGCATCTCTCACAAGCTTACCTTAAGCTTATTATCATTCTCATCATTTATTCCTTTCCCACCATTTTTCTACTTAAAATATGTTCAATTTATTTAGAACTATTAAATCACAAGGTTCACGTATAAAAATATATCGTGAATGAAAATATTCAAATATTCTTTACAATATTTAAAGTAATATAATAACTCAAGTTATTTAGCAAATTGAAATAACTTAGTTTTCTTATATACTTTTACCCCTCTTGGAAATACATAAGATATAATTACTATTATGTATTCCGTCATAACATGATATGAAATATTATGTCTTCTCCAATTAAAGGCATTCATTATTAGAAAATAATTTACTTATTGTCTCATGATATTGTTCTTAATATAATATCAAATAACTATATGTACGACACATGTACATATATTATATATAGAAAATAGACAATAAGTTTATTTTCTATTATAATAAATTGTTTCCACCAATTTATTTACATATAGCAAATATGTTTTTAATATATTTACCATACTAATTAATCATACCTATTACCTCATACAAAAACATATAAGGTAATATTATTATTCAAAAATAACATTTCCTCCTTTATTAAAATAATTCAATATTAGAATTTATTTTAATATCCTTTATTAGAAATATATAATAATTATTTCTCTTTCTTTTCTATAAATTGTCCCCAAAATAATTTCTTCAAATATTACATATTCATTTAAAGATATAATGATTTCCATCTCCCTTTAATAATGTATATATATTTATTAACGTTATTTGTACATTAGACTTTCTCATATATTACCATTCTAAGTAATATATATAAAAGTATCAACTATAATTATATATTCAACACACTTATTAATTCAGTCATTTACTTAAGTAAATTAAACACTGCACCAAATTATTAAGGTTCAATATTAACATTATATTATTCCATAATATAACTCCCAACTTAAATTAACTAATATTTATTCTTATTAGTTAATTCCTTAACTAACTTATGCTTCACTATCCAAACCTATTCACGGATAGCTTAAGTGCTATTAATAACCTATATTATAAACTTACTAGTTATTAATACACATACACAAGAATATGGTGATTATACATTAAGGATATTTAATGTCACCAACTTACAATGATAAAATAATTTTATAAATTATTTAATATCGATAGAAATTTATCCACTTCCTTTACCTCAATTGAATCGTCTCTAAAATAAATAACAAATATATATTAATAATATATTTATTAATCACAAAAACACATATTACATAGTCCATATTACCCTATGTAATATAATACCACATACCCCATATCACATATATATACTCTTATTCGAACCCATCTCATAGTTTAAGAATTTTATTTATTAAATCCTTATTTAATAATATCTAAAAATTCGGGTTCTTACACATAACACAACCTTTAATTCCACCAAATTTCTATGATTCGAACAAATTGAGATGTTAGTGGCATTTAATCAAATATATAGCATGCATAGCATAATTCCTTGATTCTATATGTAATTGCAACATGATAAAGTCCATAATTTTCCTACTTAATAGCCACATAACAGTAATACGCCATAACATGGCATCACAAAGCCAAAATAAATCATCAACTATGATTATACATGCATTTTTCACTATTTTCCTCAAGAACATATAAAATGGGTCATGGATTACCTCTTGGTGCGAATTCTTCCTTGTTTTGATTCTGATATTCCTTCCTCCTTGCTTGTTTAGACTCTCCAAATCTCCAGAATTCTCAAGAGCTCTCAAACTCTAATTCTCTTAAGTTTATTTTGGTAAAGTGTTTAAGAAAAAAGAAAAATACTATGGGAGACAGATGCTCTTATAGAGCTTGAATTCTCATGTAACGTGAATATGAATTCATCAGTTGAGAGACCCTTGGTGTATCCCATGACCAATTGTGTTAATGAATGAAAATAATATGGGAGTTGAGAAAATGAAAAGATTTTGGGTTTAAGGAATAAAACCAACTCCTTCCTCCTTCTATATTACTACATACGTATATACTCCCTCCCTTGTCCCAATATGTTGGTCACGTGGGCCCCCTCCAGCTACTGATCCATTACAAAAATATTATTATAATCAATTAAATCACTTAATAAACTATTTTGTTCATTTTGCCCCCCGTAGCCAAACGTTTCGATAGTTATATCGATTCCTACTAAAGTCGACGTTCCGGACATCATGGGACTATCCGTTTCATCAAATTCGTCTTCGAAATTCGTGGTTGACTTTTTACCCAAAAAAATCAACCGGTTTACTTTGACCAAAAAGTCAACCGTGACAAATTTTTGGGGTTACAGTCTATCCTGACTAATTTCGACGTTCCGAACTCAAATACGCAGTCCGCGTCTCTAAATTCCGCTACGAACTCAACTCATGTTTTAATACCATCCCACGAAATTAATAGAATTAATTACTACCTAAATAATTTAAATAGTTAAATTAAACTAAACCAACTATTTAAATACATCTCATCATATAACATATATGAATAACACATATACATCTAATAATAGAAATCACACAAGAGTTTCACATAAATTCGTTTATTGATACTTAGCAAATTACACAATAATCTCGGATATTACATCCACCCTCCCTTATAAAGATTATGTCCCCGAAATTATTACAAGTTAAACAAAAAGACTAGGGTAATTTTTCATTATTTTCTCCTCAAGTTCCCACGTAGCCTCTTCGGCGTTGTGGTTCCTCCATACTACCTTTACAGAAGGTATTATCTTATTTCTTAACACTTGCTCTATTCTATCAATTATCTGTACAGGAACCTCTTCATACGTTAGGTCCTTCTCAAACTGTATGGGTTCATACTCTATGACGTGCTTGTAATCCTATTTATAGGGTCATAAAACCGATACGTGGAACACGTTGTGTATATGTTCTAACTCCGGACGTATAGCTATTTTATAAGCCACCTCACCGACTCACCTTAACACTTCAAAGGGTCCTATAAATCTGGGACTAAGATTTCCCAATTTCCCAAACCTCATTTTCCCTTTCCAAGGTGACACTTTCAGAAACACATAAGTGCCTACGTCGAAGTCTCGTTATTGCCGATGCTGATCAGCATATTTCTTCTGTCGATCTTGAGCCGTCACTAGTCTCGCTCGTATCGTTTTGATTACATTCGTAGTTTGCTGCACCAATTCTGGCCCTAGCAGTTGCCGTTCTCCCACTTCATCCCAGCACAATGTCGTTCTGCATTTCCTTCCATATAAAGCTTTATAAGGTGGCATCCCAATGCTTGCGTGGTAACTGTTGTTGTATGCAAATTGCACCAACGGTAGATGGTCATCCCAGCTTCCTTTGAAGTCTATAACATATGCTCTCAGCATGTCCTCCAATGTTTGAATAGTTCTCTCGCTCTGGCCATCTATTTTAGGATGATACGCCATGCTCAACCTCAGTTGCGTTCCCATGCGTTCTTGAAAGCTTTTCCAGAAATTTGTTGTGAACTGCGGATCGCGATCTGGCACAATTGATACCGGCACACCGTGCCTGGAAATGACCTCTTTGATGTAAAGCTTTGCCAACTGATCCAAGTTATACCTGATCTTGATTGGCAAGAAATGCGCTGACTTGGTCAATCTATCAACGATCACCCATACTGCATCGTAACCATTCTGTGTAGTTGGAAGTCCTACCACGAAGTCCATCGTGATATGCTCCCACTTCCACTCCGGAATTTCTAAAGGTTGACGTAACCCGCTCGGTCTCTGATGTTCCGCCTTAACTCTCTGGCATGTCAAACATCTGCTGACGCACTCTGCCACTTCTTTCTTAATATTGGGCCACCAATAATGTTGGCGAAGATCCTGATACATTTTCGTGCTTCCCAGGTGGATTGAGCAACTTGAGCTATGAGCTTCCTGCAAGATTTCTTCCTTTAATTCAGATACTGCTGGTACCCAAATTCTCTTCTCAAATCTTAATAATCCATCATCACCCATACTGAACTTAAGCTCTTCTCCATCTGAAATTCTTTTCCTCACCTTCTCACATTCTTCATCGCTGCTTTGTGCTTCCTTGATTTTGTCCAAAAGAGTCGGACGAACCTCCATTGCGAATAACTTCTCATCTGACTCCCTCAGACTCTTTATCTCGAGTTCCAATCTAGCCATCTCCTTAACTAATTCCTCTTGAGTTGTTAGCATTGCCAACTTACCGCTGCCTTTTCTGCTTAGCGCATCCGCTACCACGTTAGCGTTCCCTGGATGATATAGGATGTCGCAATCGTAATACTTTATTAGTTCCAACCATCTTCTTTGTCTTATATTCAACTCCTTCTGCGTGAAGATATACTTCAGACTTTTATGGTCTGTGTATATTTCACACCTTACACCATATAAATAGTGCCGCCAAATCTTCAGGGCAAATACTACCGCTGCCAATTCCAGATCATGGGTAGGATATCTTTTTTCATAATCTTTCAACTGACGCGACGCGTACGCAATAACTTCGCCATGTTGCATAAGCACACAGCCAATTCCTTTGTGTGATGCATCATTAAAAATCACAAAATCACCTGTATCTTCTGGTAAAGACAACACCCGTGCCTCACTCAATCTTTGTTTAAGTTCCCGAAAACTTTCTTCACACTTCTCTGTCCAGACAAATTTTTCCTACTTCTTCGTTAAATTTGTCAACGTTCCCGCTATCTTCGAAAAATCTTGTATGAACCGTCTGTAATAGCCTGCCAGTCCTAAGAAACTTCTTACTTTAGTCGGTATCTTTGGTTGTTCCCAATTTTGTACCGCTTCCACCTTTGCTGGATCCACATAAATTTCGTCCTTGTCTATCACGTGTCCCATAAATTGAACTTTCTCCAACCAGAACTCGCACTTCAAAAATTTTGCGTATAACTTATCCTTCCTCAATGCCTCCAATACCAACCTTAAGTGTTCAGCATGATCCTCCTGAGTCTTGGAATAGATCAGGATATCATCTACGAACACGACTACGAATTTATCTAAGTATTGCTTGAATACCCGATTCATCATGTCCATAAATGCCGCCGGCACGTTCGTTAACCCAAATGACATCACCAAAAACTCGTAGTGTCTGTAACGAGTCCTGAATGTTGTCTTAGGTACATCTTCCTTCCTCACCTTCAACTGGTGATATCTCATCCTCAAGTCGATCTTGGAAAAATATTTCGCTCCCTTTAATTGATCGAACAGATCATCTATCCTAGGTAACGGATACTTGTTCTTAATCGTCACCTTGTTCAACTCTCGATAGTCGATGCAAAGTCTCATCGATCCGTCCTTCTTTTTCACAAATAAAACTGGTGCTCCCCAAGGAGACACACTCGGTTGAATATATTTTCTATCCAATAATTCCTGCAACTGTACCATCAGCTCCTTTATCTCTGCCGGTGCCATTCTATATGGGGCTTTTAAGATCGGGGCCGTTCCCGGTACTAAATCTATAACGACTTCAACCTCCGTATCTGGCAGAATACCTGGCAATTCGTCCAAAAATACATCCAGAAATTTATTCCCTACTGGTATCTGTCCCATCCCTACCCCTACTTTTTGCGTATCGATGATATGGGCCAAATAACCTATACATCCCTTCCTTAGCAAATTCCTCGCTTGCATCATCGCCAGACAATTGGAGTGACTCGGCGACTTACTCCTGTAGAATACTACCATAGACTGATCTGGAATCTTAACGTTTATACACTTCTTCTGACAATCTATCATCGCTCCATGGTTAAATAACCAATCCATTCCTAGAATTACATCAAATTCCCCTAATTGAATCGGAATTAAATCCATATGTAACTTATATCCCCTGATATCTACAACACAATTCCTATGGGCATGGCTAACGGGAATTATTTCCTTATTAGCAACTTCTATGTTCATCGGGTATTCTAATTCTTCCTGGGGTAAGTTTAATCTTTGGGAGAATTTATGCGACACGAAGGAACAAGTAGCACCCAAATCAAATAATACATAAGCATATATATCATTGATCGGAATGAAACCTGCAACCACATCCTTGGATGCGATCGCATCTTGAACTGTCATGTTGAAAGTTCTTGTTGTTGGTCGATTCTGAGTTGGTGGTCCAGTTATTATGAGATTTCCACCGCTTGGTCCCTTTCCTCCATTTCCTCCTGCTGAATTCTTCTTTGGGCAATTCCTTGCCTGATGAACCAGTGCTCCACAGTTGAAGCATCCATTTCTCTTTGGTGCAGAGCAATTGGGAGAGACGTGTCCCTCTTGCCCGCAATAAAAACACACGTTCTTTCCTTTTAGACATGCCCCCGAGTGATTCCTCCCACACTCCTTGCATGCCTCAGTCCTCTTCTTTGCTTCCCCTGGTTTTCCCCAGAGTTTCCTGAATTGAAATTGTTGTTACTGCTGTTGTTATTGTTCCACTTCCTTTTGTTTGCACCACTGCCGCTGCTACCTTCCCCACGATTCCCTCTTTCATTCTTCTTCTTTTTATCCTTGTTAAATTTCATCAGAGCTTCACTTCCGCCCTCAGCAATTATAGCTTTCTCCAGGAGAGTCACGAAGCTATTCGTCTGCAACACCGAAACTCTACTGTAGAACCAGGGTTTGAGACCCTGCATAAACCTCCTCATTTTCCACTCCTCAGTGTTAACCTGATGAGGCACGAACCTCGCCAGCTCGTTGAACTTTGCAACATACTGAGGTACTGTTATGTCGTCTTGCTTTAGCTCTAGGAACCGCATCTCCATGCGACTCTGCATACTTACAGGGAAATAGTTTTTGAAGAAGATCTTCTTAAAATCCTCCCACGGTATCACACCTTCTCCAGCCCTGGTCTGGTTTGGCTCCCACCAGAAATTGGCTTCACCCTTCAGCATATATGTGGCGAAGATTATTTTCTGCTCATCTCCTACTCGAGCGATAGCGAACGCCTTTTCCATTTCCTTGATCCATGTTTGGGCTTCGATGGGTTCAGTGGTTCCTTTGAACTCAGGGGGTCCCGTGCTCTTGAAGTCCTTAAAGTTTGCCATTTGGGCCGCTGGAGGGTTATTGGTATTCGGGGTTCGAGTCTGAAGTGCCCTCACTAACATGCCTATGAATTGTTGCATGGGGTTCGGTGGACCCCCAGCATTACCGCCTGACCCTTCTGGTACTTGTGGACGACGCCTTCCTCTAGCCATCTTTCTGTTTAAATAAACTTAGTGTTATCATCTCATAACTTATTCCTACAACATTTATAATTCATATAAAAACTTAATCATCACATCGCACATTTAAATAAAAGCATATTTATTTACTTAAAAATCATAATACCCAAGGTATTTAATCATCTTATGGCATTAAGCCATTTACATCATTTAAACCAAGATACTTAACAAAAACCTAAAACCAAGTTTTTATGTCATAGTTAAGTGTTCTATATGTTAATAGTAAAAGTTCATCACGAATAAACTAAAGACCCCGCCTAATGGCGTCTTCATGCTCTTCATCTGCTATATCTAGCACCAGCCCTTGGCTTATAGCATGCCTAGATCGGTACTAGTCACGTGGAAAGTGATACACCCTATGCTGGAACCTCCCATGCGCTGACTTAAATGCGTACTTCATCTTGTCTATCCTAACCTTCTTTTCTCTCACTTCTCCTTCTAACTCGCCAGTTAGCTTTTCGGCCCGAGCACGACCTCTCCTCTCATCTCCCCAGAATGTGGTAATGATCTGCTTGTCAGTTTGGAGACTCTGTATCCTCGACTCCAACCCATTAATGGTATGACCCAAGTGGGTCCTGATAGCTTCTTTCTCATCCTTCAGCCTATCCGCCTTCTGACCTGCTACTCGCAGCTTGTCAGCCAGATCCCCGTTCCTAATCACCAGGTGATGCACCAATGCCTCAAGCAATGCTGCAGCTTCCTACTCCTCCTAATACAGCTCCTCTAACTCATGGACTTTATCGTCCAACTCTGTAATCCTATCCATCAACTCATCTAGTAGACCATCCTCAGGTGCTTCCTCGAAGACCTCCTCGGGCTCCTCTTCCTCTTAAGGATACTCCTCTGGTTCTGAGTCAGCTGTTGCCTCAGCTATGGGCTCAGGTACAGTTGTCACCAACTGCTCACTCACAACAGGAATATCTCTAACCAGCTCTTCTTCTGACGTCCTACAATCATGACAAACAACTCGATTAGTATTTTAAAATAGATATAGATTTTGTTTTCAAAAAAATAGATTCGACACTACACTTAGAACTCTTCATGAGTTCATCTCATTATTACCTCCACTAGCTCCTCTAAGGATATAGTCTAAGGTTCCCTACCTAAGGTTTATAACCTACGGCTTTGATACCAACCTGTGACGCCCCCAAATCCGTGTAACATCAATTACAGGACCTGGTGCTCACGGTACAACATACATCATCATCTAACTACATAAACTCCAGAAATAATAATAATAATAATAACTATTACATACTTATTCAAATAAAATCCCAAGTCTTTACAACCTTAAATAAATTGAAACTTAAATTTAGCGTTTATCGCTATATATCATCATATGCGGAAATATAAACTTATTACATAATCAATCCTCAACATTTCATCTTAGACTTCCCCTTGTCCTTGCCCGAGCCCTTAGCCTTCTCATCCTTAACTGAAAGGTTTAAGCAAGAATGAGCACGAATTGCGCAGCAAGTATATTCAATAGTTTGAAAACATACATCAGGAGTAAAAGCATCTGTATGGCTATATCTCAACAGTTGAAAGAATTATCCAGTGTTAAACAAGAATGTAAAAGAGTAGGAGTGTAAGAATCCTCAATATCATACTAAGGGGTGCTAAATACCCTGAACGTTACTTTGTTTCATCAAAAACCATCAGACTGTTTAACAATCAAATAGATTGCAAACGGTCTCTGCAGGTACTCCAGGTGATCAGCCTATCGTACCCTACATTGTGCACAAGTATAAAGTTTAAACTGCATAAGCATAAATGGGACTATATGCTCGACATCTGTTTGCCCGTTTATTCGGGTTGTTCATTTTAGTATTCATGCGAGACCGCACCAAAGCAATTTGGATTGGTAAACATTAAATAGCTTCGAAAGATTTGAATTAAATCATTTTTCATCAACAATAACTAGCCGAAAACAAAGGTCAGGAAACATACTTAGAAACAATTCTTTAAATAAATAGAACCTTAAAGCATAGCAGTTAAAGCAATAACTGAGTAATCAACAATAAAACTTGCAAGATAATTGAAGTTATAGAACTTTACGACAAAGGAACTTGTACGTGTCAAGGAATAAACACGAGCTCGGTACTTACCCTTACCACAATAAAAGAAGAAAGGCTAGAATAATTTATTAATAAAAATAGGGTAAGAAACTTGCCTGATACGTCTGCTATCGCTAAAGCTAGCAATTAACCTTCACGTAACCTATTTATATGTGTCACATTAAGCAGTTAGGTTTTCGAACACGGCTTGGAAGTATAATGGCTTCCTTTTATTTAAATAAGTTATTAACTGACACGTATTTGATTAACGTACAATTCAATTACATAAACATGTTGCATCTTATAGGTCAAGGGGTTAAATATTGGAATCTAGGAAAAATAAGTGTTTGAAATTTTTTCGGCTCGACCCGTCCCGACTAGAATCTGACCCGACCCGGACTGACACGGATAGGCGCAGCTGCGCAGGCTTATGCCTTATGAGCTGCGCAGCTCTTCATCCCTAGAAATTTTTGCAGTTTGAGCAGCCCACTTTGCGAATTAATTCCGAACAACCCACACATGATATGACCATGAAATTTGGACACAACATACTTCCTATAGCATAGTATTTTTCAAAAATAACACATACCAGAAAGTAGTATGTTAAGACCATAACCCGGCTGCCTAGAAAAGCGTGCCATAATAGATTTTCACACTTAGAAAAATTATGGAAAACTCAAATTTTCTGCAGATTTTCTTATGAACATGCTTGCTTCCGAATTTCATATCTTGCTCAATTTAACTCTGATTCTTATGAAATTTGGTCAGGTTGTACTTGATACTACATAGTATTTTACAAAATTATTACATACACTAATCGGGTCACAGAAACCATGTTTCCTACGCTCTGACAAACCTAAAACTTCACATATTTCATGTTTAACCGACTTTAACAAAAATCCATGTTTTCGATTCTAGCATGCAATTGAAAGGCTCGTACTGTCCAGATCATCTAATCTAACATATATACACATAACACAACCTTTAATTCCACCAAATTTCCATAATTCGAACAAATTGACATGTTAATGGCATTTAATCAAACATATAGCATGCATAGCATAATTCCTTGATTCTCTATGTAATTGCAACATGATAAAGTCCAAAATTTTCCTACTTAATAGCCACATAACAGTAATACACCATAACATGGCATCACAAAGCCAAAACAAATCATTAACTATGATTATACATGCATTTTTCACTATTTTCCTCAAGAACATATAAAATGGGTCATAGATTACCTCTTGGTGTGAATTCTTCCTTATTTTAATTCTTATATTCCTTCCTCCTTGCTTGTTTAGACTCTCCAAATCTCCAGAATTCTCAAGAGCTCTCAAACTCTAATTCTCTTAAGTTTATTTTGGTAAAGTTTCTAAGAAAAAGAAAAATACTATGGGAGAGAGATGCTCTTATAGAGCTTGAATTCTCATGTAAAATATGAATTCATCAGTTTAGAGGCCCTTAGTGTATCCCCTGACCAATTGTGTTAATGAATGAAAATAATGTGAGAGTTGAGAAAATGAAAAGATTTTGGGTTTAAGGAATAAAACCAACTCCCTCCTCCTTCTATATTACTATATGCGTATATACTCCCTCCCTTGTCCCAATATGTTGGTCACGTGGGCCCCCTCCAGCTGCTGATCCATTACAAAAATATTATTATAATCAATTTAATTACCTAATAAACTATTTTGACCATTTTTCCCTCCGTAGCCAAACGTTTCGATACTTATATCGATTCATACTAAAGTCGATGTTCCAGACGTCATGGGACTATCCGTTTCGTTAAATTCATCTATGAAATTCGTGGTTGACTTTTTACCTGAAAAAATCAACTGGTTGACTTTGACCAAAAAGTCAACCGTGACACATTTTTGGGGTTATAGTCTATCCTGACTAATTTCGACGTTTCGGACTCAAATACGCAGTCCGCCTCTCTAAATTTCGCTCTGAACTCAACTCATATTTTAATACCATCCCACGAAATTAATAGAATTAATTACTACCTAAATAATTTAAATAGTTAAATTAAACTAAAACAACTATTTAAATACATCTCATCACATAAATGTTGCCTAATTTCTTAATATCACTTTAACACGCAAGTATACACGTTCACTTTTAATATTCAGCAAGCAAGAATATCGTTCCCATGAGGAAATAGATTAACCTTTATCAATTATAAATTTTAATTCAATTAATATTATTTTAAACTACTAAATAATTGTTGTGATATGAAAATCTAACTTAGCAAAATTAATAACTAAGATCAAAGTTCACAAGATTAATGCAGATTTAACAGGTTAAGATTACAACTTCCCTTGGTATTTTATTTAAACCAATTTACTTCCCATTTAACTCAATTAATTAATATAAATCATTATCCAAGAATGCTTTATAAAATTCACACACTTTTTCCAAAAAAATGTGAACAAATCCTCTTAAATCCGATCTTTAAGACACAGAATTACAAGGAACACTCTAGTTAATTAATTCACTATATTCCTATGTGAATCAAGTTAATTAGGGTTTTACGTACAAATTCTTTCGATGGATACAAAAGACACATAGGTATATTCCTATCCTACATGCTAATCATATTAACCCTATTCAGATTATATGAACAGATGTTATCATATCCAGATCTCAATCTATACTCCATCTTCCAATTTTATATAGATTATCACAGTAATTGTTGGCCAAACAATTAATCAATAAGCACAAGATATAATAAACAATTCAACAAAAACCAACTTTCATTCAATGGGACCGTTCAATTTAAACTACATACCAAGTTCTATTGCAATCTTAATTAAAGTTTAGTTTATGATAATAATAAAGAAAAACATTATCCAGATTAATAATCCAAACATCCCAGGTAATTACAAAAGATAAAAATAGAGAAGAGAAGAAGAAAATCTAAATTTGCTCCAATACTCTCTCTTTGATCTTCAGCCCTTGTAATCCTCCTTCGTGTTTTCCTTCGTTGTTCTCTCTCTGCAATTCTCTTGATAATTTTCTTTTGATACGTCTTTTCAAAAGTCTTCTCCTATTTGTATTCGTCCCAACCCTCCTTCAGATTCCTTTTCGTCTTCAAAAACCAACTCAGTAGCAAAAAGTACATTGGGCGTGGCATAGCGTACTAGGCGCTAGGTTTAGTGCAATCCAAGCGCACTGCGCGCTAGACAAGGACCAGGTAATTACAAAAATGCCACTCAACTCTAATTTTAATGATTTTTCATTTTTTTCTTCTCCCAAATGACTAGTTTATCCCTCCAGCTCCATCCTACAAGAAATAAACACAAAAACTAATAAAAAGACATTAAAAACACTTAAGGATAACAATAATTAAGCTAAACAATATCTGATTTGTAAGTATAAAACTCGCTCATCAATAACATATATGAATAGCACATATACATCTATTAATAGAAATCACACAAGAGTTTCACATAAATTCGTTTATTGATACTTAGCAAATTACACAATAATCTCGGATATTACATTAGTCCTGCATTTTATGTTCTATGTTTCACTTCCTTGAATCCTGTTCTTAATTATGCTCAACTAGTTTATCGTGCATAGGACTAGCTAGGCATACATCGCAATCATGTTTAGAGGCATATGATATCTTATAACAATGGCCATAAATTTCAGAATACTTGTAATGTATCTATCAACAAAACTGGTTTCCAAACTATTGAGGTTTCTTTTTGAAATCGTATGTTAAACCATTCTACATGCAATGTAGCTTCGCATATCACATGTCATGCTTTCATATGCATAATCAGATCACATAGGCATGCTTACAAGTTCATGACTTAAGTGTATATCATTTAAGCTTGTATGTGAAACTTTAAGTTTCCATTAGCATGTTATCAACATTATTTAGGCATGCAAAAATACTTCACTTATTATACATCATGCTTGCATATATACATATCAAGAATACGTAAGCATGTTCACAAGTTCTTAACTCAAAAACGTTTATGGTTTATCAAATACATATTGGAAACTCTATGCCTTTCCTTAGAGGGTCCTCAAAGCTACTCAAGCATGCAAAGTAAATCCACATGTTTTATATCATACATTATGTTATGCACGTACATATCTAGATTATTTACAAATGCTCACAAAATAAGATTATGCATTACTCCAAGTTCAAAATTTATAGTTTTCCAAATCTTTAAGCTTTCTTCAAAATACTCAAACTAACATAGCTTACTATATACATAGCAATCTTATTCCATATGTTAAGGTGATTTATATGCATACTCTAACTAGTATAACATGCTCAATACATCAGAAGGCATAACAAAATCACCAACTATTTATGCAGAAGGGCGCGGCCGCGCCCCATTTGTACTAGGGAGTGGCACGGCCGCACGACTTCGGTTCCAGACCAAAAAGTTCTCTGCTAAAGTAGAGCTCCAGCCAAGTCTCACATTCCCTCATGAAGTAAGCTTACTACCTATCACATTGCACATATAAACACATCTATATACTTCACTAACCATGCTAGCACCTTATCACACATCAATTTTAAGTATCTCATGTTCATTTCTATGAATTGTATTTCAAAGTGGGTTTAGAGATTATACCTCTTGAAGTCTTAAGCTTGCTCTCAAATTCAGATTATACACTCACTATAATATGCTCACACTCTATATCAATTTTCAAAAACTTAGCAAAATCAAATGAGAAAGGATGAGTTCAATTTATAGAGGAATGAATAACCATGCCAAACCTTTATAGCATGAATTAAACCAAGAGATGAAGGAAGTAGATGATGGACATTTGATAGTTAGTGGAATAGTGGCTAACAACCAAATCAACCCACTCCCTACTCATCATTGTTGCTAGTTTACTGAATTTGAGAGATGAAGGGAATAGGCTAGGCCATAAGCTTTTCATGTGAAGGAGAATTTAACACTCATTGTGGGACAATGAAGTAAGAACTCAACATTTGCAAGAATAATATTACACTTAGGTTATATCTATATACATTTAATATATACTAAAGTTAAATAATCATATATGTATTACTTAGGTTTAAATTCATTTAGGGGTATTCATGGAACTAAAGTGTCACAACAACATTACATGGTAGTAATTTGGGTATATGTATACACATTGATATATAATCCATGTACATTTTAATAATGTCAATTTATGATTTAATTGAATAGTGACATACTTCATTATCACAACCTTATTATTCCAATTGTGTAACTTATTGAAATAATTATTGCTATTAATCATTCACATACTTTAATTCAATATACTATATAGTATTCATTAAAGTACTATACCTATCATATGGTCACATAAGTTCATGTATGTAACTCATACAATTTTATTACTCTCACAATATTGTTTCCATATTGCATATTCTTGCTAAAGTGTCACACTACACTTTATAATATGGTTTGGTTCAACATTGTACAATGTACACATAACATGTATTCACTTGGGTCCATTTATGTAATTCATATGACTTATTACCTTATACTATATAGTTCCTATATTACATAGTTATACCAAAATGTCACATTATACTTTATATTATATAGTTGTAGTTACTATGCAATATGCGATTACATAACTTTACACTAAGCAATTAATTGAACAAATATATTTCCCAAATATTAATTAACCATTTATTCATTAATATGCTATTACTCATAATAACCATTAATTAATAATATATTATTAATTTATCATTCACTTATTAATTCATTCTTTAATGAATTAAATTACATACTTCTCACCACTGTGCCACACAAGACATTCTTTGAGCTTATAATAAACTCCATATTCTTCTCAATTATTATAGTTTTAATTTAATATAATTGAGTTAACTCATTTCATAACACAAAATCATTTATATTCAAATAAATATTCATTTCCATTAATATATTCATTTAATAATATTCAAAAATTCTCAGGCATTACAATAACTTTACTGTAGACACTCAAAATTTTTCTTGCGCAATACTAACACTGTAGGAGGGCAAAACCGTCAATCAAGCCAACCTCGGTCCCGAAACCAGACATTCAATCTAAATTCGGCGACCAATGCCGGTCCTTCAACCTAAATCCGATCCCCAATGTCGGTCAATTCCAGTTAAATTTGATCACCAATATCGGTACTCCAGCCAACACCGATCGTCAATCAGATCGTTAGGTCATCCCCGATCTCAATATCGGGACATCAGCTCAATCCCGGTCATCGATATCGGGACAACCACAGCACCGATCAACAATATTAGGATCTCAAAGAAGCCCTGGCAGCAACCCGGGATGTACAAATCAGCCCCAGCAGCAACCCGGGAGGTACCAATCAGCCCTAACAGAAACCTAGGAAGTACAGCTCAGCCCCGACATCAGTTCGAGAAGTCAGGTCTACTTTGAATATATACCTAAAGCACCACAACACTTCTAGAAGAAAACATCAAATGACCACGTCAGCCACAGAGGCAACACTGCGGATAAACAGACTCGAATGGGATCCAAGTCTTGGAAACAGCTCCCGGAAGTCAACCAGAGGTCATGCCGACACCAAGAGCGACCCTGGGAGGGGTAAAATGGTCATTTTACCAACTCTCAGCCAATTCAGTCAAACTCAAGCCGAATTGATACCGCTAAGGTCAGAAAGAACCACAACGGTTATTCCGGGTGAAAACAACACCAGACGGCTCATCGGGCAAATTGTGGAAAAATGAAGACCCGATCATGAACCCACCTTTGGGGATTTAAAAAGGATTAAAACTAATGTCATTGTGACACTCTCAGTGAGGGCTTTCCAGAAAGCTATAGCACGCCCCAAACGGACGCTTCGATCAAAAGTTATGAAGTTTTAAACCTAACGTCGCGTCGCCCGGCATACACGCACTTCGAGACGACCAAGCCGGGCATGTGGGCCCCACCCTGGGGAGCCGCGCCTCTACCTATGGTAGCAACAGGTAGATCTGAGGCTCCCTGGATTATATATAGAGGTGCACCCTCGTTCATTTTCAACAATTCAGAAACGCAGCGAAGCTCTGCTCGTTCGATTTTCTGACTTTTAACACCTATTCCAAACCCAAATATTTTTACTCCAACACGTAGACAAACCCATATACTACCACATATCAAAAAACCACCTATAGATTTGAACGTTTAAGGCCTACGATTCGGCAAAAAGCCCGTAGTGCAGCCCACTGTAAGTATTTTTACGATCAGCAACTCAATACTACTACTTTGTACTGTTTTACACATGCACATCAAGTTTTATCTTTTAAATATGCCCAAAAATTAGTTTCGTGACCGTTTTCGTCAAAAATTAATACATTTTTGTACATAAACTCAGTTTTCAACATTTTTACAACTCGGATTGACGATCCGTCAGCTTCAGTAGCTTCAATGCACTAGCACACATCATTTTGGCAACTTCGCCGGACTGGGTTGTCTTCCCAGTCCGGGTTTGGCCTTTTTTTGTTTATATTTAACTTATTATGTACTAATATTTCAATTCTGTCAAGCCCGAATTTCAAATCTGTGGTAGTTTATCGCTTTTATATATATTTACGCATATCTAAGCGATTTTCACCATAACTGGTCTTCGTACCAGTATTGGTTGGCTACATTCCTATCAATATATATATATATATATATATATATATATTTAATTCAGTCCGAGCACATGCGTGAAAATCCATCGCCCTTTTTACTGTTTTTGCACACTTCGTCATACTGGGTGCTCTCCCGAGTCACTGGTTGACTACTTTTCTGCAATTTACATTATAGTTCGGCCTAGATCATTCTGTGGCCTTTTTACTGCTTTTATATATATTTATGCATACATAAGCAGCCTTCACCATCACTGGTCATCTTTCCAGTCTTGGTTGACTACGTATCTATCAATATATATATATATATATATATATATCTACATATATATTTCAATTCCAATCCGGGCTTGCGAGTGCAAACCCATCGCCCTTTACAGCTTTTATATATATCTAACTATATATATTTCTTTATTCAACTGTTGCATTTAATATTTATTTATACATGAATCTGCACTGACATATCTGCGGGCGGACAAGATTTATCCAAATCTCGCCAATTCTAGCTTTCAACGGTTCAAACAGGTCCCGACAGAACCTGGAAGCTATAATGGCTGAGATTTCTTTAAATCTAGTTATTTTTAAAGTTTCAGCTTTGAAAGCAAACTTGCGTTCCTTATATTGCTATCTAGTGGGAACGAGACGCTTTGGCCATTCGCAGCCAGGATTTATTGATGAATCCTTGGTTCCATTATGATATGATGATGTATATATATCCATTTCTGTACAAATTTGAACTGTGCAGGTTTATGGGCTACTCGTATGTGAGCCTAAGAATCGTGGGATTCACAATAAAATCGATCGGGATCTGATTCCCATGATGGACAAACTCCGATTTACAGATGTACCCTGCCAGTTTTTCTGTAAAATGTATATACACAGACCTTAAAACAATTATCCGGATTTAAGGTCTCAATATAATGAAAAAATGTCAATTGTCGTGTCAGCGTCTCTCCGATGGTTTTCATACCCATGAGGAGACCGACACTTGTCTATTCCTGTGGTCGAGGATGCTTCGCAGCCCGACAAATCACCATTCACATGCAGCCTTAAGGCTATAAAGATAAAATTGGAAGTATAAACTGGTTTCAATTCCTATGTCAGCATAAGGGTTTGATAAAAACAGCTTTCAAAACATCATTGTCAAATCAATTTCAAAGCTTTAGCAAATCAAATTAAATGCTTTTTGTAAATCAAATCAAAGACTGATTTTCAAATAAAATCTAACCCTTCGTATATAGGTTCAACGAAGCCTGTCAAAACTTTCAATCAATCAATCAATAGGCCCAATTTTCAAACAGCATTCACTCACGCATTCTAGTTTTAAGGGAAATATTAAAAAGATGTGGTACCGTGTTTACATGGGAGTCGTGGGGTGCCTAACACCTTCCCCACAATTAACCAAGCCCCGAACTCAAAACTCTAATTTCAAAGATCAAATTTCGACAGTGTCCAACAATTGGGCCTCTTTTCAAATCAAACTCGGTTGAGTTGGTACAACCATTTTCAAAACTACCAACTGGCGACTCTGTTAATCAAATCAAATCGTCGACATATACATATGTTGGCGACTTTCCTAAAAAACCCTTCAAAACCTTTTTTCTAAATAAAAAGAATAAGGGTAGAGATAACTTAGGAAGATCGATTTGAGAAAAACGAGGTTATAAACCAACCCGCGGTATTTCTTAAATTTTCCAACGTCGATAGGTGGCTACTCTGCTGGGGACAGTAGAGGGCTTAGGCCGCTTTCAATCTTTTAAAACATTTCCCTTTCAAAACTATTGAATGCATGAAATCCTACATGTCCACAGTCAATGGATGAGTGAATGCTACGTCTTTCATTGAATATATGAATGATATGCCTTTACATTAAATGAATGAAAATGAATGCTTTAGTGCTTCGCACCCATATTAGTGCTTCGTACAAACTGTCATTGCATGCATAAGCAGTAAGGCCGATGTATGTGAATGTATGCTGTGACTCCCTCCACCAGGAGGCTAACCTGGTCTGTGATAAGTAAGGACTCTGGGGACGAATAAGTCTCCGGGGCTGCCTCCTGAAAATGCACCACCTAGATTCGCTCTAGTGGAATAATCGGATTAACTTCCCTTCTAGTAGATTATGATAATCTGGGAACCTTTATGCCGAAACTAAAGCCGTGAGAGTAACCTAGGATAGGTCAGCTTCTGATCAACCGAATCCGACGGGATGCTTCTTCATGCCTTCTTTATTCAATTCCATGTCAAGTCTCCAATTACTGAGGAGCACAATGTAAATGACAATAATGAAAGATTTACGTTCCTGTCAAATATCCTGCCATCATGCCATCAGAACAACTAACCTCGGTTTTGCAGGATAAACTTAAAAACACACATCATAAATGCATCCAATCCTTGCCTACCACAGGAAACTGACACGCCTACGTTTTGGTTGTAGGTGAAAAAGTGGTCTCACTACTAAATCATAATCTGAAAAGGCACAAAGCCTATCCACCGACATGGCTAAAAGTAGCCAATGAGAGTCGTGTTTCGTATCTCGAAAAGAGTTTGAGGGACTTAAGAATCAAATAGCAGAGCTGGCTATCTTTTTAAGAGAACAAAGAAAAAACACTCAGGACCAGCCAACATTCAATCAAACAGAACCCTCCTTACATGGTGGTAATCAAAATACTGATAAAAAGGGGGAAATGTAGATCCCTGCACTGCGATACAATAACGAACCAACAAACCCCTTAAAATCACAAATCTCAAAGAAGATCGGGAAACTGGTGATATCCGAAGGAAAGTACAACAAATGGAAGAAACCATCCGTTCAATCAAAGGGACTGGAAACCTTGGAAGTGTCACCTATTCAGATCTTTGCATATTCCTAGGGGCTAGATATCCTGACAAATTCCAAGTCCCTGAGTTTGAAAAGTACAATGGTGAAGGCGATCCTTATACGCACTTGAAAGTATACATTGGCGAGCTAGGGTCTTATGCTAAAGATGAGAGCCTCAGAATGCAGCTTTTCCAAAAGAGTCTCATTGGAGAGGTTAGGACGTGGTATGCCCGACTTGACAATGCCAGAATTCACAGTTGGGAAGAGTTAGCTTATGCCTTCCTAACTCAATATAGCTTTCAGTCTCAGATGGCTCCAGATCGATATCAATTGACCAAAGTCAAAAAGTAGAGCAACGAGTCTTTTTGTGAATATGCCAAAAGATGGAGACGTCTGGCAGCACAAGTCAGCCTGCCTATGACCGAAGCTAAAATGGTGATGACTTTCATAGACATCCAAGAGGCACCTTACTATGAGAGGATCCTGGCCGGAATAGGAAAGCCATTCTCAGAAATGATCAAACATGGCGAAATGACAGAGATGGGCCTGAAAGAAGGCAAGATTAAAGATCTCACAACCTTGAAAGTAGTCGCCGATCATATACAGTCTGGCAAATATGCGAGTGATCCAATAAGGGTACCCAAGGAAGGCGATGAAGATGTATCCCTCATTGTACAGGGGCAGTCTAGGAGACCCAACAGTAGTCCCCCCAACAGTAGTCCCCCTATTTGGAAGAGGGAAAGCAATCTGCCGTCACAACAGATTGCATTCAACAATTACCAGTAGAGAAAGAGAAAATTCGAAAGGACTGAAAATCGGGTGTTCACTCCACTAGGCGATTCCCTTAAAAACATATTGGTTATGTTAATAGATCACAAGAAGATTACCGAGCTGGCTCCACCTATGGATCCAAAAAGTAAAAGATACGATCCTAGCCAGAAATGTTCATACCATTCAGAATCTCCGGGACACGATACAGAAGACTGTTGGTCCTTAAAGCATAAAATCCAAAACTTGATTGAAAACGGCGATCTTGTGGTCCAACAACATGACCATCAGAATAACAACCCCAACCTTCTGATGTCGCATGATACAGAGGAAGTAAACATGATCGGGTCAGGAAGCGATGAAATGTATCCAAATCATAAATACATACGAAGGATAAAGGAATACCCCCAAAGAAACATAACAAATGTCCTCAAGTTGGAAAATAAAGAGGAGGGTATGACAATAATGCAAAAATTTGATACGATCCAACACCAAGTAACTCTGCTGGCTAATCTGGTAGTACGCCAACATCAGGATACATGGCAGTATTTCACTCAAATATCAGAAAGCCAAGAGAAAGAGGAGGTTATTCAGAATGATATAAAATCTCCCTCCAAGATCCGCCGGCTAAATGAAGAGGATCAGAGCATGTTAAATGAACGAGAAAGGTGGAATGATCAAATTACTCGAAGTTCTCACCAAAAGAAAAATCCTCCGGAGGAGTGCGAACTCCCAAATAGGAAATATCAAGAGACATTCCAAACACGAGCAAACCCTCGAAATCCTAAGGCACCGATAGTCGGGGAAAGTAGGCGGAGAAGGGTATTTACACCTTTGGAGGACTCATTGGAAAATATGTTAGCCCTGTTGATTGCGCAAGAAAAGATCACGAAGCTCGCTCCACCGATGGATCCCAAAGGAAGGCAATATGATCTCAACAAGAGGTGTGCTTACCATTCTAACTCACCCGGACATGCAACTGAGGAATGCTGGTCTCTAAAGCACAAAATCCAAGACCTCATTGAAAATGGAGAACTGAAGAAAGAATTCGCTATGACCAGAAAAGGCAAGAGGGAGATAAAGAACTCAAGATGTCCACTAAAAGCGGGCAGTTCAAAGGATGTGACATCTATGAGCATCAATCCTGTCATAACACAAGGTGGACCGACCCTAATCTTGGCAATGACCGAAGAAACAAAAGAATCTCCCAATGAAGTTCATCCACCATCATCAAATATCTTGACGAGCAAAGCCAACAACTACATGCCTGACCTTATCCTTCTGGAAGATGAGGAGGAGATACTGATCCTTCCCCGTATTGAAAAAGCCCAAAAGGAAAGTTCCTTACGAGAGATACAACATCAGTGCGAGGGGGATTTCATACTCAAATCCTCTCAAGGCTATGAGAAAGGTGAAGGAACAGAAGAAGAAAAAAGTGGCAAAATTCTCAAAGAAGCCAACCCCTCGAGAAATCCGGAGTTCATACCTTTTTGTGACGATTCCAGTTTAAGCCTCTTTAAGGTATATGCTGATTCAGGAGGTGATCAATTTATGGCAGGGATTGAAGATATTCATAGCCAAGAGGGAACCTCTATCACTAGCCTCGAAGATGACATAACCACGGACGACTGGACTATCATGCCTCAATTAGCCAGGAGGACGTAGATCTAGAGGAAAGTTGTGAGTTCCAAACAATGTCAGGACGTTATCCTTTTCTTTAGCCTTATGCCTTTTCTTTTCCATGCATATAAAATCAAAAGACTAAAAAAATCAAAAAATCAAAAAAAATATCATAAAGGAAAAAATCAAAAATCGAGCCTTTCATACAAGGACGTGAACTACGAATGACCTGATCTCCCTCAACCTGGGAGTATGTAGGCAACCATCTTGGTGCGGTCAAACCAAATAAAAAATTCAAAAAACCCTCAAATCCAAACACAAAACAAACAAGAACTCAAAACCCAAGCCAAACACTTTTCAAATCTCTCTTATACACAGCTTGAACTATGAATGACCTAATCTCCCTCAACCCAGGAGTACGTAGGCAGCCATCTATGACACAGTTTGACCTTCAAGAAAAAAAAATAATAGACCAGTCCCAAGACACCGAAGGTAAATTAAAACTGAATTCTATCAAGCCACCTGGTCAACAGGCCTTGCTGAGAAAAATCAAAGCTAGTGTCTGAACACGTGGATAAGCGGGATAATAGTGCCGGCATGGCATCTCTCTAAACATAGAGGAGGAGCTGCAAGCTCCTAACCCTCAGTCTCCATACGAGCCAGAACATCCATTTCCACCTGCATACTATGGCCTCGTCCCTCTCAGCAAATGCGGCCTCCCGAGTAGCTCGAGCCTCGCCTCTATCAATAAGAAGTCGTATCTCTACTAGAATAGGCCGTCAACATCAACACCCCGACCTGATCTCTCTCGAAGGTCATCCGAGCCATCGAATCTTCCATAGCCAAGATCTATTCTAGCAGGGACAGTCGGTAGGTCACCAACCAAAGTCGTAGTCAAATCCATCACCACCAACCATCACAAGCCCTTGAGTCCAATTCATTGGAGTCTAAAGGCATCTCGACATCAATCGTCAAAGTTGGAACAACAACACAACGATATATCAAGCATAAACATCCGCAAGGACCTTCGAAGAGCTGACACCTTCAATCTGAAACCTTCATCAAACTAAAAAAAAGGTCATCAAAGCCAATTGCTCCTACAAATCAAAGACAATGACTGGGGCATCCAAGCATTAAAACCAGAATCCACTACCTGTTCACCATGGGGGTCATACGATTAAAGACTCTTGCGATCTCGGCATCTTATCAGCCCATTGGTCAAATATACAACCAAATAATCCTCCCCGATGACAAGCAAGACTTGTGAAAGTTTAAAGTCAACGACAACCCGACGTGGGGATCATTACAACAAGACTGGACCAATTTTGGAAATTGCACAATTCAATACTGGGGCATTTATCAACAATCCAATCAACATGCACCAGTCGGCACCACTAGCATGGTCCATCATCATCCAAGCTTCCATCATTGGCGATCCGGTATGACCAATCGACCTTTGCCAATCATAATTTTCTTAGAATACTGCGATCCGCTGATAAGGTATGACTCTTTTATCTCTTTATGTTCTTTCAAATTCCATGCATTAGCAATAATACACATAAGTCCTGCATTAGGGTCTCAGAAAAAGAGAAAAAAAAGAAGAAAAAGAAAAATAGATTTTTGCTTAACTTGTTATGAATTGGATTAATTCTGATAAGCGTCAGTGGAGCAAGAATCATGAAAGTGATTAGAGAATTAAGACTATTCAACCTTTTTATTAGGCACGACATCCTAGTTCAAAACACTTTTTAGAGCAAACTTGACCTCATATGCATATCTGCACTTTGCGATTGTCCTAACTCTTAGTTATGGGGTATGAAACTATAATGATAAGGATGAAAATTAGTAGCCGGCCTAATTTCTCGAATCGTGGCCTGGGTTACTTGAATTATTAAGCCTGAAGGGTGTCTTTACAGCTGGTGCCCTAAAGCCATCTGGTTTGGGAGCCACCGGCCCAACGCTCGTTTCATGGGTAACTCAGTGCCTAAGAAAACGAGCATTACAAGAAATCAAAACCTGAGCAGATCCGAATAATGGCCTAGGTTACTCGAGTAATTAAGCCCAAGGGGTGTCTCTACACCTGGTGCCCTAAAGCCGTTTGGTTTGGGAGTCACCGGCCCAACACTCTATACATGGGTAATTTAGAGCCTAAGAAAATGAATCTTTTACATTCTCAAGCAAAGATTAAAAGAGTAGTTTGCCTGACTTGTCTCGAAGTGTGGCTTTTGTTACTCGAGCTAGTAAACCCTAATGGTTGTCTCAACACCTAGTTCCCTAAAGCCGTTAGGTTTGGGAGTAATTGGTCCAAAACTCATTACATGGGTAACCCTAAATAGCCTACGAAAATGAGACAAAGTTAAGCAAGGAAACAAAAAAATTTGGCAAGAAAAAATGAGATCACCTGAAGTCATAAAAGAGAAACCCCTGTTAAGGGTTACGCCACTCATAGTGCACATGTCATATGATGTTAATTCTGTGAAGAGCAGTGTCTAGAGCGAAGATGAGGTGTCTTTGATACAGGGAGATGAGTCTTTTGAATCTGATCCTACCCATGAAAAATGACCATGGACGCTTAAAAGTTTTCTTGCAATTTCATAACTTGTCAAGAAATTTTTTTGATTTCCTTTGGAAAAATTCATTTTCATACTCCCTTTCAAGATCTTTAGCGATAAGATAGGAGCGCATTTAATACAAGCATGCAATTTCCTAAACTTTTACTTTAAATGCCTCATCACACTAACCCCGATGGCCCGAGCCATCAAGATTTTGGGGCACATATTGTTATTTGTCTTAATATGCAGGATATTGATCACCGTATACATGGCCAACAAAGCAAGTTTCTTCTACGAACCCCAGTAACAAACTGCGAAAGGGCTGGGGCATTTCTGATTCCAAGAAATGGGAAGGATCTACGACGGGACCAAGTGCCTCATCAAAAGAAAAAGGAGCATTCCTGAAAGAAATCAAGGCGACATAAGTTGTCCCTCAACAGAAAGGGAAAAATTCTTAACTCGAGAAGAACAGATGCTCGATGATAAAAAGATCTAGCGAATGAAATCTACACCATCAAACATGTCAACAAGCGCCAAGCCGTCACAAGTCGAGGCCTCTAAACTGAAGTCCAAATCTAGGCAATGAAAGAACAGGCTACATCTTCCAGGATATCAGCTTAACCTGGGTCATCAGTCAAGCCAGAGCTAAACCACCAAGGTCACAAATAAAAAGCTTGCCCTTTTCACACTCAATGATCAGCCAATGGCACAACCCCACCGAAGCATCGCGAGATGATCTAGGAGCGAAAGTCATATAATACTCCATCTTCATAAAGGACAGATAATGGAATATGTTATACACATCCTCAAAGGGATCACCGAGGTCAATCAAATCAAATCAACCCCGATCTGCAATCGGGCCTGCAGATCAACTCTGATCCATCCCCATCAGAGACGATATATGAAAAGGGAACATCTGAACCTGCGAATGACAAAGGAGTCTTACGGGAGTTGAAGCTGCTAAGACTAGCAAATATAATGCCAAAAAAACTACAAATTACCTCAGAAAGGGTCAGGTATGGTTCTACATCAATTTAATTAAGCATATGCATCAACCTAGGATAAATTAAGATCATCATATCATGTCTAGTCTGCACATGTGCAACAAGCATTACATCAGCGCACATCTCCATCAAAGCATTAGGCATACATACCTATTAGAGTCAAAAATGCATACACATTAAACACACAACCTCGATGAAAAAGTCTGCTACCATTTGAGTAGGCATCAGGACAGTCCAATGATCAACCATTGCCCCTACCATCAAGGTAGGCACTTTTGAAAACTACCGGTGTAAGTTATCATCAGGATAAGCCTCAGGAGCACTCACTGAGGCAACTCGGTGAAAGAGATATATCCCCATCAGAGGAGTCTTCAAAATGTACAAACGATATCATAAATTATACCCCATGAAGAGTATCAACAGATGTGAGAAACCATTAGGCTTAAACCAAGAAAACAGTAAAGGCTATCATAAAGAATGACATCCCCAGAAGAAATATGGGAAACATTTTAGTTTATCGTCATCAAACAAGTATCAGCAACACCAATGGAAATATAACCGTTGGAGTCAACACCAGCATAGGCATCAGCAGCACTGATGAAAGTCAACCGTGGAGATCAACCCCAACATCAGCACCGGTAAAGGTAAAGTGATGCGATGCGATATGCGATGTGCAATGCAATTTGCGATACGAAGCGATGCGATGCGATTTGCGATATAATGCGATTTGCGATGCGATATGCGATTTGCAATACAAGATGCGATTTGTGATACAAGATGCGATTTGCAAAAACATGTTAAAATTCATTGCATTGTGTTTTTCATCATTAAGATCTTGTCATATTTCAAGTGTCTAGCAATCTTTATCCTGTTTATTCCATTACATTACATAAACATGATAAAGAGGGGCATCTGTAGACACTCAAAATTTTCCTTGCCCAATACTAACATTATAGGAGAGCAAAACCGTCAATCAAGCCAACCTCGGTCCCGACACCAGACATTCAATCTAAATCCGACCACCAATGCCGGTCCTTCAACCTAAATCCGATCCTTAATGTTGGTCAATTCTAGTCAAATTCGATCACCAATATCGGTACTCCAGCCAACTCCGATCGTCAATCAGACCGTCAAGTCATCCCTGATCTCAATATCGGGACATCAGCTCAATCCTGGTCATCAATATCGAGACAACCACAGCACTGATCAACTATATCAGGATGTTAAAGTAGCCCTGGCAGCAACTCAGGATGTACAAATTAGCCCCAACAGTAACCCGGGAAGTACAGCTCAGCCCCAGCATCAGTCCGGGAAGTCAGGTCTACTTCGGATAAAAACTTGAAGAACCACAACACCTCCAGAAGAAAACATGGAACAACCACGTCAGCCACAGAGGCAACACTGGGGACAAACAGACTCGAATAGGATCCAAGTCTTGGAAACAGCTCCCGGAAGTCAACTAGAGGCCATGCCGACACCAAGGGCGACCCTAGGAGGGGCAAAATAGTCATTTTACCAAATCTCATCTGATTTAGTCAAACTTAAGTCAAATTGATGCTGCTAAGGTCAAAAAGAACCACAACAGTGATTCTGGGTGAAAATAGCACCAGACGGCTCATCAAGCAAACTATGGGGAAATAAAGACCTGGTCATGAACCCACCTTTGGAGACATAAAAAGGTTTAAAACCAATGACATTGTTACACTCTCAGTGAGGGCTTTCCGGAAAGCTATAGCACGCCCAAAACGGACGCTCCGATCAAAAGTTATGAAGTTTCGAACCAGACATCGCGTCGCCCGACATGCACACACTTCGAGACGACCAAGCCGGGTATGTGGGCCCCACCATGGGGAGCCGCACCTCTACCTATATCAGCAGCAGGTAGAACTGAGGCTCCTTGGCCTATATATAGAGGTGCACCCCCCGTTCATTTTTAACAATTCAGAAACACAGCGAAGCTCTGCCAGTTCGATTTTTTGACTTTTAACACATCTTCCAAACCCAAATATTTTTACTCCAACACATAAACAAACCCATATACTACCATATATCAAAAATCTACTGGTATATTTGGACGTTGAAGGCCTACGATTCGGCAAAAAGCCCGTAGTGCAGCCCATTGTAAGTATTTTTACGATCAGCAACTCAATACTACTACTTTGCACTGTTTTCTTCCTGCACATCAAGTTTTATCTTTTAAATATGCCCAAAAATTAGTTTTTCATCAAAAATTAATACATTTTTGCATATAAACTCCATTTTTAATATTTCTACAACTCAGATTGACAATCCGTCAGCTCCAGTAGCTTCAATGCACTAGCACACACCGTTTTGGCAACTTCGCCGGACTGGGTTGTATTCCCAGTTCGGGTTTAGCTTTTTTTTGTATATATTTAACTATTTATGTACTAACATTTCAATTCTGTCAAGCTCGAATTTCAAATCCGTGGTAGTTTACCGCTTTTATATATATTTACGCATATCTAAGCGATTTTCACCATAACTGGTCTTCGTACCAGTATTGGTTGGATACATTCCTGTTAATATATATATATATATATATATATATATATTAATTCAGTCCGGGCACAGACGTGAAAATCCATTGCCTTTTTTACTATTTTTGCACACTTCGTCATACTGGGTGCTCTCCCCAGTCACTGGTTGACTACTTTTCTGCAATTTACATTATAGTTCGGCCTGGATCATTCTGTGGTCTTATTACTGGTTTTATATATATTTATGCATATATAAGCAGCCTTCACCATCACTGGTCATCTTTCCAGTCTTGGTTAACTACGTTTTTGTCAATGTATATATCTACATATATATTTCATTTCCAATCCGGGCTTGCGAGTGAAAACGCATCTCCCTTTACAGCTTTTATATATATCTAACTATATATATTACTTTATTCAACTGTTGCAGTTAATATTCATTTGTATATGAATCTGCACTGATATATCTGCGGGCGGACTAGATTTATCCAAATCTCGCCAATTCTAGCTTTCAACGGTTCAAACAGGTCCCGACAGAACCTGGAAGCTATAATGGCTGAGATTTCTTTAAATCCAGTTATTTTTATAGTTTAAGCTTTGAAAGCAAAGTCGCGTCCATTAGATCGCTATCTAGTGGGAACGAGACGCTTTGTCCATTCACAGCCAGGATTTATTTATGAATCCTTGGTTCCATTGCGACATGATGATGTATATATATCCATTTCTGTGCAAATTTGAACTGTGCAGGTTTATGGGCTACTCGTATGTGAGCCTAGGAATCGTGGGATTCACGATCAAATTGATCGGGATCTGATTCCCATGATGGACAAACTTCGATTTAAAGATGTACCCTGCCAGTTTTTCTATAAAATATACATACACAGACCTTAAAACGGTTATCCGAATTTAACTTCTCAATATAATGAAAAAATGTCAATTGTCGTTTCAGCGTCCCTCCGATGGTTTTCATACCCATGAGGAGACCGACACTTGTCTATTCCTATGGTCGAGGATGCTTCGCAGCCTGGCAAATAACCTTTCACATGCAGCCTTAAGGCTATAAAGATAAAATTAGAAGTATTAACCGATTTCAATTCCTATGTCAGCATAAGGGTTTGATAAAAACAGCTTTCAAACACATCATTGTCAAATCAATTTCAAATCTTTTGCAAATCAAATTAAATGCTTTTTGTAAATCAAATCAAAGAATAATTTTCAAATCAAATCAAACCCTTCGTATATAGGTTCAACGAAGCCTGTCAAAACTTTCAATCAATCAATCAGTAGTTCCAATTTTCAAATAGCATTCACTCACGCATTTTAGTTTTATGGGAAATATTGAAAAGATGCAGTACCGTGTTTACACCGGAGTCGTGGGGTGCCTAACACCTTCCCCATACTTAACCAAGCCCCGAACTCAAAACTGTGATTTCAAAGATCAAGTTTTGACAATGTCCAGCAATTGGGTCTCTTTTCAAATCAAACTCAATTCAGTTGGTACAACCATTTTCAAAAATACCAACTGGCGACTCTGTTAATCAAATCAAATCGTTGACATATACACATGTTGGCCTCTTTCCAAAAAATTCAAAACCATTTTCCTAAATAAAAAGAATAAGGGTAGAGATAACTTAAGAAGATCGATTTGAGAAAAACCGGGTTAGAAACCAACCCGCGGTATTTTTTAAATTTTCCAACGTCGACATTTACGTCATCAAAAATCAAATCAAACAAAAGGAAATAAACTATATAAAAGTTAAATTTTTATACCTTTGCTTGATTCTTTTTCTTCTTCTTCCTAGGATTTTGATTAAAGAATTTTAAGCACACAAAGCTCTCTCTTTTTCCCTCTAAGGGGCTGCCGAATTCTCTCTTTCCTCTCTCTCTTGGTTTTTATTTTGCTAACTTGTAAGTAAGAGAAGAAATGAAAAAAAAAAAAAAGTTTTTACTAAAGAGATGTGTACTTATTATTGGTAAATATGCATAGATATACTGTAGACAATTGAAATTTTCCTTGCCCCAATACTAACACTGTAGAAGGGCAAAGCCATCAATCAAATCAACCCCGGTACCGATACCGGGCTTCCAATCCAAATCCGGCCACCAATGCCGGTCATTCAGTTAAATCCGATTCCCAATATTGGTAGACCTAAATCCGATCCCCAATCTCGGTAAACCTAAATTCGATCATCAATGTCGGTACTCCAATCAAATTCGATCCCCAATATCGGTACTCCAGCTCCGATCTCTAATCGGACCATCAATCCAGCTCCGATCTCCAATCGGACCATCAATCCAACTCCGATCGTCAATCGGACCGTCAATCTAGCTCTGATCTCCAATCGAACTGTTAATCCCGCTCTGATCTCCAATCGGACCATCAATCCAACTTCAATCATCAATCAGATCGTCAATCCAGCTACGATCTCCAATCGGGCCATCTATCCAGCTCCAATCTCTAATCGGACCGTCTATCCAGCTCCAATCTCCAATTGGACAGTCTGTCCAGCTCTGATCTCCAATCGGGCCTTCTATCCAACTTTGATCTCCAATTGGGCCGTCTATCCAGCTTCGATCTCCAATCGGATCGTCTATCCAGCTCTGATCTCCAATCGGATAGTCTATCCATCTCCGATCTCCAATCGGACAGTCTATCTAGCTCCGATCTCCAATCGAACCGTCTATACAGCTTCGATCTCTAATCGGACCATCTATCCAGCTTTAATCTCTAATCGGATCGTCTATCCACCTTTGTTTGTCAATCGGACCGTCAGATCAAACCCGATTTCAATATCGGGCTATCATACCAACCCCGATCTCTAATCATACTATCAGTTCAAACCCCGATCTCAATATCGAGCCTTCAAGTTAGCCCCGACATCAACCCGGGAGGTACAGGTCAACCTTGATTTTGACCTAGAACGTGTCAAATCATCCCCCGGTCTCAGCCCGGGAAGTACAGATCAGCCCCGACATCAATCCGGGAAGTGCAGTTTAGCCCAGCCCTAGAGATAACCCTAGGAAGCCAGATCCACCAAGGACCAGCCTCGAGAGGGGTAAAATGGTCATTTTATCAACTCTCAGTCGATTCGGTCATACTTCAGCTGAATTGATGCCATCAAAGTCAGAATGAACCATAACGACGATCCAGAGCGCAAACAGCGCAAGACAGCTCAACGAACAAACTACGGGGAATCGAAGACCTGGTTATGAACCCATTTTCTTGGACCCAAAAAATGTTTTATCCCATGTCATTGTGACACTCTCGATGAGGGCTTTTTGAAAAGGTATCGCACGCGTCAAACGGACGCTCCGATCAAATGTTATAAAGTTTCGACTTTAACTGCGCGTTGTACAGAGTGCACGTACTTTGAGACGACAGAACCCGGCACCGCGGGCCCCACCTTAGGAGCCACACCACTACCTGTGGCAGCAGCAAGTAGAGTGGAGGCTCCCTGGCCTATAAATAAAGGTCCCCCCCTTTATATTTTCAAAAATTAAAAAACGCAGCGAAGCTCTGCCAGTTCAATTTTCTGAATTTTACACCTCTTCCAAACCCAAATATTTTCACTCTAACACGTAGATATACCCATATACTACCACATATCAGAAAATAACTGATAGATTTGGACGTATAGAACCTACGATTTGGCAAAAAGCCCGTGTAGTAGTCCATTGTAAATATTTTCACGATCAGAAAATGAATATTACTTCTTCGTACTTTTATGCATTTGCACGTTAAGTTTCGTTTTCTAAAAACGCCCGAAACATAGTTCCGTCACCGTTTTTGTAAAAATTTGTTACATTTTTGTACATAAACTGATTTTCTGGCATTTCTACAACTCGAATTGACAATCCGTCAGCTCCAGCAGCTTCAATGAACTAGCACACACGTTCTGGCAACTTCGCCGGTCTGGGTTATCTTACCAATCTAGGTTGGCCCTTTTTTGTATATATTTAACTGTATATATACTAACATTTCAATTCTGTCAAGCCCTGATGTTAAATCTGAGGTAGTTTACCGCTTTTATATATATTTACGCATATATAAACGATTTTCACCATCACTGGTTCTCGTACCAGTCTTGGTTGACTACATATCTATCAGTATATATATATATATATATATATATATATATATATATATATATTTCAATTCAGTCCGGGCACCGGCGTGAAAATCCATCGCCCTTTATACTGCTTTTGCACTCATCGCCATACTGGGTGCTCTCCCCAGTCACTGGTTGACTACTTTTTTGCAATTTACATTCCAGTCTGGCCTGGACTATTTCATGTCCTTTATACTTATTTTGCACACTTCACCATTACTAGGTTATCTTCCCAGTCCCTGGTTGACTACTTTTCTGTATTCTTACATTTCAGTTCGTCCTGGATCATTCTGTGGCCTTTTTACTACTTATATATAAATTTATGCATACATAAGCAGCCTTCACCATCACTAGTCCTCTTCCCAATCTTGGTTGCCTACGTTTCTGTTAATCTATATATATATATATATATTTTAATTCCAGTCCAAGCACCGACGTAAAAACCCATCGCCCTTTACAACTTATATATATATATATGTATATATATATATATTACTTTACTCGCTTTATATTCAACTGCTACTTTAAATATTCATTTTATATGAATTGGCACTGACATATCTGCAGGTGGACTAGATTTATTTAAATCTCGCCAATTCTAATTTTCAAACTGCCCACAACAATTCAAATCATGCTATAGCTGTGGAAAAGAAGGACATATAGCTCGAGATTGTCTTGTAACGAAACCAAGTCTAGCGGGGGTGGTGATTCCAAAGGCGGTTTCAGACAAGTCAAAGTCGGTGGTTCCTGGAAGAGCGTTTGTCGTGACAGCCCAAAACGCGACGAACCCACACGAGGTGATTACGGCTAAGCTAATCATAAACTCTTGCGAAGTTTACACCTTGTTAGATAACGGTGCTATCCATTCCTTTATTTCACCTGCTTGTGCTCAACGATTAAATTTGACACCTGAGAAGTTAGACTTTGACTTATTTGTTGAAACTCCGTTAGGAGAAACTTTTGTTACATCTACAGTTTACAAATCTTGCATGATTCAGATTGGTACCCTTACCTTACCTATTGATCTTATATCTTTGAAAATACTTGCGTTTGACGTGATTTTAGGAATTGACTTGTTAACCACTTATCATACCAAATATGATTATTTTCGTAAGGTTATTACTTTTTATATTCCTTATCAACCTGTTATGCGAATTCAAACCACCAAACCCCTAAAATCTGTTAATGTCATTTCAAGTCACAAAGTTATTCGTTTATTAAAAAATGGATGTCCAGCTTTCTTAGATCATGTCACTGATCTAAACTAAAATACGTCAGATTTGAATAATATTTCCGTTGTTAATGAGTTTCCTGATGTATTTCCCAAAGAACTTCTCGGTCTACTCCCAGAGGATGAAGTTGAATTCTTTATTGACCTTGAGCCCGGTACAAAACCCATTTCTAAAACCCCATATCGAATGGCTCATATTGAACTTCAGGCGTTAAAGGTTCAATTACAGGAATTGTTAGACATCGGTTTTATTCGTCTTAGTACGTCTCCTTGCGGTGCTCCTGTTTTATTCGTAAAGAAGAAAGACGGGAGTATGCGACTTTGTATGGACTATCGGGGGTTGAACCATGTCACCATCAAGAATAGGTATCCGCTACCTCGTATTGATGACCTGTTCAACCAATTGCAAGGAGCAAAATTCTTTTCAAAGATCGATCTTCGTTCTGGATATCATCAGCTGAAGATTAAAACTGAGGATATTTCGAAAACTGCCTTCAGAACTCGGTACGGGCATTATGAGTTCTTAGTCATGTCTTTTGGATTAACTAATGCTCCTGCTACTTTTATGGATATGATGAATCGTGTATTCAAGGAGTATTTAGATCAATTTGTGGTTGCCTTTATTGATGACATCCTCATCTATTCCAAAAGTCATGAAGATCATGAGAACCACTTGAAGCTGGTACTTCAAAAGCTTTGTGAGAACAAGCTATCTGCCAAGCTGAAGAAATGAGAGTTCTGGCTTGAGGAAGTAGCATTCCTTGGGCACGTGGTATCGAAACGTGGAGTATATGTTGACCCGGCGAAGATTGAAGCAATACAAAGTTGGGAGCAACATAAGTCGGTGATCGAAGTACGAAGCTTTCTGAGCTTAGCTAGTTAATATCGGAGGTTCATAGAGGTATTTTCTCGAATCGCTACTCCATTAACTCAGTTGACTCGGAAAGATACAAAATTCGTTTGAAGCTAGGAATGCGAGAAGAACTTCCAAGTGCTCAAGAGGAGACTTATTTCAGCACCTGTTCTGACGATACCATCTGGTTTGGATGGATTTATCATTTACGGCGACGCTTCGGGCAAAGGGTTAGGATGTGTTCTCATACAACATGGGAAAGTCATAGCCTATGCCTCACGATAACTCAAAGAATATGAGTGGAATTATCCTACTCATGATCTAGAGTTGGCAGCAGTCGTTTTCGCATTGAAGATCTGGAGACACTACCTGTACGGGTAGAAAGTGGAGATTTATACGGATCATAAGAGCCTTAAATATTTTTTTCACTCAAAAGGAACTCAGCATGCGGCGAAGACATTGGCTTGAGCTGTTGAAAGATTATGGTCATACCATCCAATACCATCCTGGAAAAGCGAACGTGGTAGCTGACGCGTTGAGTAGAAGATCATATGCGGGAACGAGTGCGATGATGTCCACACAAAGGCCTATTTTGTGTGAATTACAAAAGTTGGAGATAGAGTTCAAGACTCCGGGGACCCACATGATGATGTCAAGTATACGCGTAGAACCAGCTTTGATTGATAAAGTTAAAGCTGCTCAAGCTATAGACCCGGAGCTGATGAATATAAGAAAGAAGATGCAAGAAGGTGCTATTCCAGAAGCAAGGATTGATGAAGAAGGAATACTTCGAGTCCACTCCAAACTTTGTGTTCCTAATGATTCTGACATGAAGCATAGAATCATGATGGAGGCACACAACACACTGTTTATAATGCATCCTGGGAGTACCAAAATGTATCGTGATCTTCGACATACATTTTGGTGGAGCAATATGAAGAGAGAGATCGCGGAGTTTATTTCGAGATGTTTAACTTGTCAACGTGTAAAGGCGGAGCATCAAGTGCTGAAGGGTCCATTGCAACCACTTGAGATTCTGAAATGGAAGTGGGAACACATTACGATGGATTTCGTTACGGGTCTTCCCAAGGTTTCCCAAGGCATAGATGCGATTTGGGTTATTGTTGATAGATTAACCAAGTCTGCTCATTTCTTGCCGATACGGGAGACCTATTCCCTTGAACTTCTTGCTCATATGTACGTGAATGAGATTGTGAGGTTGCATTGCATGCCAGTATCTATAGTTTCGGATCGTGACCCAAGATTTACTTCAAAATTTTGGTTTGGCTTGCAGAAAGCTATGGGCACGGACTTACGATTCAGTTCGGCATATCATCCTCAAACGAACGGACAATCGAAAGGACTATTCAAACTCTTGAAGATCTATTGAGACTTTGTGTTCTAGACTTCAAAGGGAGTTGGGATAAGTACCTACTATTAGTGGAATTCTCCTACAATAACAGTTATCAGGCAAGTATAGGTGTGGCTCCATTCGAGGCATTGTATGGGAGAAAGTGTCGTTCTCCAGTGTGTTAGGATGAGGTGGGTGAGGCAACATTATTGGGACCGGAGTTGGTACTTATGACTACAGAAAAGATCCAAATGATCCAACAACGTATACAAACGGCACATAATCGACAAAAGAATTATGCGGATCTTCATCGAAAGGACGTGAAATTTAATGTTGGGGACCATGTGTTATTACGCGTTGCTCCGTGGAAGGGAGTTACGAGGTTTGGCAAGAGAGGAAAGCTCAATCCACGATTCATTGGTCTATTTGAGATCCTTGACCGAGTATGAAAGGTGACCTATAGACTCGCTTTACCTCCAAGCATGTCTCGTGTTCATAACGTTTTTCACATATCCGTGCTTCGCAAATATGTGAAAGACCCAAACCGCATTATTGAGTTAGAACCAGACGAGATAGCCGAAGATTTAACGTACGAGGAGGTACCTGTCAAGATCTTGGATAGGAAAGAACATGTTCTACGCTCAAAGGTTATACCTCAAGTCAAAGTTTTATGGAGAAACCATGAAATTTAGGAAATGACCTGGGAGTTGGAATCGAAAATGAAAGCGAGGTATCCTCACCTTTTCGACATACTAGGTACGTACGTCAATTTCGAGGACGAAATTTCATAAGGAGGGGAGGTTGTAAGACCCCAAATTTTATAAATAAAAATTTAATTTTCTTTATATATTATTTCAAAATAGTAAGGTGTTGATTTGATAAATGTGAAAAGTTATCGGTGGAATGTGCAAATATTTCAAAATGAGCAAGTGGTTATAAAATATTCATTGTTGTCGGGGAATATTAGTTTGGTCGTGGAATATTCTTGTTGTCGGAGAATATTCGTACGACGGCGCAGCCATTTGTGGTCCCCACAACGGAATAACTGTCTGAAATAGAAAGCGACAGAAATAACCTTTTTATAAATAACGGTAAAACTGTTACCGTTAAACTGTTGAAATACCCGGGGATAAAAATACAGTAATACGCATTGTTGCACAGTAGCACACGGTATTGCACAGTATTTTGAATTATTGATTCTTACGTAAGAAGACACTTACTCAATTATTGTTACAGTAATTACTGTTCAATATTTTATATTATTGATTCAATAATTGCTACGTTGATATTTTATATGATTAATTCAATAATTGTCACTGCACAGTATTTTACATTATCAAATCAATAATTCATATTATTTGAATAATATTATTAGATAGCATTATTGACAATGTCTAAGGAAATTCTGTCGAGGAGGGGTTATTTAATTGCGCGCCAGTAAGGAGAAATCCTTATCGGAAGGCCCCCTCTTTCCTAGGAACGACCTGGTTGTCAATATTGTAGTTCTGTAATATTATTTATGAATAATTAATTATTGATTTATATGATAAGAAAATATTTATTTTGTGGATATAAAAGAAGGAATTAGTGTTGAGGTGTTTTTATCAGTATTTTGGTGTGGAAATCATCCGTTTATGGATTTCGGCCATTTTCGGTTGGGAATTTGGAAAATTTTCCTTCTACAAAGTTGTAGAGAATTAAATTTCCTATGAAAAGGACATATAATTTATATTTTTCTGATAAAAGGGCTATTTATTATGATTTATTAAAGTTTCAAAAATAAATATTTTTAAAAATAAAATGGTGGGCCCCACTTTTGTCATTGCTTGGAAAATGCTGATTATTTTTTTCAAATCAAGAGTGGTGGACGTATGAAAGCTGCCAGTAGCAGAAAGTCTACTTTGGCATCCTAAACTTTTGCTATAAATAGGGTGCTTAGGTTTGAATTGAAAAACACACCAGAATCAGAAGTTTTCTCTCTCTATAATATCGACTGTATTTTTGTGAGTATTTAGATACTTTCAGTGTTGCTATTTAGTGCAAGTTTCCTTTAGTATTATATCCGATATTCCAGCCAGAAGTACTATTCTTTTAAAATAAGGGATGTTATTTTCTTTCGTAAACGATGTTATTCTTTTCAATATCATTATACCAAAATATTGTCATGGATTTTATTATGAAATTCTTACTTGTTTCGTCAGAGTTACTATTCACGTGTACGACACTATTCACGTGTACGGCACTATTCACGGAAAAATTAAATTTTCTTCTATTTGTCCAAGTTGATTGTTAAGGTTCCTATCTTTGATTGGATCCAAGTTTTGAGCTCTATTATTGAATTTTACTCCACAAAGTATTATTATGGAGTATTTTTGAACATGGATAAATTAAAATGCAAATCCTTAATCTTTGTCCTTTATCTCACTGGATTCGTTATTTATATTATTTTTCATCATTCTTAGTCCTAAATGGTAATATAACTGAATATCTTTGGCCTGTAGAGCAAAGATGATTGATTACTTAATGAATATCTTTGGCCGTAGTGCAAAGATGACAGTTGTTGAGATGAACATAACCAACTGGTGATACAAATGAATATCTTTGGCCCGTAGTGCAAAGATAAATATTTGATTCGAGATGTAGATTGATTGATGTTACAGGAATAAAATATTGATGATGGACTTTAAAATCATAGAAGATAGTAAACTTCATTCTCTACTTAACTCTTCTAATGAATTGTTATTTTTGCTGCAAATATTGATCTAAAACTTGTTGTCAATAATATTTTATCTGAATTGTTGAAGACTAACGGTAATTTAGTTTCCATTATCTTAGTCATAATATTCTTTACTGGGCTAGTTGAGCTCACCCTTTTCATCTATTGTCCTTTTCAAGAAATGAGAATGTCGCAGGAACTAGTCGGGGGACAGAGTGATGGTTCGAGTTAGAGCAGTAGTAGTCCTCACTATTTATAATAAATAGTGTGATAATAATTGTAATGAAGACTTAGTTTGAATGTTAATATTTTCTACATATTGGTATTGAGACTCACAGTTGTGTAGTCGTATTTTGCACGACCGTGTGATATAAAAGATTGTATTTGAATTCTGTACCATGTATTTGGCGACTCAGAATGGGTTGGGTTGACTGGACCTATTCTGGGGGCGTCACAGTTGGTATCAGAGCTTAGGGATATGGTCTCTGGCGGAGATCTGGGAATAGAACTAGGAGGGGAGAGACGAGTAAATCCTTTACTAGTATGTCCTAACTAAGCTTATGTGGTATTTAATTGGTCAGTCGGAGCATATGGTTAATATGTGATATATTAATTTGTTTAATTAACCCTTGTTTTATGGCAGTATTTGAGAATGGCAACTGAGAATGTTAATAATGGAGTAAATGAGACCGTGGAGACACCTTTAATCACCAACCAGGAGAATGTGCAACAGGAAGGCAATGTTCATCCTAAAAACAACACTGATCAGACGATAAACGATGAGATGTTTAGAAATTTTTTTCAGTTCATGCAAAACCAGACGAGGGAGACTCGCGTGCAAAATAAAGATGGAGATAATAACAACACGCAAATTGTCACTGCCAAGCAGTTCAAAGAATTGGTACCACTAGAGTTTTTGGGAAAGCCGAATCCGATCAAGGCAGAGACGTGGGTTAAGCAAATTACCAAGATATTTGATGTCTTGGGATGCACGGAGGAACAGAAGGTTCCATTCGCCACGTTTATGTTTCGCGGAGAGGCAGATTACTGGTGGAAATCTGTGAAGCATACCCAGACTGCCGCACTCAAGATGTCTTGGGAAGTATTCTAGAAACTATTCAATGTCAAGTACTTTCCTTAAAGTATTCGTTATATAAAGGAGGTAGAGTTTATCAGACTGGAACAGAACAACATGACTGTGTCCCAGTACGAGGCTAAGTTCGCGAAGTTGTCCAGGTTTACACCTCATTTGGTGGAGAATGAGGAACGTATGACACGAATGTTTCTAAGAGGTTTGAAACCCAAAATTCGTCAATACCTCATTTCTCACACATTTTCTCTATATTCGGATGTAGTAAACAGGGCCCAGTTGTTAGAACGAGATAGTGATTATGTTCAACCAAGGGACAATAACCAAGGTCATACCGGTGGCAGCAGTCATCGGAGCAATGACAACCAGCGGGGAGAAAAGTATGACAGAAGCGGTAACCACTCCGATGGTAATCGTGGCCATGATAGTAGAAAAAGCGAATCGGGGGGAGATTTCAAGAAGAGAAGGTACAACAATAAGAACGTGAAGACGTCGACATCAGTACCAGCATCAACTGTTTCTAGGGGAGGAGAATGACCACCGATCGTATACTATAAATGCGGGAAAGAGGGACACATCAGCCCAAACCGCCCATAAAAATCCAAAGCATGCTATAACTGTGGAAAAGAAGGACATATAGCTCGAGATTATCCTGTAGCGAAACCAAGTCCAGCGGGGGTGGCGATTCCAAAGGCAGTTTTGGACAAGTCAAAGTCGGTGGTTCCTGGAAGAGCATTTGTCGTGACAGCCCGAAATGCGAGGAACCCATACGAGGTGATTACGGGTAAGCTAATCATAAACTCTTGCTTAGTTTACAGCTTGTTAGATACCGGTGCTACCCATTCTTTTATTTCACCTACTTGTGCTCAACGATTAAATTTGACACCTAAGAAGTTAGACTTTGACTTATCTGTTGAAACTCTGTTAGGAGAAACTTTTGTTACATCTATAGTTTACAAATCTTGCTTGATTCAGATTGGTACCCTTACCTTACCTATTGATCTTATATCTTTGAAAATACTTGCATTTGACGTAATTTTAGGAATTGACTGGTTAACCACTTACCATGCCAAAATTAATTGTTTTCATAAGGTTGTTAGTTTTTATATTCCTAACCAACCTGTTTTGCGAATTCAAACCACCAAACCCCTAAAATCTGTCAATGTCATTTCAAGTCACAAAGCTATTCGTTTATTGAAAAATGGATGTCAAGTTTTCTTAGCTCGTGTCACTGTTCTAAACCGAAATACGTCAGATTTGAAAAATGTTTTCGTTGTTAATGAGTTTCCTAATGTATTTCCCGAAGAACTTCCCGGTCTACCCCCAGAACGTGAAGTTAAATTATTTATTGACCTTGAGCCTGGTACAAAACCCATTTCTAAAACCCCATATCGAATGGCTCCTATTGAACTTCAGGAGTTAAAGATCCAATTACAGGAATTGTTAGACATCAATTTTATTCGTCCTGGTACCTCTCCTTGGGGTGCTCCTGTTTTATTCGTGAAGAAGAAAGACGGGAGTATGCGACTTTGTATTAACTATCGAGAGTTGAACTATGTCACCATCAAGAATAGGTATCCGCTACCTCGTATTGATGACCTGTTCGACCAGTTGCAAGGAGCACAATTCTTTTCAAAGATCGATCTTCGTTCTGGATATCATCAGCTGAAGATTAAAACTGAGGATATTCCGAAGACTGCCTTCAGAACTCGGTACGGGCATTATGAGTTCTTAGTCATGTTTTTTGGATTGACTAATGCTCCTACTGCTTTTATGGATATGATGAACCGTGTATTCAATGAGTATTTGGATCAATTTGTGGTTGTCTTTATTGATGACATCCTCATCTATTCCAAAAGTCGTGAAGATCATGAGCACCACTTGAAGCTGGTACTTCAAAAGCTTCGTGAGAACAAGCTATATGCCAAGCTAAAGAAATGTGAGTTCTGGCTTGAGGAAGTAGCATTCCTTGGGCACGTGGTATCGAAACGTGGAGTATCTGTTGACCCGGCGAAGATTGAAGCAATATAAAGTTGGGAGCAACCTAAGTCAGTGACCGAAGTACAAAGCTTTCTGGGCTTAGCTAGTTATTATCGGAGGTTCGTAGAAGGATTTTCTCGAATTGCTACTCCATTAACTCAGTTGACTCGAAAAGATACAAAATTCGTTTGGAGCGAGGAATGCGAGAAGTGCTTCCAAGAGCTCAAGAGGAGACTTATTTTAGCACCTGTTCTGACGATACCATCTGGTTTGGATGGATTTATCATTTACGGCGACGCTTCGGGCAAAGGGTTAGGATGTGTTCTCATACAACATGGGAAAGTCATAGCCTATGCCTCACGATAACTCAAAGAATATGAGTGGAATTATCCTACTCATGATCTAGAGTTGGCAGCAGTCGTTTTCGCGTTGAAGATCTGGAGACACTACCTGTACGGGGAGAAAGTGGAGATTTATACGGATCATAAGAGCCTTAAATATTTTTTCACTCAAAAGGAACTCAGCATGCGGCAACGACGTTGGCTTTAGCTGTTGAAAGATTATGGTCATACCATCCAATACCATCCTGGAAAAGCGAACGTGGTAGCTGACGCGTTGAGTAGAAGATCATATGCGGGAACGAGTGCGATGATGTCCACACATAGGCCTATTTTGTGTGAATTACAAAAGTTGGAGATAGAGTTCAAGACTCCGGGGACCCACATGATGATGTCAAGTATACGCGTAGAACCAGCTTTGATTGATAAAGTTAAAGCTTCTCAAGCTACAGACCCGGAGCTGATGAATATAAGGAAGAAGATGCAAGAAGGTGCTATTCCAGAAGCAAGGATTGATGAAGAAGGAATAATTCGAGTCCACTCTAGACTTTGTGTTCCTAACGATTCTGACTTGAAGAATAGAATCATGATGGAGGCACACAACACACCATTTGCAATGCATCCTGGGAGTAACAAAATGTATCGTGATCTTTGACATACATTTTGGTGGAGCAATATGAAGAGAGAGATCGCGGAGTTTATTTTGAGATGTTTAACTTGTCAACTTGTAAAGACGGAGCATCAAGTGCCGAAGGGTCCATTGCAACCACTGGAGATTCTGAAATGGATGTGGGAACACGTTACGATGGATTTCGTTACGGGTTTTCCCATGGTTTCCCAAGGCATAGATGCGATTTAGGTTATTGTTGATAGATTAACCAAGTTTGCTCATTTCTTGCCGATACGGGAGACCTATTCCCTTGAACGTCTTGCTCGTATGTACGTGAATGAGATTATGAGGTTGCATGGCATGCCAGTATCTATAGTTTCTGATCGTGACCCAAGATTTACTTCACGATTTTGGGTTAGCTTGCAGAAAGCTATGGGCACGGACTTACGATTCAGTTTGGCATATCATCCTCAAACGGACGGACAATCGAAAAGGACTATTCAAACTCTTGAAGATCTATTGAGACTTTGTGTTCTAGACTTCAAAGGGAATTGGGATAAGTACCTACCATTGGTGGAATTCTCCTACAATTACAGTTATCAGCCAAGTATAGGTGTGGGTCCATTTGAGGCATTGTATTGGAGAAAGTGTCATTCTCCAGTGTGTTGGGATGAGGTGGGTGAGGCAACATTGGTACGTATGACTACAGAAAAGATCCAAATGATCTGAGAACGTATACAAACGGCACATAATCGACAAAAGAATTATACGGATCTTCATCGAAAGGACGTGAAATTAAATGTTGGGGACCATGTGTTATTACGCGTTGCTCCGTGGAAGGGAGATACGAGGTTTGGCAAGAGAGGAAAGCTCAATCCACGATTCATTGGTCTATTTGAGATCCTTGACCGAGTATGAAAGGTGACCTATAGACTCGCTTTACCTCCAAGCATGTCTCGTGTTCATAACGTTTTTCACATATCCGTGCTTCGCAAATATGTGAAAGACCCAAACCGCATTATTGAGTTAGAACCAGACGAGATAACCGAAGATTTAACGTACGAGGAGGTACCTGTCAAGATCTTGGATAGGAAAGAACATGTTCTACGCTCAAAGGTTATACCTCAAGTCAAAGTTTTATGGAGAAACCATGAAATTTAGGAAATGACCTGGGAGTTGGAATCGAAAATAAAAGCTAGGTATCCTCACCTTTTCGACATACCAGGTACGTACGTCAATTTTGAGGACGAAATTTTATAAGGAAGGGAGGTTGTAAGACCCCAACTTTTATGAATAAAGATTTCATTTTCTTTATATATTATTTTGAAATAGTAAGGTGTTGATTTGATAATTGTGAAAAGTTATGGGTGGAATGTGCAAATATTTCAAAATGAGCAAGTGGTTATAAAATATTCATTGTTGTCAGGGAATATTCGTTTGGTCGTGGAATATTCTTGTTGTCGGGGAATATTCGTACGACGGCGCAGCCATTTGTGGGCCCCACAACGGAATAACTGTCTGAAATAGAAAGCGACAGAAATAACCTTTTTATAATTAACGGTAAAACTGTTACCGTTAAAATGTTGAAATACCCGGTGATAAAAATACAGTAATACGCGTTGTTGAACAGTAGCACACGGTATTGCACAGTATTTTGAATTATTGATTCTTACGTAAAAAGGTTCCTACTCAATTATTGTTATAGTAATTACTGTTCAATATTTTATATTATTGATTCGATAATTGGTACGTTGATATTTTATATGATTGATTCAATAATTATCACTGCACAGTATTTCACATTATCAAATTAAGAATTCATAATATTTGAATAATATTATTAGATAGCATTATTGACAATGTCTAAGAAAGTTCTGTCTATGATGAGTTATTTAATTGCACGCCAGTAAGGAGAAATACTTATCGGAAGGCCCCCTCTTTCCTAGGAACGACCTGGTTGTCAATATTGTAGTTCTGTAATATTATTTGTGAATAATTAATTATTGATTTATATGATAAGAAAATATTTATTTTGTGGATATAAAAGAAGGAATTAGTGCTGAGGTGTTTTTATCAGTATTTTGGTGTGGAAATCATTCGTTTGTGGATTTCGACCATTTTCGGTTGGGAATTTGGAAAACTTTCCTTCTACAAAGTTGTAGAGAATTAAATTTCCTATGAAAAGGATATATAATTTATATTTTTCTGATAAAAGGGCTATTTATTATGAATTATTGAAGTTTCAAAAATAAATATTTTTTTAAAATAAAATGGTTAGCCCCACTTTTGTCATTGCTTGGAAAATGCTGATCTTTTTTTTTTCAAATCAAGAGTGGTGGGCGTATGAAAGCCGCCGGTAGCAGAAAGTCTACTTTGGCATCCTAAGCTTTTCCTATAAATAGGGTGCTTATGTTAGAATTGAAAAATACATCAGAATCAGAAGTTTTCTCTCTCTATAATACCGAGCGTATTTTTGTGAGTATTTAGATACTTTGAGTGTTGCTATTCAGTGCAAGTTTCCTTCAGTATTATATCCGATATTCCAGCCAGAAGTACTATTCTTTTAAAATAAGGGATGTTATTTTCTTTCGTAAACGATGTTATTCTTTTCAATATCATTATACCAAAATATTGTCATGGATTTTATTATGAAATTCTTACTTGTTTCGTCGGAGTTACTATTCACGTGTACGGCACTATTCATGTGTACGGCACTATTCACGAAAAAATTGAATTTTCTTCTATTTGTCCAAGTTGATTGTTAAGGTTTCTATCTTTGATTGGATCAAAGTTTTGAGCTCTATTCGTGAATTTTACTCCACAAAGTATTATTATGGAGTATTTTTGAACTTGAATAAATTAAAATGTAAATCCTTAATCTTTGTCCTTTATCTCACTGGATTCGTTATTTATATTATTTTTCATCATTCTCAGTCCTAAATGGTGATATAATTGAATATCTTTGGCATGTAGAGCAAAGATGAATGATTACCTGATGAATATCTTTGGCCGTAGTGCAAAGATGACAGGTGTTGAGATGAACATAACCAACTGGTGATACAAATGAATATCTTTGGCTCGTAGTGCAATGATGAATATTTGATTTGAGATGCATATAGATTGATGTTATAGGGATAAAATATTGATGATGGACTTTAAAATCATAATAGATAGTAGACTTCATTCTATACTTAACTCGTCTAATAAATTGTTATTTTCGCTGCGAATATTGATCTAAAACTTATTGTCAATAATATTTTATCTGAATTGTTGAAGACTAACGGTAATTTATTTTCCATTATCTTAGTCATAATATTCTTTTACTGGGCTAGTTGAGCTCACCCTTTTCATCTGTTCTCCTCTTCAGGAAATAAGAATGTCGTAGGAACTAGTCGGGGGACAGAGTGATGGTTTGAGTTAGAGTAGTAGTAGTCCTCACTATTTCTAATAAATAGTGTGATAATAATTGTATTGAGGACTTAGTTTGAATGTTAATATTTTCTACATATTTGTATTGAGACTCACAGTTGTGTGGTCGTATTTTGCACGACCGTGTGATATAAAAGATTGTATTTGAATTCTGTACCATGTATTTGGCGACTCAGAATGGGTTGGGTTGACTGGACCTATTCTGAGGGCGTCACAAAAACGATCGGAATCTGATTCCCACGATGGACAAACTCCAATTTACAAATGTACCCTGCCAGTTTTTCTGCAAAAAATGTACATGTAAACAGACCTTAAAACGGTTATCCGGATTTAAGGTCTCAATATAATAAAAAATTATTGATTGTAGTGTCAGCGTCCCTCCGATGGTTTTCATACCAATGAGGGGACAGACACTTGTATATTCTGTGGTCGAGGATGATTCGCAGCCCGACAAATCACCTTTCACATGCAGCCTTAAGGCTATAAAGATAAAATTAGAAGTATCAACAGGCTTCAATTCATATAGCAGCGTAAGGGTTTGATAAACCAGCTTTCAAAACATCATTTTCAAATCAATCAAAAGAAAAGCTTTTCAAAGAAAATCAAATGAAATGCTTTTGCAAATCAAATCAAAGACTGATTTTCAAATCAAATCAAACCCTTCGTATATAGGTTCAACGAAGCAAAGCACTACTTTCAATCAATCAAATCAAAAGGCCCAATTTTCAAATAGCATTCACTCACGCATTCCAATTTTAGAGGGAAATATTGAAAAGATGCGGTACTGTGTTTACACAGTAGTCGTGGGGTGCCTAACACCTTTCCCACACTTAACCAAGCCCCCGAGCTGAAACTTTAATTTTAAAGATCAAGTTTCGACAGTGTCTAGCAATTGGGCCTCTTTCAAACAAAACTCGGTTGAGTTGGTACAACCATTTCAAATCTACCAACTAGCGACTATGTAAATGTTCAAATCATCGACATGATACATGTTCGCCTTTCTCCTAAAAAATCATTCAAAATCTTTTTCCTAAATAAAAAGAGTTTGGGTAGAGAGAACTTAGAAGAAGAGATTAAAAGACCTGGGTTGTGACCCGACCCGTGGATTTTTTAAAACCAACGTCGACATATACAAGATGTATATCTATGATACATCTCCCAACTAAATCTCTCTCTTACTCATTATTAGGTTACTTGCAAGATAAAGGTTACTTGCCATCTTGGTTATAAGTGTTGGTTTAATATAAACTTGACACATGTTGGGAGTAGTTGAGAGTTAGTAGATGCAATAATTTTCCCACATAGTCTCTCCTTGTTGCTTCCTTACATGGGCCGAAAATTCCACCACCTTTGGCCCCTTTTGTGATTTTATTTCTCATGCCCAATTTGCTAGATAAATATTCTAGAAGAACCATTTTAATTGGGCTCAAGCTTGGGCCAATCTAGTAATTGTTTGGACTTCCCACAATTCTTCCTATTAAATTTATTGGGCCATGTAAGTTGACATGTGTCCCACACTCTAATTTAATCTTACCCAATTTATTTAATTAGAGTTTCCATTCCCCATATTCGTAATATAAATCATTACTCATGTACATTTAATTTCTTAACCCAATTAGACTTGCTTTAATTAGGTTATAAAATTAATTAGTTGAGATGTATAAAATAAATCTCTTTGGGTTAGTATATATTTTAAATACTAACATCCTTCCCTCTTATAACCCTTAGGTTATTTAATTTCTATACCCAATTTATATATTAGGTCACAAAACTTTATTCTTAATTCTCTTTCTATGCTAAATAAATATAATACACATTCAAAATATATTTATTTATTTAATCACCTACATAATCCACATAAGTCATAACTTATTTATCATCATCAAAAGTAGCGCGCCCGCGCGGGTATGAGAATTCTGCAGCAAGGCGCGCGGTCCCGCCGGTCTAAATCCGATCAGAAGTTTGACTTTCACTTAAGTGGCTTGTAACTTGGGGAACGAGGCATTCAGCACTAGGAGGTGTATATTAGGGCTTATATTGAATAATCAAAGACATTTCTCCCAGAGGGATCAATTAGCTTACTATTGTTTCTATCTTTTCTTCTCTTGAATTTTAACTCTAGATTAGAGTAGATTAAAGTAGCTAGTCTCTAGATTATATTAGATCTGAAGGTTGAAGCAATTGGATAGCATTGAAGATTCAAACTTGGAGCAAGAGATATCAGATTTGCATTTTATATTCATAGTTTCTCTTTGATTCCTATTTGTATTTCTTCTAATGTTTATTCAAATTGTGGATTGTGGATTTGATTCAATCATGAATTAAATGCTATTTTGGGATTGCAATGGAATTTATTTACTAGTTTATTTTGATATACTTCCTTGTTGGTCTTAATGATTGTTATGGGATTGTCTATTATGATTCATACTTAAATGCTTACTTTATTGGCCATCAAATACTGTGATAATTCATATGAACTCGAAAAACAAAGTATGGATTTAGATCTGTTCGTAATAGCTTGTGTTTGTATGTTCTACATGGTGATGGAACATATGATTCGTGCTTCAGATAGACATATACCGAAGCACCGCTTGTAATCATTTGAGAACTTGTGCTTAAACTCTTGTTATTGATAAATCACATAGAAATATAATGTTTTATATAATTAAGGTGTTCATGTGTATTCTATCATTTGTGGATTATATGTGATATGAATTTGGTACATCGAGAGAAGTCCTTGTCTTACTTTCGTGTTCTCGACTAACAATCTAAGATATTTGATTTGGCTTAACAGGAAGTTTATTTGTTTAAATGAAACAATAGGGGAAATTGTAATCTCAAGTCTTCATTATCTAGTTTTATTCTAGGATTATTTAATATTAGTTTAATTACACAATTTTAGTTACTTCATTGAAGCATTCGTTTAAATAAGATTGAAATGGTTATGGGTTAGTGCTTGGTGAGCTTTATTAGTTAATTCTCCGTTGGAACGATACTCTACTTACTCTTTATTACTTGTTGACCGTGAATATGACACCCCCAAATCCGGACCGCCACAATCTCGAATTTGGTTCGTCACGTGCTAATTCTAATAACAACTAAAATCTCAAACAATGGAATAATAGAATAATTTACATTGATATAACATAATTATTCTCATCCCAAGTCTCGAAACTATTACTAATACACTTCATAACTTAATCCAAACATATCATAATATATAACATGAAATAAGTGTTAATACAACATAAAGGAAACATCCTAATATAGAAGAGCATAGCTACATCATAGCTTTGCCTTCGCTCTTGTCCTGTCTTGGGATTCCACCTTGCCCTGACCTAACTGAAATGTTTATGGAAAGCAAGAGTGAGCAACAAATTTGCGCAGCATGTAATACGCCAATAAATGTGAACAGGTGTATATACGGTTCTTAATCTCAAGGTAAAACGGTAATTAATAGCTCAAGAATTCAATTAAGAATGTTGTGCACAAAATAAATATCAATGACTTCCAAATCTATTCTGTGAAGTTAAATAAGAACCGCTACGGGTCGAGAAGTTATTAAAGGATTCAAAGGTTTCAACAATTTCAAGTGAATGAATAGATATCACTGAGTGTCACTGTGGACCAAGAATTAATAGAAGAATCCAAGGAATTAAAAGTTTCAAGTTACTAAATACTGGATACTGAGTGGTCGCTAAGAACCACGAACTTCTACTAGAATCACCAAAAATATTTTTGGTAACCCAATCAAGTACAATTAAGGGATCAGCCTACCGTACCTGGTGTTATGCATACCCTATCCTACTATTGTCGGCACCCCGACTATACAGTTCCTTTTTTTATGAGGGTTGTTCATCTCAGTCAATTTATAAGAGTCCGCACCAAGGCAATTGGTGTGGATCGCTTTCTAATTCATGATATTGGTCTAGCTGAATCAAATGGCGTAGACAATTTCAACAATGTATATAAGAACAAATTATAAGTTCAATACTCAAAACATAATTCAAAGAATATAATCGTGATTTACATCAAGCTATGAAATGTTAATTTATAAGACAAGAATTATTCTAGCACTTATTTACTCGTACGACCAATAATAGTACAAGCTCAAATACGTGTTCAATAAAGAGTATGGATCGAATACTTGCTCAAAAAAATAGTCTGGATACTTGCATTCAATATATAAATAAAATGAAGTTAGGAACCTTGCTTGATAAAAGTAGGGTAAGAACTTGCATCAAAGAGATAAGGTTTAGATACTTGCACAAAATCCAACGTTGTGTAAGTTAGGAGACTTGCCTTAAGCGTAGTTTACTAAAGTATAGCTTATCAACACTTTTCGAATCCTATTATAACATAGTTATATATATAGGATATTTATTAGTTATGTACATTTGATACACAAACTTATTATGTAAATTAGACTTACACACACGATTCTTACTTAGTCGTATAATTCTTTACGTCCGTCATTACGCACTTAACATACACGTAGCACAATATACTATGAAACTAATTAACATAATTCGTAATCGTCACTTGACTTAACATTTGAAAGTTTATAAACATTTATCAATTCTATATAGTTTCATCTTATCATGCTCATTAACACTTTGAATAATGTTCTGGACATGTATTACAGATTAGGATAACAATACAAACATACATCAAGTTCATATTACAATTAAGCAGGCTCTGACCACTCTGCAGATTGGCGAAACCGCGCTTGGTTTGCACTACAGAGTGGCTTAGCCGCGCTGCTCCTAGTTCAAACCAAGACATGGCTGCTTCTGCAGAATTCAAGCTTAACCTGATAATGCACTTAGACAATGATTTAAGCAAAACACACATGTCAGGATGCTTATAACTAGGTTCGACCCTATATCATCTTTAACATAGTTGTTATCCATTCTCATTCTACCATGGCTTTAAGTGTTCAATTTATAACGTTACTTCTGTTTAATCTTTATACATATGCTATGAGGTCACTAAGTATCATTTACACATGTTCAAGTTATTTTAGTCATGCATCTCATGTTCTATGGTTCCACTTCTTTAACACTCATCTCAAGTCATGCTCAATTAGTTTACAATGCATAAGGTTAGTTAGGCATTCATGTCAATCATGTCTATAGGCATAACACACCATAACATGATGGTCAAATTTTAGAATACTTGTAACGTAGTTATTGACAAAAGTAGTTTTCATACTCTTAAGGTTTCTCTTGAAAATCTCATGTTAACCCACCAAGTATGCAAAGCTACTTCACTTACTATACATCATGCTTTCATATACACGTAACTAGACCACATAAGTATGCTCACAAGTTTATAACTCAAAGTGTATATAGTTTATTAAGTTCATATTTGAAACTCTATGATTTCTTTTAGAAGGTTGTCAAAACCATTTAAGCCTACAAGGTAATTCCACATATTTTATATCATGCTTTCATGCTTTCATGCTTATGTACATATGTAATCAGATCATAATAGCATGTTTTCAAGTTTAGAATTTAAAGTATACATGGCTCATTGAGTTTGCACCTTGAAACTCAAGTTCCCTTTGAAAATCAAGCTATGGTAAGTGGTTACGTGCAAGGTCACTTATGTCAGCATATCAGGGACATAAGTAGTCATAATGAATTCATACTAGCATGCTTCCTACACCAGAAGGCATAAAAACCCATTAACTGGTTCTGCAAAAGGGCGCGGCAGCGCCTTGTTTGTACTAGGGAGTGGCGCGGCAGCGCCACTCCGTTTCCAGCTCAATAAGCTTTTTGCTGGTGCAGAGCTTCAGGCCAACTCAAATTTCTTCATGTAACAATCTTACTAACTATCATATTACACATATAACATATCTATATATTATGCTAGCTCCCTATCACATATCAATTTCAATATTTAATGCTAGTTTCTATGAATTATTGAACTAGAAACTAAGAATACAAGGTAAGGTTTATACCTCTTGAGCTTAATGTGGACTGTAACAAATGAGATTTCATATATTAATTGTAAATATTTATTGAATTAAATAAATATTTTACTTGATTTATTTATTGAGATAAATAAATAAATTGTGTGATTGTTGTGGATTAATTAAATTAAGTACAATAGAAGTAATGGTGTAGCATAATTCTATTTTAATTGAGAATAATTATATTAGAGTAATATTATGTACTAAGTGGTTATAGTGATTTACTAATTGTTACATGAATTATGATTAATAAGAGAATTACAAGTGTGTGACAATTTAGTATTATGTACAATTTTAATTAATGAGTGTTCACTTATATTTAATTAAATTAGAAGGTTGCAATTTAATTAAATAAAGTGTAGCATTTAAACTATGGGTTAAAGAATTTATTAAAAGAATTGAAAAGGGTTTTAAATTGATTTTATCAAACAAGGCCCTTACTTTTGTTTTAAACCTGTTTTACCAAATATGGCCTTAGTTAATAAAAATCTGTTTTTTAAAAATAATATGGTTTTATCAAACATAGCCTTAGGGCTTTTCAAATTCAAAAGTTGTAACCTATATATTAAATAATAGTTAGTGTAGGTAATTAATATATAGGAGTTATATGTTTTATATAATTATATGTATTATATGTATATCAGTATATACAATAGTACGTTAGTTTTAGAAAACAAAGAAAGAAAGAAAAAGAAAAGAAGAGAAAAGTTAAAGAGAAATACTCAGAGAAGAAGAAGAGAAAGAAGAGAGAAGAAGAAGAAGGCTTGAGAAAAGCAAAGGAAAGCTATACACCATCATCATCTCCATCTCTTCTCCTAATCCAAGCTTGAAAGGGTATAATTACTACCTTATAATTCTAAGAACTTATTTAGTTGTTTTCTTTGATTTGAGTTCTATGTGAAAATTTCTTCTCATGAAATTGATGATGTTAATGTAGATATTTAGAAATTATGTTTACAAACTGTTTATAATTGAATTGTATGCCATAAACAACATTTCAGAAATCAAATTGTAGTAGAAATAAGTTTTTATGGAGAAATTGTGTTCTTATGAAATTTTCATATTTTTGGTTGAGTTAGAATGAAAGATTGATGTAAACATGAAATTTATGTGTAATATGTGTTATAGCATGTTTATATGAGTTATATAGTTGTTTTAGCGATTTAATCCACGTAATTAAGATGAACATGAAGAAATCATGTTCATAGTAATTTACTGTGAACTAATTTCAAAAATAGCCTTTTAAACTATCAAATTGGTGTTGGATTATTGATTATTGTGTAAATTGATCATGGGTTATGTTAATATGTTATGAATTAGAGTTAGGACAATTGGAATTTCATGAATTGGTTTAAAATCGAATTCACAGTAGAAATTTTTGTTAAGATTGCTTGATATTGTGTTTTTCTTCGAAAGATTATGAAAACTGTGTTTTGATTATATGTTGTAATGGTTTTGGATGTTATAATCATGCTAAGAGTCTAAAATTTTGCTGTCATTAAGTTTCATGTACATTATGTTGAGAAAAATTAGATTTTGGTGTGAAGAAATAAGCCAAATTGGCTTATTTCTCTGCCATTCGCTAGCTGGGGGAACCCACCAGTAGTGGGCCCAGCCCCAGCGGGGCTTTTAGCCTTGGGGGACCTGCCCCAGCAGGTTAACCTGCTATCCGGGAAAATTTTTTGTGCTTCGTTGAGTTTTTGTGTCGTATTTGTTTAGCTAACGCATATTGATGACTTATTAAGTGTAATAGATAATGAGATAACATACTTTTGACGTGTTTAAGATAATTTAAAGTCTTACGTTATTATATTACGTGTGTACTTGGAAATTATTATCCTAGAGTACGATATAATAGTTTAAAGTGCTATACGTGTATGATCGTGAGTTAAACTCACATTTGTGGCTAGTTAGCGACTTATGTTGTAAACCACGTTGTGACTTGAACTTAAGTAGAAGTTCCACGACGTTAACATAACAATCGTGTACTAATTGATATTATAAAAATCACGTTACATGTAGGGTAATTGTGGAAGTGGTTTGTAATAGTAAAGTGTAGCTTGCGCTTGAGGCAAGTTCTCTACTCCTTAATTTTTTTTTACTTAAGCAAGTTTTCTAATCATTATTCTTCTACGTTAAGCAAGTTCTTTCATGGTATCTTTTCATTGTGCAAGTTTCTAACCTTGCTCATTATATCATGCAAGTTTATTTTCGATTCTTAACTTGTTATGTATTGTACAAGTTATATTGTATTATAATGTTCATAATGCACAAGTATTGAAGTTATTGTCATAATATTGTGATCTTGACTTAATTGTTCAAGCAAGATCCACCAATCTTTCGAATGCTTTAAGTTATTCCAAAGCATGTCTAGTTATTATGAAATCTATTATTGTATCTTACATTTGGTTCATGATTCTTATATTATCGAACTGTTAAAGTATTGTGAGTCGATTCAACTACTCCTTAGTTGATGATAGTTTAAACTCCAAATTTCCTTTTAGTTATCCAAACCTAACTTTCTTTGGTGCGAACTTGTACTGCAACGACCCCAAAATTCATACAATACAACTCTCGACATCGGTCGTTAACAATACATCCTTATTCAGACTTTACATCATTAATCCATGATACAATCACTAAAAATACGGAATATTTAAAACTTTTATATTATTCCTTTTTTATTATCCCTGAATCTCAACCTTTATCATTACATAACTTTGATTCAACCTTATTTCATGAATCGCTTCGTCAGAGTTATTATAAACTAAAACTTACAACCACATTCAATAACCTTATACATCGGATAAAATTTAAACATTACAACTCAACATCTGTTAGGCATCATACATTATCAAGTACATTATCTGAAACCTTAAACAGGGTCCAAAATAAAAATAATTCAGCCAAAGTATAAATCTTCATGCGTTACATCTGATTCATTTCTTTCAAGTAGCAGATAGCGTTACCTTGAATCCTTAACCTGCAAAAGTGATTATTTGCAAGAATGAGCTCGACAGCTCAGCAAGATCTAACAGCTTTCATGTATCACATAGCACATAAATACATGCTCAACATACATCTCATAATAATTAAAGTAACATGGCATAGATGCTTTACTTCACATAACAAATATAAAGATTGAGTTCGTTACTCAATCAACATTCTTTAATCAATCAATGTAGTCAGAAATTGAGTTTAACATTTCATGCTTACAATATATATACAACATATCATACTCTTTACAAAATAATTTAAAACAGTTCATCATCAAGTTCACGTAGAAAATAGGAACTGAAAGACTTGCCTTTACCGGTGTTTTACCAACACGCTAATATTTCGCGTCCTTGCACAACCTACACTGTGTGTGAGATTGATAATAAACAAAATCAATACTCAATCTCATGGTCAAATTTATTCTAAAACCTTACTTTATCTTATTATCCTTTATAATGTCTTTATATACATCTAACTGTGTTTTATATGCAACTCGGTTTTATTTTCATTTTCATCATCACACATGCTAGACTATCGCACTTGTAGTTTAATGTGCGTATATCACACCATTTTATCATACCACTTTGGTTTCAAAAATGCATATTCAACACATTGTTTACATGTTTAATTTTCCTTTAAAAATTAAAAATCGCCCTTTTCGATTTCTTTCCATTATTATTCTTGTATTATCATATTTTCATACTTAGATGCACATAACACCCAATATTAGCCACTAGTTAGACACTTTGTATACCAAAGTTTAGAAACACTATTACTCTTAGGCATTTTATCGAGCACGTTATGTGCACACATTAACTTATCTCAACTCTTGATCTTAAATGGTTAATTATGCATAGAATGTGATAACACATATCTATACTCATACATATGTCAAAACATATTGTTAATCATCAAAATATACCATCACCCAAAATCTTAATTCAAACAGAATTATAAAACTCATCTTCACAATTTCTTTAACAAAACGTTGTTTTCGTTTTTAACGTAACTCCTTCGTTACATGTCCGTTTTTGTTCCTTCTTATATAGAATTAACTCTTACTCAGTGTACTACAACCTCATCTAGGCCTTACAGTCAGCCCTTATCCATCTGAAACAGATTCTGCAATTTCATTAACTAGTCCAGAAAATTTCATTTTCTGGACAGCCTTACTAAACAATTTATTTCGGACATGATCCGGTCCATAAAATGGCTCAATCTAGCGAGTCTGGCTAGTAAACTTCCATATCTACAACTTTTCAGTTTAAAGTTTCTTCAGATTCAAAACACACGAATTTATATGAATTTTTCAAAGTCAGAAACCGTAACAGTTTTGATTTTCTGGGCAGATTGTTTTCCCTTCGGACCAGCAGTACTAAAACAGACACTGCCGGAAATATACAAGGAGTTTTCATGTGATTCCACTTTCAGAATATAGCTTACTTCCATGGCTTCGATTTGATATAAGGCTCACTTTCTAACTCATTATACCCAAAGAGGTATGAATTTCACAAGATCTGTCCACAATTACTCAAAACCTACGAATTTTGTTCTTCAAATTTTCTTTCCATTTCATTTTCTTTCTTGAATCCTCTTGTTTGATTCTTGATAATCCAAGATTAAACCAATACAAACAAGGTTAAGCATGATCTACTACCCTAGATCTTATAAAAACATAAATCTACCCACAAAAATCAAAGATTAAACAAGGGTTTAGAAGTTACCTTCTTCTAGCTTTTTCTTCTTCTTCTTCCATGGCTTCTTCTTCTCCTTCTAGCTTCTCTCAATCCCTCTATTTCGCTCTATCTCTCTCAATTTCTCTATCTCTCAATTTCTCTCTTCCACAAAGACTCTTGCTCTAAAAGAAAAACTCTAGGATTTCTTCTTGTGTAACTCCTCATTTGAGTAATAGTTATGTAATTAATTAATATAATAGTAACCCCCACTAATAACAGAAGGCTTATGTTACAAAACTCTTACATGCATGACCAATATCACATTAAGCCATCTTAGAAGCATAACGTCACTTTTCCATCATTAGTTAAGCAACCCAATGGTTAGGCTATTCATTATATACTATTACTACTTTACTATAACATATAACATATTTCTAATGTCACACTTAAATAATTACTTATTTTAGTAATAAACTCAATTAAACCTTACTAATTATCATTCCTATTTAACCAAAATAATTGCAATTTTATTTAACCCATTACAAACCTTCTAATTTAATTATTTAATTAAATTAGAATATTTTCATAACATTAAAGTAATAAAATACACATCATACTTAAATAAATTATTCCATACTAATTTCCATTGAATATTTATTTTATTCATTAATTCTAACACCAATATTTATTTTACACCATAAATATTTTAACTAAAATATTTATTTTATTTGATAAATATTCTAATTATTTACGAGATTCACAATCGTATTACATTAACATATTACGTTTATATGTAACATACCCTCTTCTCTCATTTTATTAAAACAAATATATTCACAATAGTGAATTACTCACATCATTTATGAAATTTAATTCATAACAATTATAGTGCCAACAAGGCATAATAATTAAATTATATTATTTCATAATATAATATCAACTTAATTAAATTAACTAATTTTATTCAGTTAATTTCCTTTTCGTAATAATTTCATTTAACTTCTTCAACAGTTAAATTAAATTAACTATTAAACCTCATTCTTCCAACATATGAATATATATATATATATATATATTTACTTACACGCAAAATATGCCATAATAAGAATTTCATTCATTAAATTCTTATTTTAACAATTTTTGAAAATTTTGGTTGTCACATGTACTCAAATACTGAGATGAACAACCCTATTTATTAGGGGAGGTTACTACGCAAACGCGTTGAATGTTTGTGCACAATACATGGTACGAATGGTTGATCCCCCCTAAGTACGAGTTAAAGGTCCATAGTCAATGACTGTTAAAAGTTTAAATAGAAATATTTATAACATAGGACATAGTTCAAGGTCGTATGACCCTCAGATAAATTCTATATTCGAATTTTAAATATGATTAAAGAATTATTATTCAATTCTTTATTTTGATGAAAGAGAAGTTATTCAAACTCTCTTAAAGTTATTCAGTCATGGCATATCATTGTATATTTCAAGTGAGCTTTTGTTTGCTCACTCTTGCGTATTTTATAACCCCTTGCAATTAAAACAGAGAATGTTGACATACCGTCAACAAGTAAAGGGAAAGGAAAGATGAGCAAGTGAAGACTTGTTGTTTTCAATCTTGATTGTAATACGACTAGTTTATGATATTTTATTTTCGCACTTATTTGTTATGTTAAGGTTAGCAAACCTGGGATAATTTTGGACTAAAGTTGTAATCCTTTTTCATAAGGAATATTTTATTTAATCATGAGGTTGTAATTTATTTTGAAATTCTTTATTATTGGGTAGATGTATGATTTATTTAGAAAGTGAACACCAAATCTTGTGGAAACGAAGTACCTGGATTTGGGAGTGTCAGAGGTTGGTATCAAAGTAGTAGGTTATAAACCTTAGGTGGGGAAAAAACCTTAGGTAGTAGTCTGATAGGAAGATCGAAAAGATAGTGGTGATAGGTAAAGATAATAAACTACTTTATGTGCTATGTGTTTACGTTTAAGTATTCGGAGAGTGACGACTCGATATCACGTAATAATAAACTTTAAAATTCTTTTGTCAGGATGACAAACGTTGGAGAGTCTAGTCAGTCTAGAGAGGAGTTACCTCAGGTGCCTAGAGAGGAGGAGCCCTGAGACATCTATGTTTTCTGGGAGCAGTTGGTTAGGAGTGAGCCATCTCCAGTGATCACCGTAGCTAGTCGAGAGCATGAGCTGACACCTATTCCAGAGGAGGAGGATGAGGATGAGTCAGAGGAGGAAGAGGATCTTGAAGAGGAATTCCCACCTCACTCTACTAGTGCTGAGATGTACGTGGCAGTCTACGACAGTAACGTGGAGCTACATGGTCGAGTCGGAGAGCTTGAAGAAACCATCCAGTAGCGGGACGCGACTATCGAAGAGATGGATAGTGAGCTGGGAGAAGCGCAGTAAAAGCTAATTCACGTAGAGAATGATAGAGACGAGGCCCAAGCCGAGCTAGCAAAGCTGAAGCAAGACATCCAAGAAGAGTCAACAAAGCGTGCCAGAAATGAGGAACCAAGCTTGAGGGCTACTCAACGAGCTGATCGAGCTGAAGACGAGGCTGAAGCCAAGAGGGACAAGCTGAGGGAAACAGAATACGGTTTCCATACGGCTATAGAGAGGACCCAGGATCGTGTCTTCTACTACCCAGCTCAGTTCCAAGGTTTTCCATGGTACATGGTGGATAGCAGAACAACATTTCGGGTGATGGAGGAAGAATGCAAGAGGCTGTGTGACGTCTTAACAGGCTTAGGCAGTAGAGTCCTTAATTATGTGTTTCTTTTTGTAATAAATGAAAATCCCATAATTTGAGATAAGAATGGGATGAGATAATAATGTAATCCTGCAACTTATTTTAGTTCAGGAAAAATGATGTAAATAGCAGAGATGTTATCTATTTTATGTTTTTAAAATTTATGAGTAATGAATAAAAGAAGTTTATTGATGTGCTATGTGTTCTATGTGAACTAAGTTATTCAAACGTTTAAGTATGAATTTGAATACTTAAGAATTGAATAAAGGATCTAATAATAATATTTTCTTAACAGAAAAATGCCTCTTAGAAGAAAACCTACACGTCAAAACCCCGAGGGTTCGACGAACAATAACAACAACAACAATAACGATGGGACGAATAACAACTCGGTTCAATAGTTGGTAAACCTACTGACAGGAGCCCTTGCAAATCAACTGTAAGTGCAGAGCACAACATTTAAAAAGTTTAAGGCAGTAGGACCGCCTGAGTTCAAGCGATCAGTAAACCCTATAGATGTCCAGACGTGGGTAATGGAAATGGAGAAGGTCTTCGACAAGGCTAGGGTTAGCAAAGACTAGAAGACGGCATTCGTGACTTTTATGTTGAAGTCGGATTCTAGTTTCTGGTGGCTAGCTAACAAGACCAGAGAGGGTGAAGGAGTGATACCATGGGAGCGTTTCAAAGAGATGTTCTTTAAAATGTACTTCCCTATAAGCTCGCAGGACCAGATGGAGGTCCAATTTATAGAGCTTAAGTAGGGAGGGATGACGGTGTCGGAATACGTCGCAAAATTAAATGAACTAGCTAGGATTGCTACATACCAGATCAGCACTGACGCTATGAAGGCGAGGAGGTTTGAGCGGGGACTGAAACCCTGGCTCTACGGCAAGGTCTACATGTTCCAGCTAAACACATTTATAGCTGTGCTGGAAAAGGCCATTCTCGCTGTAAGAGGGAGTGACGCCGTGACTAAATTTAACCAGGATAAAAAGAAGACGATTGAGATGAAAAACAAGGCTGGTGGTAGCAGGGCTATCAATCAAAAAAGGAAATAGAACGACAATACCTCTGTTGGGAGTCAGCAGGGAGGCCAGCAGAAGAGAAAGTTTGAAGCATGTGCTACATGAGGGAAGAATCATACTAGAGTGTGCATAAAGGGGAAGTGGGTGTGCTTCAACTGTGGTCAGGAAGGCCACATTGCACCAAATTACTCGAACCCGAAGAAGGGAGCTTACTACACATGTGGATCCAAGGATCATATGGCTCGTAATTGCCCGAAGAAGCCAGCGTCAGGGTCAACAGGGAATGGAGGAAATGGCAGCGACAACACTCTAACTATCGCTGGACCACTGCAAGCTGTTTGACCCAATGCCCGCACATTCAACTTGACGGTACAGGACGTTGTGCAATCAAAGGATGTGATGGCAGGTATTATTCTGATCAATAGTATAAATACATATGTATTATTTGATTCGGGTGCTACTTGTTCATTCATATATGATGATTTTGCTAAGACCCTAGACTTACCTAGAGAGGAATTAGTTTACCCCTTAAACATAGAAATTGCGAATAGGTAAGTTATTCCTGTTAGGTTTGTTTACAAGAACTGTAGATTGGACATTAAGGGTCAAGAATTAAGGGTAGATTTGATTCCGATAAAACTTGGGGAATTCGATGTCATACTGGGTATGGACTGGTTGTTCATCCATGGGGCGATAATTGACTGTCAAAAGAAGTCGGTAAACCTTACGACTCCGTCAAAGTTAGTGTTCTATGGTAGCAAACCGCCTAGATAAGCAAGTTTTCTGACTATCATCCAAGCTAAGAAACTTTTGACGCAAGGCTGTGTAGGATATCTAGCCTACATAGTAGATACACGTAAGGAGAGCCCGAAGTTAGAAGAGATACCAGTGGTTAGGGAGTTTGTGGATATGTTTCTGGATGATTTACCAGGACTTCCGCCAGATAGGGAGATAGAGTTCGTGATCAACTTAGCGCCGGGCACTGCTCTGATTTTGAAAGCTCCGTACCGAATGGCTCAAGTCGAGATGAAGGAGCTGATTGTTTAACTACACGAACTGTTGGATAAGAAGTATATTCAACTTAGCATTTCGTCGTGGGGAGCGCCAGTTTTATTCGTAAAGAAGAAGGATGGAACGATGCATCTTTGCATTGATTATATGGAGTTAAACAAAGTTACGATCAAGAATAGGTATCCTTTAACTAGGATCGATGACTTGTTCGATCAACTGAATGGGGCTAGATACTTCTCAAAAATTGATTTGAGAAGTGTGTATCATCAGTTGAAGGTGAGAAAAGAAAATATACCGAAAACGACTTTTAGGACTCGGTATGGACATTACGAGTTCTTGGTGATGTCATTTGGTCTAACGAATGCCCCAGCTTCATTTATGGATTTAATGAACAGGGTGTTTAAGCCATTCCTGGATAAGTTCTTGGTGGTGTTCATAGATGACATCCTAATTTATTCCAAGACCGAGGAGGAACACATAGAACATTTAAGGCTGACCTTAGAATCGCTGAGATGGGAGAAGCTTTATGCGAAATTCTCGAAATGTGAATTCTGGTTGGAATGTGTGCAATTTCTTAGCCACGTGATCGACAAAGATGGGATTTCGGTGGATCCGTCGAAGGTTAAAGCGGTAATGAATTGGGATCAGCCAAAGACGCCGTCTGAAGTGAGGAGTTTCTTAGGATTGGCGGGCTATTACAAAAGATTTATCCAAGACTTTTCCAGGATCGCAACCCCGTTGACTAATTTGACTCGTAAAAAAATTAAGTTTGTTTGGACGAAAAAGTGTGAGGAATGTTTTCAGGAACTGAAGAAGAGGTTGAGTACTGCGCCTGTGTTGTCCTTATCGGATAGTACGGGGAATTTTGTGGTATATAGTGATGCCTCACATAAGGGTGTAGGTTGCGTGCTAATGCAGAATGGCAAGGTCATTGCCTATGCATCACGTTAGCTAAAGGATTATAAGAAGGGATATCCGACCCATGACTTGGAGTTGGCGACGGTAGTGTTTGCTCTAAAGATATGGAGACACTACTTATATAGAGAGAAGTGTGAAATATACACAGACCATAAGAGTCTGAAATATATCTTCACCCAGAAGGATTTGAACATGCACCAGAGAAGATAGTTGGAACTGATCAAAGACTAAGACTGCGAGATACTTTACCATCCGGGTAAAGCTAATGACGTCTGCGATGCTTTGAGTAGAAAATGTCGGGAGAAGCTGAACGTGTTAACTGATCAGGATCGGTTGATAGAACAGATGGCTAGATTCGAACTGGAAGTGATGTTTCCGAAGGAATCAGATGAGAAGTTGTTTCAAGTAACTACTAGTTCTACTCTGGTAGACAAAGTGAAAGAAGCACAACTTCACGACGAAGAGTGTGAAAAGATCCGAAAAAGAATAGCCGATGGTGAAGAGTTCAAGTTCAAGATCGATAATAAAGGTCTGCTACGATTTGAAGGAAGAATCTGGGTACCGCCAGTACTAGAAGTCAAAGAGGAGATTTTAAGCGAATCTCATAGCTCGAGATATTCTATTCACCCTGGGAGTACGAAGATGTACCAGGATCTCAGGCACCATTTCTGGTGGCCGAATATGAAGAGGAACATTGCTGAATGCGTTGCAAAATGCCTAACGTGCCAGAAAGTCAAAGCAAAACACCAGTGACCTAGCGGATTGTAACAACCATTGGAAATTCCAGAGTGGAAGTGGGAGAATATCACGATGCATTTCGTAGTTGGTCTTCCAGCAACTTAGAAGGGTTTGGATGCGATATGGGTGATAGTGGATCGACTGACGAAGTCAGCCCACTTTTTATCGATTAGGATTAAGTACAACTTGGATCAGCTAGCGAAGCTGTATATGAAGGAAATCATTGCCTGACACGGTGTACCGGTGTCAATTGTGTCTGACAGAGATCCACATTTTACGTCGAATTTTTGGAAACATTTGCAAGAATGTCTGGGAATGCAATTGCGAATGAGTACAGCGTACCATCCTCAAACTGATGGCCAGAGTGAGAGAATAATTCAGATGCTAGAGGATATGCTGAGAGCTTGCGTGATGGACTTCAAAAGAAGCTAGGATGATCATCTACCGTTGGTGGAGTTTGCCTACAACAATAGTTACCACGCGAGTATTGGCTTGCCGCCTTACGAAGCGTTATACGGTAGAAAGTGCAGAACACCTTTGTGCTGGGATGAAGTCGGTGAACGTCAACTGTTGGGACCAGAACTGGTACAACAAACTGCTGAAATCGTGAAGCTGATCAGAACAAGATTGGTTGCTACTCAAGACAGACAAAAGAAATATGTCGATCAACATCGACAAAACTGAGAATTCTTACCAAGAATCTTTGTTCTCCTGAAGGTATCTCCGTGGGAGGGGAAGATTAGATTTGGCAAAAAAAGAAAGCTGAGTCCCCGATTTATTGGACCTTTTGAGGTACTACGAAAAGTTGGCGAAGTGGCTTACGAGGTTATTTTACCTCCGGAGCTGGACAATATACACAACGTATTCCATATTTTCGTGTTAGGACCGTATAAACACGACTATAAACATGTAATAGAAGACGAGCCTTTACAGTTTGATAAGGACTTAACTTATGAAGAGGTTCCTGTTTAAATAGTTGATAGGAAGGAACAAGTACTTAGAAATAAAGTGATACCTTCTGTTAAGGTAATCTGGAGGAACCACAGTGCTGAAGAAGCCACGTGGGAACTCAAAGATGTAATGAGGAAATCGTATCCTCAATTATTTGCTTAGTTATTTGTGTAACCCCTTATATATCGATTCTGGGGACAAAATCCATTTAAGTGGGGAAGAATGTAACAGATGAGAATTTTTACTATGAGATTTTTTTTTATGTTGTGATTCTGGGAACAGAATCCTTTTAAGGAGGGAAGATTGTAACGAATGAGATTTTATATATTAATTGAAAATATTTATTGAATTAAATAAATATTTTACATAAATAAATTATGTGATTGTTGTGGATTAATTTAATTAAGTACAATAGAAGTAATGGTGTAGCATAATTCTAATTTAATTGAGAATAATTAAATTAGAGTAATATTATGTGCTAAGTGGTTATAGTGATTTACTAATTGTTACATGAATTATTAGTAATAAGAGAATTACAAGTGTGTGACAATTTAGTATTATGTAAAATTTTAATGAATGAGTGTTTACTTATATTTAATTAAATTAGAAGGTTGCAATTTAATTAAATAAAGTCTAGCATTTAAACCATGGGTTAAAGGATTTATTAAAATAATTGAAAAGGGTTTTAAATTAATTTTACCAAACAAGATCCTTACTTTTGTTTTAAACCTGTTTTACCAAACATGTCCTTAGTTAATAAAAATCTATTTTTTTAAAATAATGTGGTTTTGGCAAACATGGCCTTAGGGCTTTTCAAACTCAAAAGTTGCAACCTATATATTAAATAATAATTAGTGTAGGTAATTAATATATAGGAGTGATATGTTTTATATATTTATATGTATTATATGTATATCAGTATATACAATAGTACATTAGTTTTAGAAAACAAAGAAAGAAAGAAAAAGAAAAGAAGAGGAAAGTTAGAGAGAAATACTCAGAGAAGGAAAGGAAGAAGAGAGAAGAAGAAGAAGGCTTGAGAAAAGTAAAGGAGAGATATACACCATCATCATCTCCACCTCTTCTCCAAATCCAAGCTTAAAAGGGTATAATTACTACCTTATAATTCTAAGAACTTATTTATTTGTTTTCTTTGATTTGAGTTCCCTATGAAAATTTCTTCTCATGAAATTGATGATGTTAATGTAGATATGTAGAAATTATGTTTACAAACTGTTTATAATTGAATTGTATGCCATAAACAAGATTTCAGAAATCAAATTGTAGTAGAAATAAGTTTTTTTGGAGAAATTGTGTTCTTATAAAATTTTCATATTTTTGGTTGAGTTAGAATGAAAAATTGATGTAAACATGAAATTTATGTGTAATATATGTTATAGCATATTTATATATGAGTTATATAGTTGTTTTAGCGATTTAATCCACGTAATTAAGATGAACATGAAGAAATCATGTTTATAGTAATTTACTGCGAACTAATTTCAAAAATAGCCTTTTAAACTATCAAATTGGTGTTGGATTATTGATTATTATGTAAATTGATCATGGGTTATGTTAATATGTTATGAATTAGAGTTAGGACAATTGGAATTTCATGAATTGGGTTAAAATCGAATTCACAATAGTAATTTTTGTCATGAACGCTTGATATTGTGTTTTTCTTCAAAAGACTATGAAAACTGTGTTTTGATTATGTGTTGTAATGGTTTTGGATGTTATAATCATGCTAAGAGTCTAAAATTTTGTTGTCATTAAGTTTCATGTACATCATGTTGAGAGAAATCAGATTTTGGTGTGAAGAAATAAGCCAAATTGTTTTACTTCTCCACCGTTCGCGAGCTAGGGTAACCCACCAGTAGTTGGCCCCGTCCCAGCGGGGCTTTTAGCCTTGGGGGACCCGCCCTAGTAGGTTAACATGCTGTCTGGGGAAAATTTTTGTCCTTCTTTGAGTTTTTGCGTCGTGTTTGTTTAGCTAACGCATATTGATGACTTGTTAAGTGTAATAGGTAATGAGATAACATACTTTTGATATGTTTAAGATAATTTGAAGTCTTACGTTATTATATTACGTGTGTACTTGGAAATTATTATCCTAGAGTACGATATAATAGTTTAAAGTGCTATACGTGTATGATCGTGAGTTAAACTCACATTTGTGGCTAGTTAGCGACTTATGTTGTGAACCACGTTGTAAGTTGAACTTATGTAGAAGTTCCACGACGTTAACGTAACAATTGTGTACTAATTGATATTATAAAAACCACGTGACATGTAGGGTAATTGTGGAAGTGGTTTGTGATAGTGCAGTGTAGCTTGCGCTTGAGGCAAGTTCTCTCTTCCTTACTTTTTTTTTACTTAAGCAAGTTTTATAATCATTATTCTTCTACGTTATGCAAGTTCTTTCATGGTATCTTTTCATTGTGCAAGTTTTTAACCTTGCTCATTATATCATGCAAGTTTATTTCCGATTCTTAACTTGTTATGTATTGTACAAGTTATATTGTATTCTAATATTCATAATGCACAAGTATTGAAGTTATTGTCATAATGTTGTGATCTTGACTTAATTGTTCAAGTAAGACCCACCTATCTTTCGAATGCTTTAAGTTATTCCAAAGCATGTCTAGTTATTATGAAATCAGTTGTTGTATCTTACATTTGGTTCATGATTCTTATATTATCGAACTGTTAAAGTATTGTGAGTCGATTCAACTACTCCTTAGTTGATGATAGTTGAAACTCCAAATTTCTTTTTAGTTATCCAAACCAAACTTTCTTTGGTGCAGACTTGTACTCAAATACTGAGATGAACAAACCTATTTATTAGGGGAGGTTACTACGCGAAAGCATTGAATGTTTGTGCACAATACATGGTACGAAGGGTTGATCCCCTTAAGTACGACTTAATGGTCCATAGTCAATGACTGTTAAAGGTTTAAATAGAAATATTTATAACCTAGGACATAGTTCATGGTCGTATGACCCTCAAATAAATTCTATATTTGAATTTTAAATATGATTAAAGAATTATTATTCAATTCTTTATTTTGATGAAAGAGAAGTTATTCAAACTCTCTTGAAGTTATTCAGTCATGACATAGCATTGTATATTTCAAGTGAGCTTTTGTTTGCTCACTCTTGCGTATTTTATAACCCCTTGCCGTTAAAGTCGAGAATATTGACATACTGTCAACAAGTAAAGGTAAAGGAAAGATGAGCAAGTGAAGACTTGTTATTTTCAATCTTTATTGTAATAAGACTAGTTTATGATATTTTATTTTTGCACTTATTTGTTATGTTAAGATTACCAAACCTGGGATAATTTTGGACTAAAGTTGTAATCCTTTTTCATAAGGAAGATTTTAATTAATCATGAGGTTGTAATTTATTTTGAAATTCTTTATTATTGGGTAGATGTATGATTTATTTAGAAAGTGAACACCAAATCTTGTGGAAACGAAGTACCCGTATTTGGGAGTGTCACATGGACAGAATTCCTCTCAATGTAATTACCTCCATCTCTCTATAACACTTAGCAATAACTTCCAGCAACAAAGGAATGAAGGGGAGTGCTCAATTTATAGGAAACTTACTAACCCTGTCAAGCTATTGTCCAAGAAATCAAACCATTGGAGGAAGAGAGAGTATGTTGGGCAATTGAGGAGTTGGTTGTTCACTATTGAGACCACACCCCTCACCATCATCACTATCATTGAAGCTAATTGGAGTTGGTGAGTAGAAGTAGGATAGGCCATTGGCTTTTACGTGAAGGAAAAGAGAGGTGCCACTCAATTTGGGACAATTTCATTCTCAGGAACTTAGCATGTAGGAAATGAAATAATGCTACATACTATAGGTTATTATACATATACATATTAGATACACTTAAGTTAAATACACATATATGTATAGTTAGGTTTAAATCCAATTGGGTGCATATATGTGTTTTAATGTTATAATAATATTACATGGTAGCAAATTGGGGTACATGTATACACATTAATATATAATCCATGTACATTTTGATAATGCCAAATTATGATTTAATTAGGTAGTGACATACCATAGCATCATAAATCTTATTATTTCAATTATGTTTAATTATTGAAATAATTATTAACATCAATTATTTATATAGTCTAATTTAATATTTCATAAAGTGCACTATCAATGTAACTCATATGTTTCATTATGTCTTATTATATAGTTTTACATATTACATAGTCACTTGTGGTGTCACACTACACTTGATATAATATAGTTTGGTTCAACATTGCACAATGTACACATAACATCATTACAACTCTATTATTTCAATTATATTAATTCATTGAAATAATCATTAAGTAATAATTGTTTATTTAGTTTATTATAATATTCATGAGGTACACATTTATTGTAGCCACACATCACATATTGTCACATATGCATTATTTACTAACACATACATGTTGTCATATAAACATTATTATGTAAGTTACATAATTCATTAAATCTTAATATATAGTTTCTATATATCATATTGTAACTTTAAAGTGTTACACTATACTTTATATTATATAGGTGTAGTTACTATACAATATGTGATTTACATAACTTTACACTTAGCGATTAATCTAACAAGCATTGATCTATTATATAAATTAATTATTTATTCAATAATCTACTATCGTTCATTAATATGCTATCACTCATAATAACAAAAAATTAACAATATGTTATTAATTAATAATTCGCTCATTAATTCCTTCTTAAATTAATTAAATCATTATCATTTTCCATTCTCATACCACACAAGGCATTCTACGAGTTCATCACAATTTCTCCATATTTTCCTAATTATCATAAATTTAATTTGAAATTAATTGAATTACTCATCTCATAACACATAAATATTTATATTCAAATAATTTTTTTTATTATATCAATATTAATTAATTAATTAATTAATTTTATTCATGAAATTCACGGTTCTTACATCCCCCCCCCCTTATAAAAATTCAATCCTCGGAATTGATACAAGGTCACACAAATAGATGGGGATAGTCCCTTATCATCCTATCTTCTAATTCCCACGTGGCCTCCTTGGCATCGTGGTTTCGCCCAAGCACTATTACAGAAGATATAATTTTACTTCTTAATATCTGCTCTTTCCTATCTATTATTTGGACATAAATTTCTTCATACGCCAGGTTCTTCTCCACTTGAATGGGCTCATTGGGTTTCACATGCTTATAATTAGGCTTATATGATCGTAAGACAAAAACATGAAACACACTGTGGATATGTTCCAATTCAAGAGGTAAGGCTACCTCGTACGCCACTTTGTCTACTCTCTTCAATACTTCAAAAGGTTTCACGAACCTCAGACTCAATTCTTCTTTCTTACTTACTCTTATCTTCGCCTTACAGGGAAACACTTAAGAAATACATAACTACCGACTTCAAAATCTTGATTATGACGATGCCAATCTGCGTATTTCTTATGTTGATCTTTAGCTGCCACTAATCTGGCTCTTTTTGGTTTCACAACATCTGCCATTTGTCGTATTGAATCCTGTCCCGATTAAAGTCGTCGTTCTTTGGCCTCATCCCAACATAGCGGTGTTTTGGACTTTCTTCCGTAGAGAGTTTCGTACAATGGCATACCGATATTCGTATGATAATTATTACTATAAGTGAATTCTACCAAGGGTAAGTGATCTTCCCAGTTACCTTCGAAATCCATTATGCAAGCTCTAAGCATGTCTTCTAACATCAGTATTGTTCGTTCGCTCTGCCATCGAATTGAGGATGATAAGCAGTACTCAGCCTGAACTCTGTTCCCATTCTTTCCAGCAAGCTCTTCCAAAACTTTGATGTGGAGCGTGCGTTTCGATCAGAAATAATTGACACCGATATATCGTGTCGCGTATAATTTCGCTACTGATTTAATGGAATCGAATATTTATTGGTAGAAAGTGCATCGTCTTTTTCAATCGGTTGACGTATTCTACAACTTCTCGCCTCATATTGACCATCAAAGGTGTCTTTGAAGATCCCGGTACGTTTTCGTGCTTCCTGGGTGAACAAAATACGCCCAATTATGTGCCTCATGGAAACTCTTATCTCGCAATTTAGTTACGGTTGGCTCTCACACTCGATCTACAAATCTCAAGATACCATCATTATTTCTTTTGAACTTTTCCTATTTTTCTTGTTATTCCTTTACTCTATCCAATAACGTTGGACAACCCTCCATTACAAAATTTTCCTTTTGACTTTTTGGGTCCCTTCACTTCTATTTCCAATCTCTCTATCTTCCTGATTAGTTCCTCTCGAGCTATCATCTTGAATAATTTCTTCATTCCCTTTTTCTACTTAGTATGTCAGCTACTACGTTTGCCTTTCTCAAGCGATAGAGAATTTCGCAGTGGTAGTTTTCGGTTAGTTCCAACCACCTCCTTTGTCGCATGTGTAACTCCGTCTTTGTGAAGATATATTTTAGACTTTTGTGGTCTGTATCTATCTCACATTTCTCTCTGTATAAATAATGTCTCCAAATCTTTAACGCAAAACTACTGCCGCTACTCTAAGTCGTGAGTAGGGTATCGTTTTTCGTAGTCCTTTAATTGTCATAATGCATACGCAATGACCTTGCCATGTTGTATGCGCACATCCAAGTCCTTTGTACGACGCATCACTATACACCGCAAAACCTCCCGCATTATCTGGTAAGGATAATACAGGTACCTCGCTTAACCTCTTCTTCAGCTCCTTAAAACTTTCTTTATACTTCTTCTCCCAAATAAACTCCACCGTCTTCCTCGCTAGATTGGGGATAAATCTTTGATAGTACCAGCTAACCCTAAGAAACTTCATACTTCCGTCAGCGTCTTCGACTGCTCCGAATTACTTACCGCCTTTACCTTTGCCGTGTCTGACGTGCTCTAAAACTAACCTTCTCCATCCAAAATTGCACTTCAAAATTTTGCGTACATCTTCACCTTTCTCAATGCTTCTAATACCCTCTTCAGATGTTTAGCGTGCCCTTCCTAGATCTTGTCGTCTATTAATGGTAACAGGTACCTATTCTTAATTATCACCTTGTCCAACTCTCAATAGTCGATACAAAGTATTCTCGATCCATCCTTCTCCTTGACAAACAACACTGGTGCTTCCCAAGGGAAAGACACTTGGCTGAATATATCCTTTATCTAATATTTCTTGCAATTATATTGTTAAATCCTTCGTTTCTACCGGCGCCATACTTAATATGGAGCTTTCGAAATTGGTGCATCTTCTGGTACTAAATCTATTACGAAATTGCTTTCTTTGTCTGGCAGAAGGCCGGGAAGATCGTCTAGGAATACGTCTTGAATCTCTATTTCTACTGATATATTCTTTAGTTCTACTCCCGTTCTCTTAGTATCTACAATAAAGGTGAAAAAATCTACACTAACTTTTTTTAACAATATCTTGGCCTGCATCATCGTAAGGCAACACGATTGCCTAAGTGACGAGCTACCATAAAACACTATCTTAGACCGATTTGGAGTCTGAAGGCTCACACTTTTCTTCTGACAGTCAATTATCGTAGTATGGTTATGTAACAAGTCCATTCCTAGTATTCCATCAAACTCTCCAAATTTTATCGAAATAAAGCATATGCTTAGTTTATGTTTCCTAATTTATGCGTAAACATTACGGTAAATAATTTCTATGGGAATTACTTCCTTATTTGCAACTTCTATGTTCAAAGGATCTCCTAATCGTTCTTGGGTAACTTAGTCGTTTTGCGATTCTTCAGACACAAAGGGAAAGATAGCACTCAAATAAGATAATATATACACATTTATATTATTGATTAGGACATCACCTGACATTATAAATCAAAATGCCATTGCATCATGCATCATAACGTTAGTCGTACGTGGCATTGGTTCACTCGATTAAGCTGGTTCGATTATCGTCAGCTCCCCACTATGGCTTCCCTTGTTGCCGTCTTCTTTCTTCCTTCCTTTCTTTGGGCAGTTCTTAACCTGATGGTCCGTTGACCTATAAGTGAAGCATCCTTCGATCTTCTTCGGGTTTGGGCAATTCGGGGAAATATGTCCCTCCTGGCCACAGCTATAGCAAATGCCTCGTCCCTTCCATCACTCTCCTTGATGACTCTTTCCATATTTCGGGCAAACTTTGTTCTTTTTCTTGAGTCCTTCCCGATGACTTCCCATCGAATTGTTGTTGTTGTTGTTGTTCCGTCTTCTTTCATTTCCGTTTCCCTTCTCGTTTATTTCCTTCTGCCAATTACATATTTGACGTTCTTCAGATCCATACGCAAAACACTCTTTGGTTTTCTCCTGCCTAGGGCAGTTAGGAGAAATATGACCCTTCTCACCGCACTTATAACACACATGTTTTCCTTTCAAACACGCTCCCATGTGGTTCTTTCTACACTCCTTACAGGCTTCTACCTTCTTCTTTTGTGGTTGTCCTTCTCCTCTTACATACTTATTTTCATTCCACTTCCTCTTGAAATTTTTACTGCTACCATTACTACTCTCTTCCATCCTACCTTCTTTCACTTTCTTTGAAATATTAATCCCTCCTCCTTAAGTTAAATTAATATCTTTTCCTACCTCTAAAGTTTTTGTTTGTCTCTTCCTAAAATCATTGATTCCTTCTTCAAAAGCACTTACTATGAGATTTACCAATTGTTGTAAGGGTTCTTGATTCAATTCTCTATCTCCATTCTCCGTCGCTTGACGAGTCTCTTCTCCTTGGGGTATCGACATTTCTGTATACAAATAAAACGGTATTATCATTCCTTTATTACACATCTAATACTTCTTTATACTTCTTAAGACGTATAAGTTTTGTTGATATTCTCCCTTGTTATTATTTAACAAAATCTGGTCACTACGCGCATGTTTAATAAAAACATGCCACATGAAAAACATATCACATCGCATAGCATAGCATTTTTCTAGTTTCATTACATACCCCTCTCGGGCACCACTAAAGTTGGGGTTAGAAAGATACTTTCCTAAAATTGGGATTTACAATAACTGTTCCATATCTATAAACATCTATTGTATCACTCGCGACTATTATTCTAATAACTACCTAACTACCTTTCCTTTCACTATGCCTGCATCTATTAGTTACTAGTTAGAAGGTCTAGAATTTCACCTTCAACTATTGTATCTTACTCTTCATTTCTGAGTTCTTAGTTACTACATTTCTCGCACATGCCCTAATCCCGAAAGAAAACTTCACTGTGGATTTTGGTTTATATTTTGACTCCGCTTATGACCTCATCCTCTCCTATGTTAGGGTTACTGCCGTAAAAGGCTTAACTACTAGGGGTGTTGCGGACACCACATGTATATCACATGGTTCCTCCTCCATGACCCTACTAGGTTTACCTATCTCTGACATCTATAATCACGAAACCAATAAGCTTTATTATCATCTCCGAATAAAACATAATTTCATTGTATGGAATTAAAATATATTTCATAACACTACTAGCTTTCTAAGAAAACTCTACATGAGTTTTATCTCCTTCTATTCTCTAAATTCTTCTAAGGTTATAGCCTAAGGACTCGCTCCTAAGGTTTATAACCTACAGCTTTGATACCAACCTGTGACACCCCCAAATTCGGACTGCCATAGTCTCGAATTTGGTTCGTCACGTGCTAATTCTAATAACAACTAAAATCTCAAACAATGGAATAATAGAATAATTTACATTGATATAACATAATTATTTTCGTCCCATGTCTCGAAACTATTACTAATACACTTCATAACTTAATCCAAACATATCATAATACATAACATTAATTAAGTCTTAATACAACATAAAGGAAACATCCTAATATAGAAGAGCACAGCTACTTCATAGCCTTGCCTTCGCTCTTGTCCTGTCCTGGAGTTCCACCTTGCCCTGCCCTAACTGAAATATTTATGGGAAGCAAGAGTGAGCAACAAATTTGCACAGCAAGTAATATGCCAATAAATGTGAACATGTGTATATACAGTTCTTAATCTCAAGGTAAAACGATAATTAATAGCTCAGGAGATCAAATAAGAATGCTGTGAACAAAATAAATATCAATGACTTCCAAATCTATTCTGTGCAGTTAAATAAGAACCACTACGGGTCGAGAAGTTATTACAGGATTCAAAGGTTTTAACAAGTTCAAGTGAATAAATAGATATCATTGAGTGTCACTATGGACCAAGAATTAATAGAAGAATCCAAGGAATTAAAAGTTTCAAGTTACTAAATAGTAGATACTGAGTGGTCGCTAAGAACCACGAACTTCTACTAGAATCACCAAAAATATTTCTAGTAACCCAAACAAGTACAATTAGGGGATCAGCCTAACGTACCTGGTGTTATGCATAACTTATCCTACTATTGTCGGCACCCGGCTATATAGTTCTCCTTTTTATGAGGGTTGTTCATCGTAGTCAATTTATAAGAGTCCGCACCAAGGCAATTGATGTGGATTGCTTTCTAATTCATGATATTGGTCTAGCTGAATCAAATGGCGTAGATAATTTCAACAATGTATATAAGAACAATTTATAAGTTCAATTCTCAAAATATAATTCGAAGAATATAATCGTGATTTAAATTAAGCTATGAAATATTAATTTATAAGACAAGAATTATTCTAGCACTTATTTACTCGTACGACCAATAATAGTACAAGCATAAATACATGTTCAATGAAGAGTATGGATCGAATACTTGCTCAAAAAAAATAGTCTGGATACTTGCATTCAATATATAAATAAAATGAAGTTAGGAACCTTGCTCGATAAAAGTAGGGTAAGAACTTGCATCAAAGAGATAAGGTTTAGATACTTGCACAAAATCCAACGTTGTGTAAGTTAGGAGACTTGCCTTAAATGTAGTTTACCAAAGTATAGCTTATCAACACTTTTCGAATCATATTATAACATAGTTATATATATAGGACATTTATTAGTTATGTACATTTGATACACAAACTTATTATGTAAATTAGACATACACACATAATTCTAACTTAGTCGTATAATCCTTTACGTCCGTCATTACGCACTTAACATACACGTAGCACAACATACTATGAAACCAATTAACATAATTTGTAATCGTCATTTGACTTAACATTTGAAAGTTTATAAATATTTATCAATTCTATATGGTTTTATCTTATCATGCTCATTGACACTTTGAAGAATGTTCTGGACATGTATTATAGATTAGGATAACAATACAAACATGCATCAAGTTTATATTACAATTAAGTAGGGTCTGAAAATTCTGCAGATTGGCCCAATCGCGCTTGGTTTGCATTACAGAGTGGCGCGGCCGCGCTGCTCCTAGTTCAAACCAAGACATGGCTGCTTCCGCAGAATTCAAGCTTAACCTGATAATGCACTTAGATAATGATTTACGCGAAACACACATGTCAGGATGCTTATAACTAGGTTCGACCCCATATCATCTTTAACATAGTTGTTATCCATTCTCATTCAATCAAGGCTTGAAGTGTTCAATTAACAAGTCTCTTATGTTTAATCTTTATACATATGCTATGAGGTCACTAAGTATTATTTACACATTTTCAAGTTATTTTAGTCATGCATCTCATGTTCTATGGTTCCACTTTTATAACATTCGTCTCAAGTCATGCTCAATTAGTTTACAATGTATAAGATTAGTTAGGCATTCATGTCAATCATGTATATAGGCATAACACACCCTAACATGATGGTCAAATTTCAGAATACTTGTAACATAGTTATTGACAAAACTAGTTTTCAAACTCTTACGGTTTCTTTTGAAAATCTCATGTTAACCAACCAAGTATGCAAAGCTACTTCACTTACTATACATCATGCTTTCATATATATGTAACTAGACCACACAAGTATGCTCACAAGTTCATAACTCAAAGTGTATATAGTTTATCAAGTTTATATTTGAAACTCTACGCTTTCTTTTAGAAGGTTGTCAAAACCATTTAAGCCTACAAGGTAAGTCCACATATTTTATATCATGCTTTCATGCTTATGTAATATGTAATCAGATCATAATATAATGTTTTCAAGTTTAGAATTTAAAGTATACATGGCTCATTGAGTTCGCACTTTGAAACTCAATTTCCCTTTGGAAACCAAGCTATGGTAAGTGGTTGCGTGCAAGGTCACTTATGTCAGCATATCAGGGACTTAAATAGTCATAATGAATTCATACTAGCATGCTTCCTACACCAGAAGGCATAAAAAGCCATCAACTTGTTTTGCAGAAGGGCGCGGTCGCGGCCTGTTTGTACTAGGGAGTGGCGCGGCCGGTTCCAACCCAAGAAGCTTTCTGCTGGTGCAGAGCTTCAAGCCAACTCAAATTTCATCATGTAACAATCTTACTAACTATCATATTACACATATAATGTGACATCCCTGATTTTTAAGAATTTATAAATGAGAATTTAATAAATAAAATTCTTATTATGAGATGTTTCGAGTTTTAATATGTGTATACGTGTCATATGTTGTGAAATATGTGATTTGGTGTGAAAAAAATTGTATATATTAATTTTAATATTTATTAAAGTAAATAAATATTTTGATTGAATTATTTATTAAGATTATATGATTATTATGGAGTAATGTAATTAAGTGTAATATATTAATTAAATAAATATTTAATATTTAATTTAATTGACGTAACGATTTTATGTTATAGTTCTAATTTAATTGGGATAATTAAACTAGATGAGTTATGTGATGAGTGTTACGTGAAATTATAATTAGCGAGTAATTATAATTATGTGAAAATTTTTTGTGATTAATTGATGTTAACTTTTAATTAATTAAATTAGAATGTTAAGATTTAATTAATTAGAAGTGTAACATCAAGAATATGTGTTAAAGGATTTATTAAAAAGAATTAAAAGAATTTTTAAAACATTTTCCTAAACAAGGCCCTTACTTTTGTTTTAAACCTGTTTTACCCAAACAAGGCCTTAACTACTAAAAATCTATTTTTTAAAATAACTTATTTTGCCAAACAAGCCTTAGGGCTTTTTAAATTCTAAATGTGTAACATATATTATTAATTATAATTATTAAAATTATGGTCATTATGTTATAAGTTATATATTTATAATTAAGTAATATATGTATATGTAAGTTATACCTATATTACAATATACGTTAGATTGCTAAGTGTTAGTTAGTTAGAAAAGAGAAAAGAACAAAACAAAGAAGAGAAGGAAAAGAGAAGAAGAAGGAAGAAGAAGAAGAAAGATATGAAGCTTGAGATAGCATCATCCCCTTCGTTCCAATAAGCAAAGTAAAAGGTAATAATCTAGCCCTAGAAACTCTAGTTTATTATTTCTTGAGTTCTTCATAAAAGAATGGATTTTTAGGATTAATTTGTTAAGGATCTATAATATAGGTTCGTGAGTCTGAATAATTTGGTCTATGTGGTTATAAGTGAGTTTTCAATAATCAAATCCACGAAAACAAGTTTTACATGGAGAATTGTGTTCTTATGAATTTTTATTATATTGGTTGATTTTAGAATGGTAAATTGATGATTTAGTTAAATATATTAATATGCAAAATTGAAAGATGTTCATGATACTAATTTCAATAATGAAAATCATACATGTATTGTGAATTTAATTGGTTGAGAATTGGATTTATGGTAAATTATTTTGATAAAAGTATGAATTTTATGAAACTAGTAAAATTGGTTTTTAAAACCTTTAATTTTGATTTCTTAAATGAATTCTGTGAGTTGACTATGAAGATTAAGTTTAAATTACGATAATATATCAAGAATCGAACAAAACATGCTTTGAATCATGTGATTTGGGTTAAAAACGAACTCATAGTGTCAATTTTCGTCAAGAACGCTTAATAATGGTGTTTTCTTCAAAATCATAAAAATTAGGCGCGTTGATTATGTGTTTGTGGTGTTATTGTATGTTAAAATCATGTTAGAAGTGTAGGAATTTGTTTGTATAAAGTTTCATGTACATTGTGTTAGTTAAAATCGGACTTTGGTGCGAAGAAATAAGCCAAATTGGCTTATTTCTCTGCAAGTTTGCAAGCCGGGGAGCCCAACAGTAGGGTGCCCCACCCCAGCGGGGCTTTTAGACTTGGGGGACCCGCACCAGCTGGGTAACATGCTATCCAGAGTGGTCCAAGTGTTGTAATGCAAAATTATTTTGACCTTCTGTAGTAAAACGAGCATAACTTATTGATACAAACTCCGATTGAGGAGATTCAAGATGATCCGGAACGAGCACGAGTAGGCCTACAACTTTTGTTCTTTAACGTGTTTTATTTGAGGCCGTTAGCAGGGGTCAAAATGGTCATATTTGGGACTGATGTATATTTAGAGGAAATCGGAGGGCGTCGGACATGCACATACGCAAGTATAGTGCTGTCGACGATAATAGATGTTGTTCTAAGTTATAAAACATGAATGTTAGTAAATATAATGATGCTTAACATTAATTAATGATGTATTAGATAAGTTAGATAAGCACACTAAGCACACACAAGAGAGACAATTCGGGCGTGTGACGAATGAACGTCGAAACGCCGTGACAAGTGTTAATGAACGTAAAAAGTGTTTTAAGTCAAATAGAATAAGCATTATATGATATGAAATGGGGTTAATATAAAACCCATAAGTAGTCCTAGCAAGACTTAAATATTTGAATAAATTTCGAATATTACTAAAAAGGAAATATAGTGAGATATAAGTCGAAAGTTAACACAATCAAATTGAACGTTGTGTATTGCTGTGTTACTTTATTTATTATGAGATGTATGCTGAGTATATTTATTATGTGTTACGTGATGCATGAAAACTGTTACTTCTTGCTGAGCTGTCGAGCTCATTCTTGCAAATAACCATTTTTGCAGGTCAAGGATGCAAGGTAATGAGACGTGCTAGTTGAATGTTAAGATCAATAGTGATGCAAGAAATTATTTATTCTAGATAAGTAATGTAATTGTTTTAAATGTAATATGATTGTTAAATTGTAAGTTGAAATATCCGATGTATATGGATATTGTTTTATGATGTAAGACTTTGTATAGTCATTTTGTTGTAACGATTCATAATATAGATTTGAATCGAAGAGATGTAATGTAAAGGTTGCGATTCAGTGCAATAAAGAAAGATTTTATAAAAGTTTTAAATATTATGCATTTTTAGTGAATTTAATAACGAATAATTATGTAAAGATAGATTAAAGTTGTATTGTTAACGATCGGGAAGTAGAATATTATTGTATGAATTTTGGGGTCGTTACAGTGGTATCAAAGCTATAGGTTATACACCTTAAGTAAGAGTACCTTAGGATATGACTTTAGAGAATAAGATATTAAGTTTAAGTTACGTATAACGAAAAGGTGATTTTTTTCACATGCATAGAAGTGTAGGATGTGTGAAGTCCTAGCGATGTTATAAGAAGAAGATTAGAATGGCGAGGAATAAAACCTCGAATAAAATATTGAGCTATATGAATGAAGTTAGAAAGTTCTTAAAGGAAGAGTTAATAAATAAACAAGAAGATTCAAAAAATAATCTTGAAGAGATACAGAGATAAGAATCAGGAGTTGACTAACTCCAATAATAAAGATGATGAATATCGATGAATAGACAGAGTCTGTAATACTAAAAGTATAAAAGAAATCATAGTATGATACGATGAGAGGTAAGATAAGAAGTTTTTAAAACAAAACGATAATGAGATAAGAAAAGAATCATAAGAAGATGATTATAGAATAAGATCATGACGTGATCTTTTAAAGTTGAAAGACAGATGGTCTGTAATGATTGAATAGTTATAGTTTGAGACTATAACTAGAATGTACTATGATATAGTACGAGATTACTCACGAGGAGTTATAAATGATGAGATACAGAAGTCTGTATCGAGTATAGAGCGAGAAGTTATGTGTAAGATAGAGTTACGTGAGATTTCAACTGAGGACTCATGTGGTAGCCGAGTTGTACAAATCTTTATATGTGCAGGGGTTTTGTTCTTACACTTGGTTTATCATATTGATAATCGTTGGAATACGGGTGTCGCGCTATCGATATATATATGGTGAGAAGGTGATTCTTGTCCCATGTTTATATTTGATAATTAGAGTCAATAGAGATTAGATTAGATGATATTAAGATTGAAGTAGATGATCTTATGGTTAGGCGAGTTCTTAAAACTCATACTTATGGTAAGTTCGTGACTCATAATCGTATGTATGTTTTTGAACCCCTAAGCATATGGATAGTCCCTGATCAGTTCTTTGACTGCGTATTGCTAGGATAAGTTCTTAAACTCATATTATTGTGGCAAATTCCTGAACTCCCAAAGTGTGGTAAGTTTGATGAACTATACTGGGTATAGAAAGGTTATAGTATAGAAAGCATTGATGTTGTTTAAGATTGATAGAATGTTTAAGTAATGATGGAGTAAAGATTTAATTGATGGAGAAAGTTTTTATATTCTAAATCTCCTAGCTTTGCTAGATTTTCAAAATTTATTGACTTCGTGCTGATGTTGCACTTCTGTTTTTCTTGAAAAACATTGGATTAAACGATGGAACCAATGAATTTTTAAAATACGTGCTATTATTCACATGTCTGTGCTAATTGCTTCAACTAGACAAAAAAGAAAAAAAATGATTTTAAATCTTCAAAATGTATTTTATATGCATCATTTGATATGGTGTAGAAATAATAATCGAGAAAGTTATCAATACAGTTAAACCTAGTGTTGGATGTGATCGTATGATCGTCAGCCCACTATGATATGATGTAGTATGACGACGTCGTGCAATGACGAAATGCTCAACGTATCATTACTACGATACGGTATCAGGGTATTATGAAAAAGATTTACTTATTATTTTTAGTTTTCTTAAATTATATATATAAAAAAATTATTTTTAAATAAATAAATAATTATTTTGTTGGGTAAAAATATATATGTATATATATATATATATATATATTTTGATTGATGTCCGAACTGTTGTTAGAAGTCTATGCTATTTGATTTAGCTAGACACATATTGAAAGATGTTTATGAACTTCGAGCGTTCTTGGTCAAACTATGCCAAACCAAATTATTTTGGTGTGGATTCAGATGTTAAGACGCTGAGGTGAACAACCCTATAAAAGGGGATATGTTATCAAAGACAATAGTTTCGAGTGTAACGCATATAGTCGTTACAATGTATTACGTTTGGGCCCGACGTAGGGGTACGATAGGCTGGCCACCTAGAGTACCGATGCGGTTTTATAGTGTGAAGTACCGGGGGTGAAACACTATTAAACCTAGAAAGAAGTTCAAAGTCTTGTGACCACTCAGCATGATTTGGAATCCTTTAAATTCCTGAGTTATTTATATCGCTTGACAATTATTGAGCAATTGTGGAAGTTTCTTATTATTCTGAAGGAGAATGTAGCGAGAAGGATATTCCTTAGAAAAAAGTAGTGGTAGAACGCTTTAATCCAGTGAATGAAAATATTAAAATTTCGAGGACGAAATTCCTAGAAGAAGGGGTGAATGTGATAACCCGAACAATTATAGATGGTGAGTTATGAAGTATATGAATTCTACGAGTAGAGTATATAGTAATGATCCATAGAAAGGAAACGAACGAGTTAAAGAATATATAATATTTGATATATGATTGTGTTTAATTGAAGGTTATGTAATAAAACCTAATAGTTGTTGGAGAAATGAATGAAGTATATATATATATATATATATATATATATGTGTGTGTGTGTGTGTAAATTTTTTTGCTAAGTTAACATGTTGAAGTTACTCAACAATAAAATTGTGAAAGAGATTTTTTGTGAAAACCGAGTAAGGGAGGTTTCGTTGATTTCGAGGACGGAATCCTTATAAAGAGGGAAGGATGTGACATCCCGGATTTTTAAGAATTTATAAATGAGAATTTAATAAATAAATTTTTTATTATGAGATGTTTCGAGTTTGAGTATGTGTATACGTGTCATATATTGTGAAATATGTGATTTGGTGTGAAGAGAATTGTATATATTAATTTTAATAGTTACTGAAGAAAATAAATATTTTGATTGAATTATTTATTGAGATTATGTGATTATTATGGAGTAATGTAATTAAGTGTAATATATTAATTAATTAAATATTTAATATTTAATTTAATTGACGTAATGATTTTATGTTATAGTTCTAATTTAATTGGGATAATTAAATTAGATGAGTTATGTGATGAGTGTTACGTAAAATTATAATTAACGAGTAATTATAATTACGTGACAATTTTTTGTGATTAATTGATGTTAACTTTTAATTAATTAAATTAGAATGTGAAGATTTAATTAATTAGAAGTGTAACATCAAGAATATGTGTTAAAGGATTTATTAAAAAGAATTAAAAGAGTTTTTAAAAACTTTTCCCAAACAAGGCCCTTACTTTTGTTTTAAACCTATTTTACCCAAACAAAACCTTAACTACTAAAAATCTGTTTTTTAAAATAACTTGTTTTGCTAAACAAGCCTTAGGGCTTTTTAAATTCTAAATGTGTAACCTATATTATTAATTGTAATAATTGTAATTATTATAATTATGGTCATTATGTTATAAGTTATATATGTATAATTAAGTAATATATGTATATGTAAGTTATACCTATATTACAATATACGTTAGATGGCTAAGTGTTAGTCAGTTAGAAAAGAGGAAAGAACAAAACAAAGAAGAGAAGGAAAAGAGAATAAGAAGGAAGAAGAAGAAGAAGAAGAAAGATGAAGAAGAGGGAAGGAAGCTTGAGATAGCATCATCCCCTTCGTTCCAATAAGCAAAGCAAAAGGTAATAATCTAGCCCTAGAAACTCTAGTTTGTTATTTCTTGAGTTCTTCATAAAAGAATGGATTTTTATGATTAATTTTTAAGGAATCTATAATATAGGTTCGTGAGTATGAATAATTTGGTCTATGTGGTTATAAGTGAGTTTTCAGTAATCAAATCCATGAAAACAAGTTTTACATGGAGAATTATGTTCTTATAAGTTTTTATTATATTGGTTGATTTTAGAATGGTAAATTGATGATTTAGTTATATGTATTAATATGCAAAATTGAAAGATGTTCATGATACTAGTTTCAATAATGAAAATAATACATGTATTGTGAATTTAATTGGTTGATAATTGGATTTATGGTGAATTATTTTGATAAAAGTATGAATTGTATGAAACTAGTAAAATTAGTTTTTAAAACCATTAATTTTGATTTCTTAAATGAATTCTGTGAGTTGATTATAAAGATTAAGTTTAAAGTAAGATAATATATCAAGAAACGAACAAAATATGCTTTGAATCATGTGATTTGGGTTAAAAACGAACTCACAGTGTCAATTTTCGTCAATAATGCTTAATAATGGTGTTTTCTTCAAAATCATAAAAATTAGGTGCGTTGATTATGTGTTGTGGTGTTATTCTATGTTAAAATCATGTTAGAAGTGTAGGATTTTGTTTGTATAAAGTTTCATGTACATTGTGTTAGTTTAAATCGGACTTTGGTGCGAAGAAATAAGCCAAATTGGCTTATTTCTTTGCAAGTTCGCGAGCCGGGGAGCCCAACAGCAGGGTGCCCCGCCCCAGCGGTGCTTTTAGCCTTGGGGGACCAGCCCCAGCGGGGTAACATGCTATCCAGAGTGGTCCATGTGTTGTAATGCAAAATTGCTTTGACCTCCTGTAGTAAAACGACCATAACGTTTTCATACAAACTCCGATTGAGGAGATTCAAGATGATATGGAACGAGCACGAGTAGACCTACAACTTTTGTTTTTTAACTTTTTTATTTGAGGTCGTTATCAGGTGGTCAAAATGGTCATATTTGGGGCTAATGTGTATTCGGAGACAATCGAAGGGCGTCAGACATGCACATACGCAAGTATAGTGCTGTCGACGATAATAGATGTTGTTCTAAGTTATAAAACATGAATGTTAGTAAATATAATGATGCTTAACGTTAATAAATGATGTATTAGATAAGTTACATAAGCAACCTAAGCACACACAAGAGAGACGATTCGGGCGTGTGACGAATGAACGTCGAAACGCCGTGACAAGTGTTAATGAACGTAAAAAGTATTTTAAGTCAAATAAAATGAGCATTATAAGATATGAAATGGGGTTAATATCCCATAAGTAGTCCTAGCAAAACTTAAACACTTGAATGAATTTTGAATATTACTAAAAAGGAAATATAGTGAGATATAAATCAGAAGTTAACACAATCAAATTGAACATTGTGTATTGATAGTAGGAAGGGTTATGAGATGTAGATTAAAAGTTTACATTACAACTACTATGTGTTGCTGTGTGACTAATAGTTGATGTGTATGATTATATAATTGTGTAGGACACGTGAAGTGCAGATAGCTGTAAGCTGTAATCTGTTATTGGTAAACAACGATCAAGGCAAGTCTTTCGGTTCTTATTTTCTATGTGAACTTGATGATGAACTGTTTTAAATTGTATTGCAAAGAGCATGATATGTTATATATGTTGTAAGCATGAAATGTTAAAGTCAATTTATGACTACATTGATTGATTAAAAAATATTGATTCAGTAAGGAACTCAATCTTTATAATTGTTATATGAATTAAAGCATGTATGCCATGTTACTTTATTTATTATGAGATGTATGCTGAGTATATTTGTTATGTGTTACGTGATGCATGAAAATTGTTAGTTCTTACTGAGCTGTCGTGCTCACTCTTGCAAATAACCATTTTTGCAGGTCAAGTATGCAAGGTAATGATACGTGCTAGTTGAATGTTAAGATCATTAGTGATGCAAGAAATTATTTATCCTAGATAAGTAATGTAATTGTTTTAAATGTAACATGATTGTTAAATTGTAAGTTGAAATATCCGATGTATATGGATATTGCTTTATGATGTAAGACTTTGTATAGTCATTTTTTTGTAACGATTCATGATATAGATTTGAATAGAAGAGATGTAATGTAAAGGTTGCGATTCAGGGCAATAAAGAGAGATTTTATAAAAGTTTTAAATATTCCGCGTTTTTAATAATTTTAATATTGAATAATGATGTAATGATAGATTAAAGTTGTATTGTTAACGATCGAGAAGGAGAATATTATTGTATGAATTTTGGGGTCGTTACATATAACATATCTATATATCATGCTAGCTCCTTATCACATATCAATTTCAACTATTACATGCTAATTTTTATGAATCATTGAACTAGAAACTAAGAATACAAGGTAAGGTTTATACCTCTTGAGCTTAATGTGGACAGAATTCCTCTCAATGTAATTACCTCCCTCTCTCTATAACACTTAGCAATAACTTTCAGCAACAAAGGAATGGAGGGGAGTTCTCAATTTATAGGAAACTTACTAACCAGGTCAAGCCATTGTCTAAGAAATCAAACCATTGGAGGAAGAGAGATCATGTTGGGCAATTGAGGAGTTGGTGGTTCACTATTAAGACCACACCCCTCACCATCATCACTATCATTGAAGCTAATTGGAGTTGGTGAGTAGAAGTAGGATAGGCCATTGGCTTTTACGTGAAGGAGAATAGAGGTGCCACTCAATTTGGGACAATTTCATTCTCAGGAACTTAGCATGTAGGAAATGAAATAATGCTACATACTATAGGTTATTATACATATACATATTAGATACACTTAAGTTAAATACACATATATGTATACTTAGGTTTAAATCCAATTGGGTGCATATATGGGTTTTAATGTTATAATAATATTACATGGTAGCAAATTGGGGTACATGTATTTACATCAAAATATAATCCATGTATATTTTGATAATGCCAAATTATGATTTAATTAGGTAGCGACATACCATATCATCATATATCTTATTATTTCAATTATGTTTAATTATTGAAATAATTATTAACATCAAATATTTATATAGTCTAATTTAATATTTCATAAAGTGCACTATCAATGTAACTCATATGTTTTATTATATCTTATTATATAGTTTTACATATTCCATAGTCACTTGTGGTGTCACACTACACTTGATATAATATAGTTTGGTTCAACATTGCACAGTGTACACATAACATCATTGCAACTCTATTATTTCAATTATATTAATTCATTGAAATAATCATTAAGTAATAATTGTTTATTTAGTTTATTATAATATTCATGAGGTACACATTTATTGTAGCCACACATCACATATTGTCACATATGCATTATATACTCACATATACATGTTGTCATATAAACACTATTATGTAAGTTACATAATTCATTAAATCTTAATATATAGTTTCTATATATCATATTGTCACATTAAAGTGTCACACTATACTTTCTATTATCTAGGTGTAGTTACTATACAATATGTGATTTACAAAACTTTACACTTAGCGATTAATCGAACAAGCATTGATTTATTATATAAATTAATTATTTATTCATTAATCTACTATCGTTCATTAATATGCTATCATTCATAATAATAATAAATTAACAATATGTTATTAATTAATCATTCACTCATTAATTCCTTCTTAAATTAATTAAATCATCATCATTTCCAATTCTCATGCCACACAAGGCATTTTACGAGTTCATCATAATTTCTCCATATTTTCTTAATTATCATAAATTCAATTTAAAATTAATTGAATTACTCATCTCATAACACATAAACATTTATATTCAAATAATTTTTTTTATTATATCAATAATAATTTATTTAATTTTTTTATTCATGAAATTCATGGTACTTACTGTAGACACTCAAAATTTTTCTTGCCCCAATACTAACTCGGTAGGAGGGCAAAATCATTAATTAATCCAAATTCGGCCACTAACGCCAGTCCGTCAACCTAAATCTGATTCCCCATATCGGTAATCAAGTTCTGACAGTCAATCGGACCATCAATCAAGCTCTGACAGTCAATCGGACCATGAATCAAGTTTCGATAGTCAATCAGAACATCAATCAAGTTCCGACAGTCAATCGGACCATCAATCAAGCTCTGACAGTCAATCGGACCATCGATCAAGTTTCGACAGTCAATTGGACCATCAATCAAGCTTTGACAGTCAATCGGACCATCAATCAAGTTTCGGCAGTCAGTCAAAACATCAATCAAGTTTCGACAGTCAATCGGACCATCAAGCAAGCTCCGACAGTCAATCGAACCATCAATCAAGCTCCGACAGTCAATCGGACCATCAATCAAGTTCTGACAGTCAATCAGACCATCAATCAAACTTTGACAATCAATTGGACCATCAATCAAGTTTTGACAGTCAATCGGACCATCAATTGAGCTCTGACAGTCAATCGGACCATCAATCAAGCTTCGACAGTCAATCGGACCATTAATCAAGCTCTGACAGTCAATCGGACCATCAATCAAGTTCCAACAGTCAATCGGATCATCAAGATCAACCCCGGTCTCTACCCGGGAGGTTAAAATCAACCCCGGTCTCAACCCAAGAAGTCAATTCAACCCCGACAGCAACCCGGGAGGTATCAATCAACCCCGGTCTCAACCTAGGAGGTATTAATCAACCCCGGTCTCAACCCGGGAAGTCAAGATCGAGCCCAGTCTCAACCCGGGAGGTACCAATCAACCCCGACCTCACTATCAGGACATGTCAAGCCATCTCCGATCTCAATCCGGGAAACACCGTTAATCCCTGAAAGCAACCCGGGAAGTTAAACTCGACCTTGATTTCAACCCGGGACGTCAGGTTAGCTTCAAACATCAACCTGAAGCATCAAAACAACTCCAGAGAAAAACATGAAATGAGCACGTCAGACTCAGAGACAACGTTGAGGTTAAAAGACTCGACTGGGATCCAAGTCTTGGAATAAGCTCCCGGAAGTCAACCAGCGACCATGCCGACACTAAAGGCAGCCCTAGGAGGGTTATAACGGTCATTTCATCAACACTCAATCGACTTGGTTAAACTCAAGCCAAATCAATGCCGCCAAGTAAGAATGAATCCTAACGACGATCCCGAGTGGCAACTACGCATGACAGGTCAACGGACAAACTACATGGACTCAAAGACCTATTTATGAACCCATCTTCCTGGACTCGAAAAATGTTTTTTCCCATGTCATTGCGACACTCTCGATGAGAGCTTTCCAAAAAGGTATCGAACGCCTCAAACGGACGCTCCGATAAAAAGTTAGAAAGTTTTTGACCAGACATCACATTGCTCGGAGTGCACGTACTTCGAGACGACCAAGCCGGGCATGTGGGCCACACCTAGGGGAGCCGCAGCTCTACCTGTGACTGCTGCAGGTAGAGTGGAGGCTCCCTGGCCCATAAAAAAAATGTGCCCCCCCCCCGTTTATTTCAAAAAAAACTCCAAAACGCAGCGAAGCCCTGCCAATTTGATTTTCTGACTTTTACACCTCTTCCAAACCTAAATATTTTAACTCCAACACGTAGATATACCCATATACTACCACATATCAAAAAACCACCGGTAGATTTGGGCGTTTAAAGCCTACGATTCGGCAAAAAGCCTGCATTGCGGTTCATTGTAAGTATTTTTATGATCAGAAAGTCAATACTACTACTTTGCACTGCTTTACACTTGCACACAAAGTTTCATCATCTAAATATACCCGAAACTTAGATCCGTGGTCGTTTTTGTCAAAAATTGATACATTTTTGTCTATAAACTTCGTTTTCAACATTTTTACAACTCGGATTGACGATCCGTCAGCTCCAATAGTTTTAATACACCAGCACGCACATTCTGGCAACTTCGCTGGATTGGGTTATCTTCCCAGTCTGGGTTTGGACCTCTTTTGTATATATTTAACTGTAAATGTACTAACATTTCAATTCTGTCAAGCCCGGATGTAAAATCCGAGGTAGTTTATCACTTTTATATATATTTACGCATATATAAGCGACATTTACCATCACTGGTACTCATAACAGTCCTGGTTGATTACATTTCTGTCAATATATATATATATATATATATATATATATATATATTTTCAGTCGGCCTGGACTATTTCGTGGCCATTTTGCTGCTTTTGCACACTTTCCCATACTGGGTGCTCTTCCTAGTCACTAGGTGACTATTTTTCTGTCAATTTCAATTCCAATATGGGCACAGGCGTGAAAACCCGTCGCCCTTTTTACTGTTTATATATATATATATATATTATATTTCTGTCACAGCCTGGATTATTTCGTGGCTATTTACAATTTATATATATATATTTCAATTCTAGTCCGGGCTTGCAAATAAAAACCCATCGCCCTTTTACAGCTTTTATATATATAATTATATACATTGCTTTATTCAATTCATTCAACTGCTGCATTTAACATTCATTTGTATATGAATTTGCACTGATTTTTTTGCGGGCAGACTAGATTTATCCAAATCTCGCCAATTCTACATTTAAACGGTTCAAACAGGTCTCGACAGAACCTGGAAGCTATAATGGCTGAGATTTCTTTAAATCTAGTTATTTTTATAGTTTCAGCTTCAAAAGCAACCTCGCGTCCCTTAGATCGCTATCTAGTAAGAACGAGATGCTTCGGCCGTGCGGACCGGGATTTACTAAATGAATACCTGGTTTTGGCTATTTTTGGATATTCATCTGTTTTTGTACAAATTCGAACCGTGCAGGTTTTCTAGCCATTCATATGCGAGCCTAGGAATCGTGAGATTCATGATCAAACTGATCAGAATCTGATTCCCATGATGGACAAACTCCGATTTACAGATGTACCCTATCGATTTTTCTGTAAAATGAACATGCACAGACCTTAAAACGGTTATCCGGATTTAAGGTGTCAACATAGCGAAAATATGGATTGTCGTGTCAGCGTTCCTCCGATGGTTTCCATACCCATAAGGAGACCAACACTTTATATTTCTGTGGTCGAGGATGCTTCGCAGCCCGACAAATCACCACTTGCATGCACCCTTAAGGCTATAAAAGATAAAATTGAGAGTAGCAATATGCTTCACTTCATATGTCAGCGTAAGGGTTTGATAAAACCAGCTTTCAAAACATCACTGTTAATTCAATTCAAAAGCTTTTGCAAATCAAATTAAATGCTTTTTGCAAATTAAATCAAAGACTGATTTTCAAAATCTAATCAAACCCTTTGTATATAGGCTCAACGAAGCCTGTCAAAGCTTTCAATCAATCCAAAGGCCCAATTTTTAAATAGCATTCACTCACGCATTCCAGTTTTAAAGGAAATATTCAAAAGATTGTGGTACCGTGTTTACACGGGAGTCGTGGGGTGCCTAACACCTTTCCCAGAATTAACCAAGCTCCCAAACTCTAAACTCTAATTTCAAAAATTAAGTTTCGACAGTGTCTAACAATTGGGCCTCTTTTCAAAAAATCAAATTTGATTGAGTTGGTAAAACCATTTTCAGAACTACCAACTGGCGAATCTGTTTAAATCAAATCGTCGACATATACACATGTTGGCCTCTTTCCTAAAAATCCGTCAAAACCTTTTTCGCAATAAAAAGAATAAGGGTAGAGATAACTTAAGAAGATCTATTTGAGAAAACTCGGGTTATAAACTGACCCGCGGGATTCTTAAATTTTCCAACATCGACACTTATAGTGTATACTTGCACACATATATTGATCGGGAAAACGAACAACAAGTTTTTGGCGCCGTTGCTGGGGATTTAGTTTAATAATTTTTGCCAACATTAGCTTCAATCAAATTAGTCTTAATTTAAATAATTTATTTTAGTTTTTAACTCTCTTCCTATATTTCTCTCTTTTTTAGGTACCATGGATGATTTTACTTACTAATGGTCGTACACAAGGGTGATTCAACCAAGGGAAATAGGGATTGGACTCAACCCAATTTCTACATTATTAGCACAACTTGAGACACTTTCGAGGAAGTTGGACGTCGTTGTAACCCAACGTACCTAAAAGATAGTAGTTACATGTGACTATTGTGCTGGTAAACATCCGAGTCATCAGTGCACCGTCAGTTTTGGACAAGTGCAGTATGGGGGTGATTACTTCAACCACGATGCTTATCCCAGTTATCATAAAGATTGGGGGTATCACCCAGATTCTTCATGGAGTTATCATTATCAAGACCAATACTGTGATCCAAGTCCAACATATGAACCAGAATTCACATATCAATATCCATTACCACAAGAAGAAAAGTTAAAGAAGGAATTCATGTTTAAGCTCTTAGCAAACCAAGAAGAGATGATGATGAGTCAGGCAATATCGAATCAAAATTTTTAGAATCAAATGGAACAACTCATCAACAATCCAACCAATGATCCTTAATACATGGATTCCGAGGCTAAAACAGAAAAGTCAAGATTGGATAATCTCTGGGTCAAGTTCATGGCATCGACTAAGGAGAGATTGATTGAGCAAGGTAAGTCAATTCAAAATCTTTAGAATCGGCTAGATCAAATGTTCAAAGCCTTAAACAGTTGTCCTCAAAATAATTGGTGCTATGACATGGATTTTGAGACTGATGGAGAGCTCGATTGTATATGCAACTGGATGAACTGCAAGAAGTGGAAATCGAGGAGACAAATGGGTATGTGGAAAATGAGGAATATGAGCCGACCTTGCTAATACCCCAAGTGCCTTCTTCGCCAAAGTTGAAAAATCCAGTCAGTTCTGCTCACCCATGCCCCCTAGGTAGTCACCTCGAAGGCAAGCATCTTTATGATATGAGAGATATTACATTCTTGAAGCTATGGTGGGCCGAGGAAGAGAAAATAGAAGAAGAGCCCGTTGTGTTGTTCATGCCTCAATGCCCCAATCGGTTTACAAACACAACGGAGGAAGCGCCTAGCTATTTGACAATGGAAATTGGTAATTTATCTACAAGGAGTGAGCTAGGTGACTTAAATTCGAAGACTCTCATTAAGGGGAACCTATCAAAGCATATATCGGTCCTAATGGATGGTGGGTTCCTCGCTTATCGTAGAGGAATCGGATAACGGTAGCAAGAAAAAGTCCAGCTAACGGACTATAAATTGAGTGCTCGATGGGAGGCACCCCATCCAATCTCTCTTTCCCTCCCTGTTTAATTCTCATACTTTCTATCATTTTCCACCTTTATGTTTAATTCTTCACATAGTTAATAGTTTATAATAAATTGTTGGTAGTTTATTTGTTTAATAAAAGTTATGTGCATTTCTCAAGGTAAATCCACTTGGAATGAAAGTCTGGAATCAAACCTCAAAAGCCCATAATTAGTTCATATAAAAAGCTATAGAAGCAACAATTCTGGGGATTAGCGTGGCCGCACCTGAAAAGGCCTATGTTGGAGCACGGTCGCGCCGCGAGAAAATTATTTCAGACTTATGTCAAATTCGGCTAAATTGTACACACCACATCATTTCGTTTAGCAGTCGAACTCAAGCTTTCTCTCCTTACTTGCAAGAGCCATATTGAATTCCTTCTATTCGTCTCTCCAATCCTCTCCCTAAATCATTCATATACACACTTGATATCTTCAATCTCCTTCACAACCCTCGCCCATCACAAGCCTTACTTTCAGTTGCAATCAACCCCTCTTCACCTAAACTACAAATTTCTCCGTCCATTCACCATCACTCTTCATCTCCAACTAAAAATCATACATAATCCCCACACAAACCCTAGAATCCCTCTCCCCACATCAAAGTACAAGCTGCAGCAGAGAGGGACAGTGAGGAAATGGGCAAAAGTTTAAGTTAGCATTGGGAGTGAACTTCGATACATTAAAGATCTAGCTTAACTTCCATTATCAGTTGGAATGGCTTCTAAGCGAAGTCGGAGAGAATCGACCTCGGCGGGTAGCGATTCTGAGCAAGGAGGAGGCGGCATTGCCTTCGGCGATTGCAAATTTATCAGTCTAGAGGCTCAGCAGTACTTTTAAAAAAATTTGGTGGGCAGAACCTTTGTGTTGGAGCAGGGTTTACTGCCCGATAGGAGATTGGACGGGCATATGGCATAGATAATCAGAGGGAGGGGCTGGAATCTATTTTGTGACGATCCAATGGTGGCACCTATCTCTGTGATACAAGAATTCTATGCCAACGCCAAGTTCACACAGTCTAATACGATATTTGTTCCGGGATGTGAGTTATCCTTTGGAAAAAAGAGCATCAACGAACTATTCGATTTACCAAACATTGCATTGGATCAACCTAATTTTCTTTATGCTAGGGAGTGGGGCTCAGAGTTGGATGCCATTTGTGCCTATTTGTGCATGCCAGGCATGACATGGAAACTGAAACAGGGCACCGATCAGAAGCTACACTTCCCACAGCTGAGCTGAGAAAATATGGGAAGGCATTGTACAGCTTCATTTATGTGGATCTGATGCCAACGCGGCATCAGAATGACGTCACCAAGGACAGGGTTATTTTACTTTATGGGATTATAAAGGGAAAGAAAATTGATGTGGGGTACGTTATCAACAGTTCAATCCGCAAATTTCTGAAAGGCGGTACTTCAGCGGGTATCTCACATGCTTCTATGATCACTCGGCTATGTGCTATGCATGGAGTTTTGTGGTCCGAAGCCGAGCCGATGCAGCTGCCCATGAACAAAATTAACCACGCTACAATTAAAAAATTCTCAGTGTGGACAGGAGGCAAATCCCATCCTCAAGGCGCGAGTACATATTACCAGGACAAAGCGAGCAGAGAGAAGGATAGAGATACTTCTAAGAGGATACTTGCAGCGCCAGCTGAGACCTCCCATGCTACTCAGGGTTGACTGGACAGTCAGGAGCGGGATATACTCCACATAAGGAGACAGATGGACATCATATACCTTGATTTCCAGACTTACACATCCGAGTTTTCTCTGGCCTTGTCTCGTGCTTTCGGGATGACTGACGTGCATGCAGAGTTCCCAACATTTGACACAGGCAGCTCCTATCCTCCTTCAGACACACCACCAGAACAGGCCGAGGAGGAGGAAAACGATGACGAGGAAAAGTAGGGGAGTTTCCTAACCTTTTATCTCCAATGAGGACATTGTCATTTTTAAGTTTGGGGGTATTAGGTTCATTTTGCATATAGTTAGGTTCATATTGCATATAGTTGTATTTTAGTTCATATTTTGTCAATTTTAATTTTTTTTTTCTTTAGTTAAGTGCATTAGGACATTTTCCATGAATCCAAGTTTTTGGTTTATTTGAAATTCGTTTGGCCTATGATAAGATTGAAGTTGCATGACTTGTGAATAGTTTTGATGACTTAGGCTTGGTTGTAATGTTATAGCATGATGTAAATCTTTATCTATTTTATGCTTATGTAATCGGATAGCACTCTAGAGTAACCATTATGATTTTCTCAGTTCAAATTGTCACATACTTGTCTTCTGGTGGGAAATCTGTGTTTTAATAAAAGAGAATTAGTAAACAAGTAGTAATGACTAGGATTGTGCAAAAGCTTAAGTTTGGAGGGAAACAAGGGGTATGCATGCTATATATGAAAAAAAATAAAATAAAATAAAAAGAGAAATAGAGAAAAAGAAAAGAAAAGAAGAAAAAAATAGTATGTGAATAAACACTTTGGCTAGTCGAGTCCTGTGGCCTTTGATATTCGAGTAAGTACACCCTAGGGGTGTCTCTACACCGAGCGCCCTAAAGCCTTTTGTTTTGGGAGTCGTTGGTCGAAAGATCGTTACACGGGTATCATTGAAAAGCCTAAGAGGACTAGGCATTGCACAATCGAGTGTAAACACGGGAAAGTGCAAAAAATCGCCCTCGTGAGTAAATTAAAGCATAAATCCCCCTGTTAACTCTTAGCTTAGTTGATGCATGGTCTTAGCTGGAACTTATCTTGTATACTGCTTTTCTTGAGTTGAGCTCGTGTTTTCCTTCTAAGAAGCATAGTATGTGATATATTTGTTCGATAGCAAGTGTAATGGTTGCTAAGCACACACACACTACATCAGTGATTTTAGATTCTGATTTACAGTTTGCTATGATGTATGGCTTTATCTTGGTTGGATTCTATGCTTGTAGATTGTGTAGTTTCTTTGAGGCATTTTATGTGAATTTCATGGCGAACTGACATTTGGACTCGTTAGCATGTAGTGTAGATTGCATATAGTGTAGTTGATACATTGCATTTTTGTTTTTGTTTTGTTTCGTTCCTTGAGGACAAGAAACAGTTTCGTTTGGGGGTATTTGATAAGTGGTTTTATAACAACTTATTTAGATATCAACTAACTTAATTTGTTGTTTAAACTAATGTGATATAGTAGCTTTTGATGCATTTTGGTCTATTTTTGTAGTTTATATGAATGGAAACTCTCTTGGTGCTATGTAAGGCTAATATGGATGTGAATGGCAAAAGGAGCAATTGTGTAGCAATAGCAAAGAAGGTGCAGCACCAGAAAGTCAGAAAAGTATAGTCTGTAGAAGGGTGCGGCCGCGCCTCAACCAAGACCAAAAGCAACACGCCCGTGCCGGTATGAGAATTCTGCAGCAAGGCGCGTAGCCACGCCTCATTCAAGGCTAAAATCAGCGCAGCCGCGCCGGTCTAAATTTGAACAGAAGTTTGACTTTCACTTAAGTGGCTTGTAACTTGGGGAACGAGGCAATCAGCACTAGGAGGTCTATATTAGGGCTTATATTGAATATTCAGAGACATTCCTCCCTGAGGGATCAATTAGCTTACTATTGTTTCTATATTTTCTTCTCTTGAATTTCAACTTTAGATTAGAGTAGATTAAATTAGCTAGTCTCTAGATTATATTAGATCTGAAGGTTGAAGCAATTGGATAGCATTGAAGATTCAAACTTAGAGCAAGAGAGATCAGATTTGCATTTTATATTCATAGTTTCTCTTTGATTCCGATTTGAATTTCTTCTAATGTTTATTCAAATTGTAGATTGTGTATTTGATTCAATCATGAATTAAATGTTATTTTGGGATTGCAATGGAATCTATTGACTAGTTTATTTTGATATACTTCATTGTTGGTCTTATTGATTGTTATGGGATTGTTTATTATGATTCATACTTAAATGCTTACTTTATTGGCCATCAAATACTGTGATAATTCATATGAACTTGAAAAAACAAAAGTATGGATTTAGATCTGTTCTTAATAGCTTGTGTTTGTATGTTCTACATGGTGATGGAATGTATGTTTCGTGCTTCGGATAGACATATACCGAAGCACCGCTTGTAGTCATTTGAGAACTTGTGCTTAAACCCTTGTTATTGATAAATCACATAGAAATATAGTGTTTTATATAATTAGGGTGTTCATATGTATTCTATAATTTGTATGTGATATTGATTTGGTACATCGAGAGATGGCCTTGTCTCACTTTCGTGTTCTCGACTAACAATCTATGATAATTGATTTGGCTTAATAGGAAGTTTATTGGTTTAAATGAAACAATAGGGGAAATTGTAATCTCAAGTCTTCATTATCTAGTTTTATTATAGGGTTATTTAATATTAGTTTAATTACACAATTTTAGTTACTTTATTGAAGCATTCGTTTAAATAGGATTAAAATAGTTATGGGTTAGTGCTTGGTGAGCTTTATGTAGACACTCGAAATTTTGCTTTCGTTGTACTAACCCTGTAGGAGGGTAAAAGCGTCATTTTACTTCGAAGATAACCCCAAAGTAGGGCAAAAGAACCCGATCATCTTCGAAACAACCCCGGGAGTGATGAAGAGGACCAATGAAGTCCGAACATACTGCAAACCGATCGAGGATCAAAGAGCTGAGACAGAGATCACCAGAAACCACCTCAGCAAACCTCGAACGACGTGCCATCGAAGATAAGCCAGCTAACTGATATCTGGACCTGGTGGATATATCTCGGCTACGAGTATCAACTTCCCGAACCCTACTCCAGTCAGAATCAATATGTTCCCTCTACGTGTATCAAAGACAGTCTGAAAGGTCGAGCGGTGGACATCAACTTCTGCCGAACCAGGACCAAAGGACCAACAGCCGACCATGTGGGGCCCACTTAGGCCAGCCTTGACCATATCTGCGGCTAGCCGCATGTATGGTTGTGGCTGCCAACGACAGCTTATAACACCCACATTAGTTCATTTTTGAAAAAAAGAAAGATACATTCTAGAGAGAGAAAGTATTCTAGAGAGAGAAAGGCTCGAGTGGAACTTGACTTAAACTCTTTGAAGCTCAATCATCTCATCTAGCACATACTTGAAAGCCATACTAGTGTTCTTAGTTCATCCTGGGAGTTAAAACGCTTGTTCACGCGTACCCCAATGTGAAATAACAAACTTTCGAGCTTCGTTTCTTTGTAAATGTTATTCAAGTGATAGATTAATGAGATATTTTGTTTGAATATAGCTAAACTCATTGTATTTTAAGCGTATCGTGTAATAGTTGATAGATTTTACCTTTCTATCTGTTATATTGTGCTTATTATATTGTAAATCGACCGCGAAGGCTAGATATACCTAAGTCTAAGCCTAATCTAGCCCCCGAGAGGTTATTAAGCATGGAGCTTTAACCCGTGGGCTATAACGGCTTAGATTCATGGTTTATCTAGGGATTTATTGTTTTGAACTGTCCCGATTAACCCGTATAGCCCTAAATCTATATTTAGAGGTGAAAGAGGGGTCGAATCGGCTTAAACGGTGATTTCAATCGATGAAATCATCCAATATCGAAGCCGTGGACGTTATATATATGTAATATTGTACAAATCATGTGAGCCTAGGAATCTCGACGTTGAGATCCCCGAATGGATCCGACTTGATTCCCACGATGGACCGGTTTTTATGATGTAAATGCTTTAAATAACATAAATATCGTTGTACATGTAATATTTTGGATCTTGAAAACGAACTTGAGGGGTTAGTCTCGAGAGGTCGGATTCAAGATCCCATGATAGTGAAAACCTTGATTGCCGGAGCTCGGTTCATCGAGATGGCATACATGCCCGATGATGATCTAAATCCTTTTTAACGCTTTTGCATGCATATCATCAAAATGATTTCTAATAAAACCACAAAGAGCTTTTGATGAACAATAAAGCAATTCGTTGTAGATCATGTAATGAACGTAAAGAATAAAAAGGAAGTATCGAAGTCCTTGGATTCCTAGTCAGGCAAAGGATTTGAAAATCTTACTTTCCAAAACCTCACTTCAATTCATATATCTTGTTAAAAATAAACTTTTCAATAAATCAAATCCTTCGTACCTAGGTGCAAACGAGGTACATCACTACTTTCAAGTCACCCAAAATAAAGACTTAGAAAAAGAGACTAATAAAGCTTTAAAAATAAAACACACACACACACATACACAGTTTATGTATAGAAAATCAATGAGATGCGGTACCGTGCTTGCACGGGAGTCGGGGGGTGCCTAAAACCTTCCCCCCGCTTAACCTAGCCCCCGAATTCCACGAATCTCGGGTTTCAAGACCAATCTTTAGAGTCACGCATTGGACCATCTTGCGAAAAAACCATTAAAACTCAGATGAGTTGGTACATCCATTTCTAAAATACCAACTGGCGACTCTGTCTCATTCGGTCCAATCATTAAAATTAAATCAATCTTTTCAAATCGTCGACACATATGTCGGTACTTGTTTCCTACAAAATTCACCCTTTAAATGGACCCCCAAAGACAAAGCGAAAGCGAAAGGGCAGAATAATATCAAATTAGGGAATATGGGCAATCCTCTCTTTTTCCCCCAGATAGGAGAGGATGGGAAACCAACCCAAAGAAAAAAAGACCTCCTCCTTCAACAAAAAGGAGTACAGAGAGGACTAAAATTCTTCCCGGCGTCGATAGGTGGCGACTCTGTTGGGGATCAAAATAGGCTTAAGCCGCGATTAAACTTTTTGATTTTCATTCTGCATGTGCATTTGTGTGAATGATCTTTGTGTGTGATAATTGTGTCAATTTTTTTAGCATTTTATATTAGTGCCTTGCACAATATATTAGTGCTTCACACAATGTCGTCATATTACATGCGGTGAGGATGTGAATGTATGTTGTGTGGTACCTCCATTAGGAGGAAATCCCATCGGTTGTTGATTATTGGACTCCTCTAGGTGTTTCCATTGTGAGGCTCAAGAAAGGCACCACTCAGATCCGCTCCAATTGAAAAATGGGTGTTTTCATCAAGTAAATCGCGAAGATCTGGGAACTAATTTCAAACAGTCCGTGAGAGTAACCCTAAGATAGGTCAGCCTCTAATAAACCAAACGCACGGTGTGCTTCTTCATGCCCTATTTAATCTTCCGTGTATATAAATGATTGACATCTTTAACTGTCATACATACATCTTTCATATCCTGTCATCAATTCGACTAACCCGTTGTGTTGCATGAAAAGATTAAAAAACCATTAAACTGATGCATAGCATATCATGCATCCCTGTCCACCAATATCCAGTCTAAACTAGATATCGGTTTTGTGCAGATTGGTCCTAAAACCAGATCTTAAGCCAAGAAGGCCCGTTCATCACCGTTCAAGATGGCTGAAGGAAGTTCATCTGAACATACCCCTATATCTCAAAATAAATTCAAGGAGTTTAAGAAACAGATGACCGAGATGACGGCCCTATTAAAAGAACAGTGCAAAGTATCTCAAGAGTCTAAGCACAATAGTCCGACTGAATCCTCTGTGTAAGGAGACATGAAAGTACCCGAGAAGGAAGGTAATACCCATACGTCCACGCCTATCTCTCCCCTCGATGTTGAAGTACCCAAGGAGGCCCTGATCCAGAAGACGACACTGGAAATCATAGACCTCCGGGAGGACAGAGACACTAGAGACATTAGGAAGAAAGTTAGACAAATGGAGGATGCTATTCGATTTATGAAAGGGATAGGATCCTATGGGAGCGTGAATTACTCGGATCTATGTATTTTCCCAAAGGTGAGATTCCCCGATAAGTTTCAAGTTCCCGAGTTCGAGAAATATAACGGACTGGGAGACCCATACACTCACTTAAAAGTCTACAAAGGTGAACTTGGAACTTACATTGAGGATGAGAACCTCCGGATGCAACTATTTCAGAAGAGTCTTACCGGTGAAGCCCGAACGTGGTACGCACGGATAAACAATTCCAAAGTCAGAGGTTGGGAAGATTTGGCCCATGCTTTCCTCTACTAATATAGTTTCCAATCCCAGATGGCACCTGATCGCTACCAGGTTACCAAAGTCAAAAAGCTGGGCAATGAATTGTTTAGAGAATACACGCAGCGGTGGAGGCAAATGGCGGCCCAAGTTAACCCACCTATGGATGAGGGTGAGATGGTGATAACCTTCATTGATATCCAAGAAGCCATTTTCTATGAGAGAGTCCTTGCCGAGTTAGGAAAATCCTTCTCTGAAATTATCAAACACGGGGAAATGGCAGAAATGGATTTAAAGTCTGGAAAAATGAAGGACCTCACTGCTTTGGAAGCAGTAGCCGAGCACATATAATCGAGAAATTATTTCAGTGCTCCCAAAAGAGGATCGAAGAGAAAGGAAGAAGATGTCTCTTTAATATTGCAAGGACAATCTGCCAGCAAGAGCCCAAACTCACCCATCTAGAGGCAGAACTCTCATCTAGTGAATTTTTTAAATCCTACAGCAGTGAAAGTTGGGAAAACAAGCAAAGAAGGATATTCACTCCTCTGGGAGACTCCTTGGAGAACATATTAGCCTTACTGATCTCCCAGAAGAAGATCGTTGAGCTTGCTCCACCTTCCGATCCAAACGGAAGGCAATTCGATTCCAACAAGAAATGCGCCTCCCATTCTAACTCACCTGGGCATGATACTCAGGAGTGTTGGACTCTGAAGCACAAAATTTAAAACTTAATTGATAGCGGGGAGATTATAGTCAAATCGCCCGAGCAGCCGATTGTCAACAACAACCCTCTACCTCAGCAGACGAAGGAAGGAGTCAACATGATCAATGCCGGAAGCAGGGAAAACAGTAAATACCTAAGGAAGATGGGAGAGTTACCCTCTGCACATGACCATACAATTTGGGGATACCCTGAAAAAAAGTATGGGGTAGAGCAAGACTTGGCTTCAATCAAGGCACAAGTGGATCAGCTGGCTGAATTGGTTGTATACCAACACCAGTTGACCCGACAGCTAATAGACCAGGTCCTACCAAGGCCAACAGACCCTGTATCTGTCCAAGATGTTTCAACCTGCAGAAGGGATCGGATTTGCTGCCAAGAGCAGAACAAATGAACCAAAAAGATGGCCCGGGAAGCTAGACTGCAGAACCGGCGACATCTTGCCGCCAAACAGAAATTCGCCGAGTTAAGGTTATCCAGGGAGGAGATTCTCTGCAACTGGATCGAGGAGGGGAAGATTACAGAATATCTTCCACCCCCAGATACGAGATCGAAGGGTTTCGATCCTTTCAGATCCAGCCTTTACCATTCAAATACTCCTAGACATGCCACGGAGGAATATTGGGCCCTGTAACATCTAATCCAGAACTTGATTGAATCAGGGGAACTGGAATTGATAAACAAAGCTGAGATCTTCTGCGATGAAGAGATAAACTACCCTCGAGGACCAAGGAATTTAGAGGGTATGATAGCCGTTATCCTTTGCATAGAAGGAACATCCAGCGGACCCATAACCATCAAAGGAATATCTGAGCAGAGAAATAATGCCACTCTCGAGATACCAGCACCGAAACCGCTGATGTTGACTCCATGGCCGCAACTCCCCATTCTTAGCCTGAAGAAGGTACCGTGGAATTATGGAGAAGGTACAAAATTAGCACCTGACTGTACTGCCATCATACCTAGGGAGAATCCATTTTACCTCCCGGAGCGTTTGGCAAAACCGGCAACCAAGGTATAAAGGAAGGTAACTACTGGAAAAATCAAAGAATTCCTCCATAAGATGGGGTATGGCGAAGCAAGGACGGTGAGGCAGTTGGAAGCCGAACCACATCAAATTTTTATCCTGGATTTGGTAGTAGATTCTGACGACCTTCGTCAAATCCTGATCCAAGTATTGGAGGAAGCACACTTACCCAAGACTATCGATACTGAGAAATTCCAGCACATGATCAGCCATATACTGGATAGTAATGTGATATCCTTCACTGACGATGATATACCAGCCGAAGGAACTGGGCATCACAAACCATTGCATATCGCTGTCGTTTCATCAGGATATGTGGTAGGTGGCGTGCTAATCGACAGAGGATCGTCCTTAAACATCTGTCCGCAGGATACTCTAAAAAAGATGAAGATTAATCCAAATTGGATTCGAGAAAGCCATGTCGTGGTGCGAGCTTTTGACGGATCAAGAAGGGATACCGTGGGGGAAATTGAACTTCCTGTGGAAATTGGCCCTTTCACTTTAAACATACCTTTTCAAATCCTGAAGATTACTATCGGGTATAATCTGTTGTTAGGATGACCATGGATCCACATGGCTGGCGCCGTTCCTTCAACTCTTCATTAACAACTAAAATATATCTTCAACGGCATTCTGGTAACTGTCTGTGTAGAGCCTGATTATCCTATTCATGATCTGGGAGATATACCCCTGATGGACGTGAATGAAGGTGTTGAGCCCGCTAGTTTTCAGGCCTTCAAAATAAGTAATCCGCCATATAAAGCTGTGGGGGCACCGGTCTTAACTCCCCAGATATCTCCTGAAGTGATGGCAGTTGGCCAAGAGATGCTGTCCCGAGGACATTGACTAGGCCGAGGATTGGGGAAATATGGCCAAGTGAACCCAATCCGTATACCCACGCAGTTGGGAAAGGCTGGGCTCGGATATTCTGGTGGATCCTGACATCAGAATCCTCACAAACACAAACCAGTTAATCATCTGATTCACCTCAAGCCAAACCTCAGTGAAGCAGGATTTAAAGAACCATTAAAGAAGATCCCCATCGTTATCTCGAACCTTCAGATTCCTAAATTCAATCAGAGCGGACCTCGGCAGGATGAGAATGAAAAGCCTCTCAAGGATGCGGCCTAGAAGGCCAAAGACCAGAAGTTTCTGGAAGAAATTCAGTTGCAATTCCTGAGTAGTTTTTGCCTTTCTGAAGAGGACCTGAAGAAGTCCAACGGGGCAGGTCTGTCAAGTGATCAACCTGATAGTAGTGTGCATACAAGCCAATCATGTATGATGATAAAGCACATACTTTGTAAACAATCTTATTTATTTATTAATAAAATATTCATTTAAGGCATACAATTATCTACATGGTGTTGTTTTTATAATATGTAAATAACCCATAGTTTTAAGCAATGCTTTTATAATCATGATGAGATCATGATAATGAGATCTAAATTCTTAGAAAGCTTAAAAACTAAAATAGTTCCCAATTGTGGGATTACTAAAATGGGGATTAGTAAATCCGGATAGATTGGTACATATGTTGCTTGCTCATTGGATGAGGATGACTGATCTCATGGTCATTTGTGTGGAGACACTAAAGCAAGTATGTAGGTGCTTATTGGAGAATAAGTTCACTGAACGTGACTCGCTATGGAATACCTAATGGAGTTTTACTCGCCTGTCAATAGGAATTCATAATGTGATAGTAGTACAAGTGATCCTTGGACTTGAGATCATCATAGTATCTTGTATGTAACAAATTATACTTTGACTAATTCCTTAAGGCCTTTTAAGGCATATATAGGGTATGCTTGGGTATAATGAGTTACATATGGAGATAATGAATGATCAATAAAGAATCTACCACCTCTAGTAAAAGAGGAGATATGTCCTATGTGATTCGTTAAATGACAACCCAGGAATCCTTGGCCAAGGTAGAATGAAATTAGAAAGAGGTTTCTAATTTACATTATTTGGAGTTGTGCATTTTCTAATCGAAATACATATGATTAAATAAATTAAGACTTGACAGTAAATCCATGTCTTATATTTAATTGGGACATTGTATGGTGGAAGGATTGAATTGTACGGTAACTATTAACTCACAGGTTATTTTATGATTAATGTTGAAATCTATATTATCTGGAAAGTCGTTGATCGCTAGGGAGGCTTATCCCTATTATAGAATAAATATTATTTATTTAAATAGATTATTAGTTTAATTTATTTATTTAAATAAGATTAGAATTGTTCTAATTTAAATAGAAAACCTAAAGGGTCACACCATAAAAGGAAGAAGAATTATTTAAGAAGAAAATGGCATGATAGTAATAATGCATTAAGTATAATTAATTTAATCTATGGTGATAGAATAAATTAAATAGCTTAATGTTTATTAATTAATATTTTAGAAATATTAAATATAAATTAATAAGAGGAGTCTTATTAAAATTATTATTATTATTATTATTATCTTAATTCTAAAGGAGTTTAGGAATTAATATAATATCAGTACTCTCTCAATCCTAATAAGATTAGGATATAAATTAATTAAATAAAACCCTATTCTAATTGGATTAGGAGGGTTAACCTAATATTTATATATGAGAGTCTTATATCAGAAATAAGGTACGTGAATTTTTTCCAAGAGTTGGGAGTACACATATTCTATAGAGATAGAAACAAGGGTTAAGCCAATAACCCCTCTTCTTGAGTTCTTCATCTTCCTTGGTGGATCACCGTTAGAGGCCAAACAATTGGGTGGCTGACATTGATCAAGGGAATGAGCCACTACAGAGGAATCAAAGGAATCAAAGGAGTAGAACTTGTACCTGAGGAAGCTTGGATCTTCAAAGGTATAATTCCATGTTCTCTCTTTTCTGTTATTGATAACTAGCACAAAGCATGATCATGGTTATGGGTTTGTATAAATTTTTAAAAACCTAGTTTTTTTGCGCTTCCGCCCTATTTATGTGATTTGATTGCATGATTGCGTTACGTACAAACCCAACAGTGGTATCAGAGCCTAACTTTGTGTTACTTATCAATTTTATAATTCCATGTATGAATTGATGTGAGAATTGGATCGTTTTTCTGGACAAAAATCATTTTCTGCAAGTTTTTGCGACGAACGGCGCAGCTGCCCAGTTCATTACTGGCGTAGCTGCGCCGGTCTGCAAAACTGCTGCTTCAGGCTACCTGCGCAGCTGCCCAGTTCATTACTGGCGCAGCTGCGCCGGTACCTGGACAGACCCTGAAAATTGATTTTAATTAATTAAGTAAACTATTTATTTAATTAATAAAGTTTTAAAATAAAGAAGTTTATTTTATCTGAAATATGATTTCAGAATGCTAAAATTAAAGGAGTTTAATTTGGATTTATTTTTGATTAAAATAAAAGAGTTTATTTTGTTTCAAAAAATAAAATTTAGCAAAACTTTTGTCCATTAAATAACATCGATCCATATATGGAATAACATTGTTATTCATGAGATGAATGGATATTTATTGATGCATGTGTTGATATGTATGGTAATAAAAGGGATTGATTATGGACTATGACCAATGTGATTGGATTTTATTTTGGTTGAATGCTTGAATGAATGGGTTTTATAAAATGGGGTCTACGTACCTCGTCTTCTCTAGTTTTATTCTCAATGTAAATTCTATCTCCTTTCTATGTACTTCCCTTTGACTGCTGATCAAGGTTTTTATTTAATTTTAAATAGTTAATGTAATAGAGATAGTTAGAATTATTTTGAAGAAATTGGAGACCAAGGAGCAAGGAGCGCATGAAGACCCGTTTGTATGGAGCCCGGGTTTAAATGTAATAGTTACATTTAAAATTTAAATTCTTGCACTCCTAGGTTTGACCTTTTGGTTCACTTGGTGGCTCTAGTGAACCAAACTAGAATAAAAGTCCATAATCAATCCGGGTAGAATATAGTATTCTATATTGCATGCTAAATATTATATATATTATATTTTATGCAAACATGCTTCGCATGTTTAATAAAATGACGCATATTTTATATATATATGTGCATGCGCGCTAAACAAGATGAGACAAATAATAACAAACCCCTCAAAGAAATAATACTAAGTCCGAAGCGTTCAAAGATATTTGGAATATTGAACGTCGCCTTCTAGCATGATAAATTAATAAAGTATTAAATATTTACTATGAGCTTGTTGTGCTATCCACAAGGTGAGTATTGAGTATTTAAGATGTTAATTAATCATATTTGATGCTTATCAAGAAAATTGAACGATTTAGTCTTTTTGTGCTATCCACAAGGACGAAAAATTTTCTTTTTGAATTTATGGAAGTGCTAGGCTGGGCTTAACTTAAATCATTTTAGTTCGGATGTGCACACACATGACCATTATGATTTAAGAGGCAAAATAAAAGGAGTTACATGGTGATGTAATTGACAAGAGTTGTCTACCTATTTATTTGTATATCGCTTGTTGTGCTATCCATAAGGTTATATACATTTGAAATGGGATCCTTATTCTCACTAGCAAATTTTTAATTAGATGTTGTCGAACTATATAAGTGAGGGTGATATTGTTTGATGAAAATAGTGGGAGATACCAATTTAAAATAAAGACCTAAATTTATTTTGGTGTGCAAAGTTAATAAAATGAATGTTTGCTAAAATGTTGTCTTTTCACATGCAGAATTTTAAAAATGTCAAAATCACTAATCTCACTACGAAGCATACTTGATGAAAATAAGCTTACCGGTCCGAAATCTGAGAATTGTTCTCACTGCTGAAAAGATTTATCATGTCCTAAATTCCACTATCCCTGAATCTGTTTCAGAAACAGCCTCTGAGGAAGAGATTGCCACTTTCAATAAGTGGCAAGATGATGCATTTGTGGCTCAATGCATCATGCTCGCATCCATGAATAACGAGCTTCAGCGTCAGCACGAAAAAATGGATGCTCTTGCTATGCTGCTTCACCTCAAGGAGTTGTATGGTGAACAGAGTAGGACTGCTAGATATGAGATATCTAAGGAGTTCTTCCGATCTCGGATGACCGAGGGCACTGCCGTCGAGACTCATGTTCTAAAGGTAATCAATTTGATTGAACGCCTTGGACAGCTTGGGTTCGTCATGGATGGGAAGTTGAGTCAAGACTTCGTCTTGCAGTCACTCCCTGAGACCTTCTAGCAGTTTGTGGTTAATTTTCACATGAATAAGCTAGATGTCAGCTTGCCTGAGCTGCTTAACATGCTGAAAACTGCAGAAGGTCACTTCTCATCCAAGAAGAACCATGTCTTGATGGTGGATTCTTCCAATAAAAGGAAGAGTCCCAAGGTGTCTTCTGAAAAGAAAAACTCTAAGAAGGCTAAGGGAAAAGGGAAAGAAAAGGAGCAAAAGAAATCTGAACCAGCTAAAGGAATATGCTTTCATTGCAATGAGCCGGGACATTGGAAGAGGAACTGCAAGAAGTTTCTAGCAGAGAAGAAGCTTGGAGAAACTTCGACTTCCAATCAAGGCTTGTTTATGATTGAAATTAATTTTTCTGAAAGTCATAATTCTACTTGGGTATTGGATACCGGCTGTGGTTCTCACATATGTAATACTGTGCAGGGACTGGTCAGAAGTAGGAAACTGAACAAAGATGAGATGATCCTACGAGTGGAAATATATTTCAAGAAAATATATTTCAAATTGAACAAAATAAGAAAAGGAAAATAGATGATTTTAATTATACCTATATGTGGCACTGTAGACTCGGTCATATCAATGAAACAAGATTATCCAAGTTGCATAAAGATGGGCTCCTCGAGCTATCTGATTATGAATAATATCCAACTTGTGAATCTTGTCTCATGGGTAAAATGACTAAATCTCCTTTTAGTGGAAAAGGAGAGAGAGTTACAGAGTTTTTGGCATTGATTCACACAGACGTTTGTGGACCTATGCCAACAAGTGCACGGGGTGGGTATTCTTATTTTATTACTTTCACTGATGATCACTCAAGATTTGGATATGTGTATTTAATGAAATACAAATCAGAATCATTTGAAAAGTTCAAAGAGTTCAGAAGTGAAGTAGAGAAACAAACGGGCAAGAGTATTAAGATACTTCGATCAGATCCAGGTGGAGAATACTTAAGCAGTGAGTTTCTCAATTATCTTAGAGAAAATGGTATAATCTCATAATGGACTCCTCCAGGTACACCGCAGTTAAATGGAGTATCTGAAAGGAGAAATCGAACACTGTTGGACATGGTTCGATCCATGATGAGTTTTACCGACCTTCCAATTTCCTTCTGGGAATATGCCCTAGAAACGGCTGCATACCTACTTAACAAGGTACCTACCAAATCAGCCCCAAAGACTCCATATGAGATGTGGAAAGGGAGGAAACCAAATCTTAAGCATGTTAAGACTTGGGGTTGTCCAGCTTATGTCAAAAAGTTTGAAAATGATAATGATAGTAGTGTGCATACAAGCCAATCATGTATGATGATAAAGCACGTACTTTGTAAACAATCTTATTTATTTATTAATGAAATATTCATTTATTACAGGCATTTAATTATCTACATGTTGCTGTTTTTATAATATGTAAATAACCCATAGTTTTAAGCAATGCTTTTAGAATCATGATGATGATCATGCTAATGAGATCTAAATTCTTAGAAAGTTTTAAAACTTAAATAGTTCCCAATCGTGGGATTACTAAAAAGGGGATTAGTAAATCCGGATAGATTGGTACATATGTTGCTTGCTCATTGGATGAGGATGATTGATCTCATGATCATTTGTGTGGAGACACTAAAGCAAGTATGTAGGTGCTTATTGAAGAATAAGTTCACTGAACGTGATTCGCTATGGAATACCTAATGGAGTTTTACTCGCATGTCAATAGGAATTCCTAATGTGATAGTAGTACAAGTGATCCTTGGACTTGAGATCATCATAATATCTTGTATGTAACAAATTATACTTTGACTTATTCCTTAAGACCTTTTAAGGCATATATAGGGTATGCTTGGGTATAATGAGTTACATATGGAGATAATGAATGATCAATAAAGAATCTACCACCTCTAGTAAAAGAGGAGATATGTCCCATGTGATTCGTTAAATGACAACCCAGGAATCCATGGCCAAGGTGAAATGAAATTAGAAAGGAGTTTTTAATTTGCATTATTTGGAGTTGTGCATTTTCTAATCGAAATACATATAATTAAATAAAATAAGACTTGACAGTAAATCCATGTCTTATATTTAATTGGGACATTGTATGGTGGAAGGATTGAATTGTATGGTAACTATTAACTCACAGGTTCTTTTATGATTAATGTTGAAATCTATATTATCTGGAAAGTCGTTGATCGCTAGGGAGGCTTATCCCTATTGTAGAATAAATATTATTTATTTAAATAAATTATTAGTTTAATTTATTTATTTAAATAAGATTAAAATTGTTTTAATTGATTTATTCACAACCGGTTTAATATGGAGAACCTAAAGGGTCACACCATAAAAGGAAGAATAATTATTTAAGAAGGTAATGGCATAATCGTAATAATGCATTAAGTATAATTAATTTAATCTATGGTGATAGAATAAATTAAATAGCTTAATGTTTATTATTTAATATTTTGGAAATATTAAATATAAATTAATAAGAGGAGTCTTATTAATATTATTACAATTATTATTATTTTAATTTCTAAAGGAGTTTAGTAATTAATTTAATATTTAGTACTCTCATTTATTCCTAATAAGATTAGGAGACAAATTAATTAAATGAATTTAATTAATTATTCTCATGTGGTGGGAAGCCTAAATTAATTAAAGGAGTTTAATTAATTAAAAGAAATCCCATGTCTAATAGGATTAGAAGGGTTGACCAATGTCTATATAAGAGAAGTCTTATAATAGATATTAGATTGATGTAATTCCAATTGTTGGAGAGTACTCCTTTTCTATAGAGGATAGAAAACTAAGGTTAAGCCAAACACCCTCCTTCTTGATAATTCATCTTCCTTGGTGGATCACCTCTAGAGGCCAAACACTTGGGTGGCTAACGTTGATCAAAGAAAGGAATCTAACCTGAAAATTCAAGGAGATCACGAAGAACAAGGAGTTGAACTAGTACCTGTGGAAGCTTCGTTCTACAAGGGTATGATTCCATAACTTCTTATTTATCGTTTTAAATTAATAATTTGCATAAAGGATGATCCGGGTAATGGTTTTGTAGAAATTTTTTTAAACTCTGATATAACATGCTTCCGCTAATTTTTGCAATTTGATTGCGTCACGATTTCGTACAAACCCAACAGTGGCATCAGAGCCAAATCTTTATGCAATTATTAATTTTTTTTTTGGATTTCATATACATATGGGTATGTAATTAAAATAATTTATTGGGCATAATTTTATTGTATAAAATTATATTTTTTATGAAAAAAAAAAGACTTTTTTTGGGACGAATCACAATTTTTTTTTTTTTGGTGCTAATCTTGAATTCTGCAAAGAAAAGGTGTTTTCTCTTTCTTACTCCAAAAAGAAGGTGACCCATCAGGAAAAGACTTTTTTAATAAACATGCAGGACTTTTTTAATAAAAGAAGGTGATTTTTTTTAAAAAAAATAAATATGATATATTTATATATTATATTCTAAATAATTTTATAATTAAAATAAAGAGTTTATTTTAATCTTGAAATTGGATTTCATGCAATTTAAAATTGCCCATTAAATGATACTCATATATATATGGAATGTTTTAATTCATGAGATGAATATTTATTTATTGATATATATGGTGATATGTATGAAAATAAATGGGGATTGATTATGGACTATTTGACCAATGTGATTGGATTTTATTTTAGTTGAATGCTTGAATGAATGAGTTTTATTAAATGGGGTCTGCGTACCTCGTCTTCTCTAATTTTTTTTCTTGATGTAAAATTCTATCTCCCTCCTATGTACTTCCCCTTGACTGTTGATCAAGGTTTCTATTTAAATTAAATAGTTTAATGTAATAGAAATAGTTAGAATTATCTTTAAAAATTAGAGACCAAGGAGCAAGGAGTGCGTGAAGACCCGTTTGTATGGAGCCCGGGTTTAAATGTAATAGTTACGTTTAAATTTAAATTCTTGCACCCCTAGGTTTGACCTTTTGGTTCACTTGGTGGCTCTAGTGAACCAAATTAGAATAAAAGTCCATAATCAATCCGGGTAGAATATAGTATTCTATATTGCATGCTAAATATTATATATATTATATTTTATGCAAACATGCTTCGCATGTTTAATAAAATGACGCGTATTTTATATATATATGTGCATGCGCGCTAAACAAAGATGAGACTAATAATAACAAATCCCTCAAAGAAATAATATTAAGTCCGAAGCGTTCAAATGATATTTGGAATATCGAACGTCGCCTTCTAGCATGATAAATTAATAGAGTATTAAATATTTAATATGAGCTTGTTGTGCTATCCACAAGGCGAGTATTGCGTATTTAAGATGTTAATTAATCACATTTGATGCTTATCAAGAAAATTGAACGATCTAGTCTTGTTGTGCTATCCACAAGGACGAACATTTTTCTTTTTTGAATTTATGGAAGTGCTAGGCTGGACTTAACTTAAATCATTTTAGTTCGGATGTGCACACACTTGACCATTATGATTTAAGAGGCAAAATAAAAGGAGTTATATAGTGTTGTAATTGACAAGAGTTGTCTACCTATTTATTTGTATATCGCTTGTTGTGCTATCCACAAGGTTATATACATTTGAAATGGGATCCTTATTCTCACTAGCAAATCTTTAATTAGATGTTGCCGAACTATATAAGTGAGGGTAATATAGTTTGATGAAAATAGTGGGAGATACCAATTTAAAATAAAGACCTAAATTTATTTTGGTATGCAAAATTAATAAAATGAATGTTTGCTAAAATGTTATTTTTCACATGCAGAATTTTAAAAATGTCTAAATCACTAATCTCACTACGAAGCATACTTGATGCAAACAAGCTTACCGGGCCGAATTATGAGGACTGGCTAAGAAATCTGAGAATTGTTCTCACTGCTGAAAAGATTTCTTATGTCCTAAATTCAACTGTCCCTGAATCTGTTTCAGAAACAGCCTCTGAGGAAGAGATTGTCACTTTCAATAAGTGGCAAGATGATGCATCTGTGGCTCAATGCATCATGCTCGCATCCATGAATAACGAGCTTCAGCGTCAGCACGAAAAAATGGATGCTCCTGCTATGCTGCTTCACCTCAAGGAGTTGTATAGTGAACAGAGTAGGACTGCTAGATATGAGATATCTAAGGAGCTCTTCCGATCTCGGATGACCGAGGGTACTGCCATTGAGACTCATGTCCTGAAAGTGATCAATTTGATTGAACGCCTTGGACAGCTTGGGTTCGTCATGGATGGGGAGTTGAGTCAAGACTTGGTCTTGCAGTCACTCCCTGAGACCTTCTCGCAGTTTGTGGTTAATTTTCACATGAATAAGCTAGATGTCAGCTTGCCTGAGCTGCTTAACATGCTGAAAACTGCAGAAGGACACTTCCCATCCAAGAAGAACCATATCTTGATGGTGGATTCTTCCAATAAAAGGAAGAGACCTAAGGTATCTTCTGAAAAGAAGAAATCCAAGAAGGCTAAGGGAAAGGGGAAAGAAAAGGAACAAAAGAAACCTGAACCAGCTAATGGAATGTGCTTTCATTGCAACGAGCTGGGTCATTGGAAGAAAAACTGAAAGAAGTTTCTGGCAGACAAGAAGCTTGGAGAAGCTTCGACTTCCAATCAAGGTTTGTTCATGATTGAAATTAATTTTTCCGAAAGTCAAAATTCTACTTGGGTATTGGATACCGGCTGTGGTTCTCACATATGTAATAATGTGAAGGGACTGGTCAGAAGTAGAAAGCTGAACAATGATGAGGTGATCCTACGAGTAGGGAATGGAGCAAAGGTTGCTGCATTAGCTGTAGGAACTTATTATTTAGCAATGCCTTCGGGCAAGTCCATTTATCTTAATAATTGTTATTATGTTCCGAATATTATTAAAAACATTATTTCAATTTCTGTATTGGATATGGAAGGATTTGACGTTGTTATAAAGAACAATAGTTGTTCTATTTATAAAGACGATGTTTTATATGGTATTGGAAATTTGCGAAATGGACTTTATACACTTGACTTACAAGAAAATATATTTCAAATTGAACAAACTAAGAAAAGAAAAAGAGATGATATTAATTATACCTACATGTGGCACTGTAGACTCGGTCATATCAATGAAACAAAATTATCCAAGTTGCATAAAGATGGGCTCCTCGAGCTATCCGATTATGAATCATATCCAACTTGTGAATCTTGTCTCATGGGTAAAATGACTAAATCTCCTTTTAGTGGAAGAGGAGAAAGAGTTACAGAGTTGTTGACATTGATTCACACAGACGTTTGTGGGCCTATGACAACAAGTGCACGGGGTGGGTATTCTTATTTTATTACTTTCACTGATGATCACTCAAGATTTGGATGTGTATTTAATGAAATACAAGTCAGAATCATTTGAAAAGTTCAAAGAGTTCAGAAGTGAAGTAGAGAAACAAACGGGCAAGAGTATAAAGATACTTCGATCAGATCGAGGCGGAGAATACTTAAGCGGTGAGTTTCTCAATTGTCTCAAAGAAAATGGTATAATCTCACAATGGACTCCTCCAGGTACACCACAGTTAAATGGAGTATCTGAAAGGAGAAATCGAACACTGTTAGACATGGTTCGATCCATGATGAGTTTTACCGACCTTCCAATTTCCTTCTGGGGATATGCCCTAGAAACGGCTGCATACCTACTTAACAAGGTACCTACCAAATCCGCCCCAAAGACTCCATATGAGATGTGGAAGGGGAGGAAACCAAATCTTAAGCATGTTAAGACTTGGGGTTGTCCAGCTTATGTCAAAAAGTTTGAACATGATAAGCTACAAACTAAATCCGAAAAGTGTAGATTTGTGGGATACCCTAAAGAAACTGTAGGGTATTATTTCTATCATCCAACTGATCAAAAGGTGTTTGTTGCGAAACATGCTGCCTTCTTGGAAAAGGAGTTTATCCATGAAGGGGTCAGTGGGAGTAAGATATATCTTGAAGAAGCTCAAGAACCACAAATTACCACGGATCAAAGTCAGGTACCTGACCAAGTAGAAGAACCTACTATACCACACCCTGTTCGTAAATCTGGAAGAGTACCGAAGATACCTGAGAGGTATGGATTCGTTGTAGAGGATGACGATGAGGTACGCATCATGAATGATGATGATCCATTGAATTACGAACAGGCCATGAGTAATAAACACTCAGGGAAATGGCTTGAAGCCATGAAATCCGAAATGGACTCCATGTATGAAAACAAAGTATGGACTTTGGTTTCACCACCTGAAGGCATTAAGCCTATTGGGTGTAAATGGGCCTTTAAAAGAAAGACTGGAGCGGACGGCAAGGTGGAGACCTATAAGGCCCGACTGGTTGCAAAAGGTTTCAAACAAAGACAAGGAGTTGATTATGATGAAACCTTTTCACCAGTAGCTATGCTCAAGTCCATTCGGATTTTGCTTGCGATTGCAGCTTATAACGACTATGAGATCTGGCAGATGGACGTGAAAACGGCCTTCCTCAATGGGAAACTTGAGGAGGATGTGTATATGACACAGCCAGAGGGATTTGTTTCAAAGGTTGGAATAAATCAAGTCTGTAAGCTGCAACGATCCATTTATGGATTGAAGCAAGCTTCTCGTAGATGGAACATTCGTTTTGATGAGACAATCAAAGAGTTTGATTTTATCAAAAATGACGATGAACCATGTGTGTACAAGAAGGTTAGTGGGAGCGCAGTTTCATTCCTTGTATTATATGTTGATGATATATTACTGATAGGGAATGACATTCCTATGCTACAATCAATTAAAATCTGGTTATCTAAACACTTCTCCATGAAGGACTTGGGAGAAGCATCCTATATTTTGGGGATAAAGATCTATAGAGATAGATCTAAAAGGATGCTTGGTTTATCCCAAGGAACGTACATTGATGCAATGCTAAAGAGATTTAGCATGGAAGATTCCAAAAGAGGACTCATGCCGATGAGCCATGGAATACATCTCTCCAAGAAACAGGCCCCAAAGACACCTGAGGAGAGAGACCGAATGAGTAAGATCCCTTATGCTTCTGCAATAGGATCTATCATGTACGGTATGATATGTACTAGACCGGATGTTGCTCATTCACTTAGTGTAATGAGCAGATACCAGTCGAATCCAGGAGAACTAAGGATATTTTTCTTGTCTACGGTGGGTCTGAATTAAAACTCGAGGGCTTCACAGACTCAAGTTTTCAAACGGACCAAGATGACAGTAAATCTGTTTCGGGGTATGTTTTTACCTTGAACGGAGGCGCAGTGAGTTGGAAGAGTTCCAAGCAGCAAACAGTTGCTGATTCAGTGACAGAGGCAGAGTATATAGCTGCAAGTGAAGCTGCAAAGGAAGCTGTTTGGATGAAGAAGTTCATAACTGAACTTGGTGTGGTTCCTAGCATTGGAGAAGCAGTTCCCATTTACTGTGACAACACAGGAGCAGTTGCACAGGCTAAGGAACCGAGGTCTCATCAGAAATCTAAACACGTGTTGCGGCGATTTCATTTGATCAGGGAGATCATTGAAAGAGGAGACGTCACCTTGGAGCGTGTAGACTCTCAAGACAACATTGCAGATCCATTTACTAAAGCTTTAACACAACAGCAGTTTGATCGTCACTTAGAGAAGATGGGTATGAGATACCATGGCGATTGGCTTTAGTGTAAGTGGGAGATTGATAGTAGTGTGCATACAAGCCAATCATGTATGATGATAAAGCACGTACTTTGTAAACAATCTTATTTATTTATTAATGAAATATTCATTTATTACAGGCATTTAATTATCTACATGTTGCTGTTTTTATAATATGTAAATAACCCATAGTTTTAAGCAATGCTTTTAGAATCATGATGATGATCATGCTAATGAGATCTAAATTCTTAGAAAGTTTTAAAACTTAAATAGTTCCCAATCGTGGGATTACTAAAAAGGGGATTAGTAAATCCGGATAGATTGGTACATATGTTGCTTGCTCATTGGATGAGGATGATTGATCTCATGATCATTTGTGTGGAGACACTAAAGCAAGTATGTAGGTGCTTATTGAAGAATAAGTTCACTGAACGTGATTCGCTATGGAATACCTAATGGAGTTTTACTCGCATGTCAATAGGAATTCCTAATGTGATAGTAGTACAAGTGATCCTTGGACTTGAGATCATCATAGTATCTTGTATGTAACAAATTATACTTTGACTTATTCCTTAAGACCTTTTAAGGCATATATAGGGTATGCTTGGGTATAATGAGTTACATATGGAGATAATGAATGATCAATAAAGAATCTACCACCTCTAGTAAAAGAGGAGATATGTCCCATGTGATTCGTTAAATGACAACCCAGGAATCCATGGCCAAGGTGAAATGAAATTAGAAAGGAGTTTTTAATTTGCATTATTTGGAGTTGTGCATTTTCTAATCGAAATACATATAATTAAATAAAATAAGACTTGACAGTAAATCCATGTCTTATATTTAATTGGGACATTGTATGGTGGAAGGATTGAATTGTATGGTAACTATTAACTCACAGGTTCTTTTATGATTAATGTTGAAATCTATATTATCTGGAAAGTCGTTGATCGCTAGGGAGGCTTATCCCTATTGTAGAATAAATATTATTTATTTAAATAAATTATTAGTTTAATTTATTTATTTAAATAAGATTAAAATTGTTTTAATTGATTTATTCACAACCGGTTTAATATGGAGAACCTAAAGGGTCACACCATAAAAGGAAGAATAATTATTTAAGAAGGTAATGGCATAATCGTAATAATGCATTAAGTATAATTAATTTAATCTATGGTGATAGAATAAATTAAATAGCTTAATGTTTATTATTTAATATTTTGGAAATATTAAATATAAATTAATAAGAGGAGTCTTATTAATATTATTACAATTATTATTATTTTAATTTCTAAAGGAGTTTAGTAATTAATTTAATATTTAGTACTCTCATTTATTCCTAATAAGATTAGGAGACAAATTAATTAAATGAATTTAATTAATTATTCCCATGTGGTGGGAAGCCTAAATTAATTAAAGGAGTTTAATTAATTAAAAGAAATCCCATGTCTAATAGGATTAGAAGGGTTGACCAATGTCTATATAAGAGAAGTCTTATAATAGATATTAGATTGATGTAATTCCAATTGTTGGAGAGTACTCCTTTTCTATAGAGGATAGAAAACTAAGGTTAAGCCAAACACCCTCCTTCTTGATAATTCATCTTCCTTGGTGGATCACCTCTAGAGGCCAAACACTTGGGTGGCTAACGTTGATCAAAGAAAGGAATCTAACCTGAAAATTCAAGGAGATCACGAAGAACAAGGAGTTGAACTAGTACCTGTGGAAGCTTCGTTCTACAAGGGTATGATTCCATAACTTCTTATTTATCGTTTTAAATTAATAATTTGCATAAAGGATGATCCGGGTAATGGTTTTGTAGAAATTTTTTTAAACTCTGATATAACATGCTTCCGCTAATTTTTGCAATTTGATTGCGTCACGATTTCGTACAAACCCAACAGATAAGCTACAGACTAAATCCGATAAGTGTAGATTTGTGGGATACCTTAAAGAAACTGTATGGTATTATTTCTATCATCCAACTGATCAAAAGGTGTTTGTTGCGAAACATGCTACCTTCTTGGAGAAAGAGTTTATCCATGAAGGGGTCAGTGGGAGTAAGATATATCTTGAAGAAGTTCAAGAATCACAAGTTACCACGGACCAAAGTCAAGTACCTAACCAAGTAGAAGAACCTACTGTACCACACCCTGTTCGTAAATCTGGAAGAGTACCGCAGATACCTGAGAGGTATGGATTCGTTATAGAGGATGACGATGAGGTACACATCATGAATGATGATCCATTGAATTACGAACAGGCTATGAGTAATAAAGACTCAGGGAAATGGCTTGAAGCCATGAAATCCGAAATAGACTCCATGTATGAAAACAAAGTATGGACTTTGGTTTCACCACCTGAAGGTATTAAACCTATTGGGTGTAAATGGTTTTTTAAGAAAAAGACTGGAGCAGACGGAAAGGTAGAGACCTATAAGGCCCGACTGGTTGCAAAATGTTTCAAACAAAGACAAGGAGTTGACTATGATGAAACCTTCTCACCAGTAGCCATGCTCAAGTCCATTCGGATTTTGCTTGCGATTGCAGCTTACAACGACTATGAGATCTGGCAGATGGACGTGAAAGCGGCCTTCCTCAATGGGAAACTTGAGGAGGATGTGTATATGACACAGCCAGAGGGATTTATCTCAAAAGTTGGAACAAATCAAGTCTGTAAGCTACAACGATCCATTTATGGGTTGAAGCAAGCTTCTCGTAGATGGAACATTCGTTTTGATGAGACAATCAAAGAGTTTGATTTTATCAAAAATGAGGATGAACCATGTGTATACAAGAAGGTTAGTGGGAGCGCAGTATCATTCCTTGTATTATATGTTGATGATATATTACTGATAGGGAATGACATTCCTATGTTACAATCCATTAAAATATGGTTATCTAAAAACTTCTCCATAAAGGACTTGGGTGAAGCATCCTATATTTTGGGGATAAAGATCTATAGAGATAGATCTAAAAGGATGCTCGGCTTATCCCAAGGAATGTACATTGATACGATGCTAAAGAGGTTTAGCATGGAAGATTCCAAAAGAGGTCTCATGCCGATGAGCCATGGAATAAATCTCTCCAAGAAACAGGCCCCAAAGACACCTGAGGAGAGAGACCGTATGAGTAAGATCCCTTATGCTTCTGCAATAGGATCTATCATGTACGGTATGATATGTACTAGACCGGATGTTGCTCACGCACTTAGTGTAACAAGCAGATACCAGTCGAATCTAGGAGAAGAGCACTGGAAGGCAGTGAAAAATATCCTAAAGTACTTGAGAAGGACTAAAGATATTTTTCTTGTCTACGGTGGGTCTGAATTAAAACTCGAGGGATTCACGGACTCAAGTTTTCAAACTGACCAAGATGACAGTAAATCTGTTTCAAGGTATGTTTTAACCTTGAACGGAGGTGCAGTGAGTTGGAAGAGTTCCAAGCAGCAAACAGTTGCTGATTCAGTGACAAAGGAAGAGTATATAGCTGCAAGTGAAGCTGCAAAGGAAGCTGTTTGGATGAAGAAGTTCATAACTGAACTTGGTGTGGTTCCTAGCATCGGAGAAGCAGTTCCCGTATAATTTGACAACAACGGAGCGGTTGCACAGGCTAAGGAACCCAGGTCTCATCAGAAATCTAAACACGTGTTGCGGCGATTTCACTTGATTAGGGAGATCATTGAAAGAGGAGACGTCACCTTGGAGCGTGTGGACTCTCAAGACAACATTGCAGATCCATTTACTAAAGCTCTAACACAACAGCAGTTTGATCGTCACTTAGAGAAGATGGGTATGAGATACCATGGCGATTGGCTTTAGTGCAAGTGGGAGATTGATAGTAGTGTGCATACAAGCCAATCATGTATGATGATAAAGCACATACTTTGTAAACAATCTTATTTATTTATTAATAAAATACTCATTTAAGGCATATAATTATCTACATGGTGCTGTTTTTATAATATGTAAATAACCCATAGTTTTAAACAATGCTTTTAGAATCATGATGAGATCATGATAATGAGATCTAAATTCTTAGAAAGCTTAAAAACTAAAATAGTTCCCAATTGTGAGATTACTAAAATGGGGATTAATAAATCCGGATAGATTGGTACATATGTTGCTTGCTCATTGGATGAGGATGACTGATCTCATGATCATTTGTGTGGAGACACTAAAGCAAGTATGTAGGTGCTTATTGGAGAATAAGTTCACTGAACGTGACTCGCTATGGAATACCTAATGGAGTTTTACTCGCCTGCCAATAGGAATTCCTAATGTGATAGTAGTACAAGTGATCCTTGGACTTGAGATCATCATAGTATCTTGTATGTAACAAATTATACTTTGACTAATTCCTTAAGGCCTTTTAAGGCATATATAGGGTATGCTTGGGTATAATGAGTTACATATGGAGATAATGAATGATCAATAAAGAATCTACCACCTCTAGTAAAAGAGGAGATATATCCTATGTGATTCGTTAAATGACAACCCAGGAATCCTTGGCCAAGGTAGAATGAAATTAGAAAGAGGTTTCTAATTTGCATTATTTGGAGTTGTGCATTTTCTAATCAAAATACATATGATTAAATAAATTAAGACTTGATAGTAAATCCATGTCTTATATTTAATTGGGACATTGTACGGTGGAAGGATTGAATTGTACGGTAACTATTAACTCACAGGTTCTTTTATGATTAATGTTAAAATCTATATTATCTGGAAAGTCGTTGATCGCTAGGGAGGCTTATCCCTATTATAGAATAAATGTTATTTATTTAAATAGATTATTAGTTTAATTTATTTATTTAAATAAGATTAGAATTGTTCTAATTGATTTATTCATAACCGGTTTAATATGGAGATCCTAAAGGGTCACACCATAAAAGGAAGAAGAATTATTTAAGAAGAAAATGGCATGATAGTAATAATGCATTAAGTATAATTAATTTAATCTATGGTGATAGAATAAATTAAATAGCTTAATGTTTATTATTTAATATTTTAGAAATATTAAATATAAATTAATAAGAGGAGTCTTATTAATATTATTATTATTATTATTATCTTAATTCTAAAAGAGTTTAGGAATTAATATAATATCAGTACTCTCTCTCAATCCTAATAAGATTAGGAAATAAATTAATTAAAAGTGTTTAATTAATTAATTAAATAAAACCCTATTCTAATTGGATTAGGAGGGTTAACCTAATATCTATATAAGAGAGTCTTATATCAGAAATAAGGTACGTGAATTTTTTCCAAGAGTTGGGAGTACACATATTCTATAGAGATAGAAACAAGGATTAAGCCAATAACCCATCTTCTTGAGTTCTTCATCTTCCTTGGTGGATCACCGTTAGAGGCCAAACAATTGGGTGGCTGACATTGATCAAGGGAATGAGCCACTACAGAGGAATCAAAGGAATCAAAGGAGTAGAACTTGTACCTGAGGAAGCTTGGATCTTCAAAGGTATAATTCCATGTTCTCTCTTTTCTGTTATTGATAACTAGCACAAAGCATGATCATGGTTATGGGTTTGTATAAATTTTTAAAAACCTAGTTTTTTTGCGCTTCTGCCCTATTTATGTGATTTGATTGCATGATTGCGTTACGTACAAACCCAACACAACCTATCCTCCCAGTCCTTAACTGTGGAAATGTAAACATCCCGAACGAGGATCCAGGGACAGGGTTCAAACCTATTATGGCCATCTTGGATAACAACGACTCTAGTAGCGCGTCTATCTCCGCGACTCCCCAGGATCTCATGACCAGCAATTGGACGATCACCCCACAGATCGTCCGAAAAGGGTAAAAACTAGGAAGTTATCGCTGACATGGAGCTCTACCTTTATCTATATTTATGTCTATTTCATTTCATCTGTAGCTTGTTATTGCTAGTTATCATACTAACTGATGAATCTTTTTGTAATTGACGACTACTTTTATATATTTAGCAATCATGTTGTTGTCTTAGGTTTCCAAATTTGCGTATTCTTAGACATGTCCATGACTTACCGAATTTGAGTAATGATTATGATTTTGACATAGAATGGGACTTTGACTTGATGGGAATCGAGCAAGAGGAAAGGGATGATGGCGAGGTGCCTGAGTAAATCAAAGCATGGGTCGAAGATAAACCTAAACCCAACCTTGATCAAACCACCACCATAAATATCAAAACCCCTAACAATCCTAAAGAAATACAGATAGGGACCAACCTTCCCTCTAACCGAGAAAAAGAACTAATCCAACTCTTAACCCAATTCAAGGATGTTTTTGCCTGGTCTCATGAAGACATGATAGGTCTATCCACGGATGTCGTTGTCCATCAACTACCAATTAAAGAAGGGTTCAAACCAGTCAAGCAGAAATTGAGACGGTTGAAACCAGAATGGAGCCTGAAGGTCAAAGAAGAAATTATCAAATATTTTAAAGCAGGAATCATTATGGTGTCAACGTACCCTGAATGGTTGTCCAACGTAGTCCCAGTGCCAAAATCTGGGGGAAAGGTGCGAGTATGTGTAGATTATCGAGATCTTAACAAAGCCAACCATAAAGATGACTTCCCATTGTCGTTTATCCACGTATTAATCGACAACACTGCATAGTTCGAGATGTATTCTTTCGCTGATTACTTTGCTGGATATCACCAGATCATGGTTGCTGAGGAAGACAGGGAAAAGACCGCCTTCATTACCCCTTGGGGAACCTTCTGTTATCGAAGACTAGCTTTTGGCCTTACCAATGCTAGTGCTACTTATCAAAGGGCCATGATGAACTTATTCCATAACATGATGAACAAAGATATCGAAGTGTATGTGGTTGATATCATCGTGAAGTCCCGACAGGCTGATGACCATTGCACCCATCTTCGGAGGTTGTTTGAATGACTCTGCAAGTTTAATTTGAAGTTAAACCCAGCAAAGTGTGCTTTTGGTGTGAAATCCGGCAAATTACTGGGATTTCTTGTGAAAAACCGTGGCATTGAATTGGATCCTGCCAAAATCAAAGCCATCACGAAAATGCCGGAGCCAAAGATCGAGAAGGAAATACGAGATTTTCTGGGGAGAATCAACTTCATCAGCCGGTTCGTATCGCAGTTGACAGCAACCTGTGAACCCATTTTCAAACTGTTAAGGAAGAACTCTTCAGGAAAATGGAATGAAGACTGCCGAAAAGCTTTCCACATCATCCAAAAGAGGTTGATTGAAGCACCTATCTTGGTACCCCCAAGGGATGGAATTCTATTCTTCATGTATATCTCAGTCAACTCTAATGCTATGGGTTGCCTACTGGGGCAGAAGGATGACATGGGGAAAGAAAGAGCCATCTATTATCTAAGTAAACGCTTCAGCAGCGGAGAACAAAAATATACTCTGATCGAAAGAACCTGTTGTGCATTAGCTTAGGCAACCATAAGGTTACAGCATTACCTACACGACCATACCACTTATCTCATCTCGAGGATGGATCCTTTGAAATACATCTTTAGCAAGCCGATTTTGAATTGTCGTTTATCCAAGTGGCAGTTAATCCTTCAACAATTCGACATCATCTATGTGACCCAAAAATCAATTAAAGTGCAAGGGATTGCGAATCACCTATCGGCTGCACCAACAGGGGATTTTGAGCCTCTGGAAATGTATTTCCCAGAGGAGGAAGTGTTGACTCTTCAACTGATCGATAAGGAGGATCAAGGTCAATTTTGGAAAATGTATTTTGACGGCGCATCAAATGCTGAAGTTGACGGAGCCGGGGCAGTCCTGGTATCCATCACGGGAGATCAATACCCCGTGGCCACCAAGTTTCATTTCAACAACTCCAACAATACCGTAGAGTATGAAGCGTGCATTGTGGGGTTAAAGCTGGCTCAGTCCATGGGAGTAAAATTGTTCGCGGTGTTTGGAGATTCGGAGCTAGTCATCAGACAGTCTACCGGGGCATACACCACCAAAAAACTACATCTACTGCTGTATCATCGACATGTCCTTAGATTGGTAAGGGAATTTGAAGATATTGCCTTCATGCATATCCTCCGGAACCAAAATGATTTTGTTGATGTATTAGCCACATTAGCTTCACTGGTGAACCTGTCAGCAAGAAGGGGAATGTCGGTTATCACCTTCACTGTGCAGAATACACCGTCATGTGGAAACAACGTAGGGGAGATATCAGAAGAGATAGCACTTCTGGGACCACCTTGGTACCACCATATCAAAGAATATTTGCGAGATCAGTTAACCCCTGAAGGGATGAGTCAAGCCGCAAAGAAGCGAATACAGAAAATGGCCTGGAATTTCTACCTAAGTGGAGATGCTTTCTGTAAGAGAGACCAAGGTGTAGGACTACTGAGATGTCTCGACAAAGATCAAGCCCAATGACTTATGAATGAAGTACATGGTGGAGTTTGCGGAGCACATATGAGTGGACCTCTGTTTTCCAAAATGATTATGAGGATATGACATTACAGGATATCCCTCAAAGCGGATTGCGATGATCATGTCAAGTGTTTCTATCAGTGCCAGATCCACGCCAACATTATTAATGCGCCTACGAATTAACTACATTGAATGACATCACCATAGCCTTTTTCCATGTGGGGAATGGACGTGATAGGACCAGTTGAGCCTAAAGCCAGTAACGGTCATCGATTCATCTTCACTATGATTGACTACTTTACCAAGTGGGTGGAAGCAGCTTCTTTCCCCAAGGTGACCAAGGAGGTCATCGTTGGTTTCATTAGAAACTACAACATCTGTCGGTATGGACAACCCGAGGTTATCATATCAGACAACGCAAAGAATTTGAATAACGGGATGATGAGGGAACTGTGCAGCAAATTCAATATCAAACACCTTAATTCGATTATTTATTGTCCTAATATGAATGGCGCGGTGGAAGCGGCTAATAAGAACATCAAGAAGATAATGATGAAGATGTCAGCAAATCACCGGGGATGGCCTAATCTATTGCCGTTAACCCTACTCGCATACCGGACGTCGACTCGAACCTCAACTGGGGCAACACCCTACTCACTAGTATATGGTATGGAGGCTGTACTTCCTGTCGAAGTGGAGATGGAATCACTAAGAGGATGCTAGATGCCCAGATAGAGGAAACCCAATGTATACAAGATCGATACGACCAGTTATCCCTGATAGATGAAAGAAGAGCTGCTGCTATATTCCATGGTCAACTCTATCAGCAACGAATATCCCGATCTTATAACAAGAAGGTGCGACCTCGAGAATTCAAAGAGTATGACCTGGTACTAAAGAAGATCATTCCGGGCCAGGATGAAGCTAAAGGAAAATTTGCCCCAAATTGGGAAGGACCCTTTCTTTTCAAAGCAATCCTATCAGGTGGAGCTTTGAAATTAGAAGAGATGGACGGTGAGGAATTCCCGCAATTGATCAATTCTGACTCGGTGAAACGGTATTATGTCTAAGACCCCTTTCGTTTTCAAACTGGACTACTATGTCTTGATTAAAAAAAGAAGAAGAAAAGAAAAAAATAGAAAAAAAAGAAAAAGAAAAAGAAAAAGAAAAAATATATATCAAGTCTAGTTTTTCAGGTCTGAGCCTGAACTACGAAAGACCTGATCTCATATCTGTGGGAGTACGTAGGCAGCCATTTATGGTGCGGTCTAACCATTGAAAAACATCAAATCAAATCAAACAAAAATAAAAAAACAAATCAAGATCATATCAAATCAAACTCCAACTCAACCCCTTTTCAAACTTTTCAGGTCTGAGCCTGAACTACGAAAGACCTGATCTCCTATCTATGGGAGTACGTAGGCAGCCATTTATGGTGCGTTCTAACCTTCGAAAAATCCAAACACTTTTCTATTATTCAAATCCTAACCTATAAAGAATCAAAACCTTATCCATAAAGCCCACCCAATCGACGGCTCATGCGGAGAAGACCTAGCGACATCTCAGCATCACTCCCACCGAATCTGATGCCACATGACGAGACCAGTTCTATGTCGATATAATAAATCATGAAGAAAAAATGGCAACCGTGTGCAAAGCTAGACATGCGCAAACAAGGGAAGTGAACTGAACTTGCTTCTTTTTATATATACAACTGTTTAGAATACAAAAATTGATTCTAACCTATGACAAGTGATAATAACAAAGTCTCTACAGGAAAATAAAATAGAGTTATAAATTAGTGGTGAGACAAGCCAACATCGCCAAATAACCAGCAGTCTCTGTAGTCGGGGGAGCAGCTCTGAACTCGTGCTCCAACATATCAACCCGCCTCAGCATACTTGCTGCCATACAAAAAATCTCCCCTCTACTCTGTACTACACCCTGTACGTGACCAATGAGTCCATCTGAGAAAGTCTGGGCCTCATCTCTATCAACAAGGGCCTGGTCTCTAGAAGCCCAGGCTGCGTCTCTCTCAATGATAGCAGCATCCCGATCAGCTACGGTGGTCAACAACAGAGCCCGAGCCTGATCCCTCTCAGAGGTCACCAGGTGAAGCTGTCTATCCATCGCCTCCATGGGGATTGAGGTTGAACGCGGCATAGTGCTCACTAGAGAAGCTGTCAACTCTGCAAATAAAGCATCCTCAGTCACAGATATAGGATCCTTCATAGGCTCCTCACCATCTGTGGATCCAACATCATCCCCGAATAAAGATCCTGTCACAACCTGATCTGTTGTCTCTGGTGCCAAATCTGAGTCTAGCCAAGCTGAATATTCTGCTGAACGGGCCCGGATGGCAATCTCTAAACTCTGCTATCTGTCGATGAGACCAGAACCCATAACCCGAGCCAAATTAGCCTCAGTAACTGAGCAGATGGGGAAGCGATAATCCTTAATCCCCTCAAATGCATGGGCCTCCTAGTACTGATCAAACTGACCCATCACCGCCAGAGGATGATAGGTCGTCACACGCCTTAAACCCGCCAAGGGGAGGAAATCCAGGTCGGCTGCATGGGTGATGAAACTCAGAAAAGGGCAATACCTATAATACATGAATATAGCAAAATGCTCCTCCATAGCACCCAGAAATGAAATCCATGATGCCTCATCGACACAAGAAGTCGGGAGATATGAGTAGACTTTGGACAAGCCATGTCCAAAACAAAACCCGTGATGACAAAGCAGCCTAATCGGTCTAAGGTTCGTCATAAACCAGATATATAGGAGCACGGGGCTACCTCTGAACTCTTGATCCCCAACGTCATGGAAAATAGAGGCTGATATAAATGTCTCGGCCAGAATAAGGGGAAGTATAGTAAAGCCATCTTTGAGAGCTCTAACAGCCATTGACATCGACACATCCAGATGGTTAGTATAAAATGGCATGTATAGATATGCTATGAGGCACATAACCAAGGCATCCACTCGGGCAACGTCCCATCGCTCCTCTAAAATGGAAAAGTCTCCGTGATAAATGGCGAAACTATCCGCAGAAGCGAAGTGAGTGATCATAAAGTCCATGGAGACAACGTGGCTACAACCCACCTCGGCCAACACAACTACCCCTCTAAGTCCAGTCATTATTATGAACTGGCGGCGCATATGGCCCAAGGCCATCCGAGCACATGGCCCCTCCATCGATAATCCCAAGATGCGACCATACTCCTCCAAAGTAGGAGTCAACTCGGTCCAGCCAAACAGGAAGATATGGCTCTCAGGAATCCAATACCTGAGTATCCCGACAATAAATCCCACTGGAACCTGAAAGGACAACAGTGATAGGGACTGGCCTAAAATGCGGCTGACAGCGACATAGTCGATATATGACAATTGATCATACCAAATCCTCAAACTATTAGCTACATGGCTAGGAGGAAAGTGGTCCAAACGCACCACAGTAGAGGACGACATCTGTAAAAACTATGTCAATAAGACCATACAGGGGTCAATCTCTATCCAATCATTTAAATATATCTGAAGCATGCATCATAACGAGTGATAAAATAGCATGTATGATGAATAAATAGAAAGCATCATATATAGATATTTGCCAAGTACATTAGTTTCATAAACATCACTGTCATACCTATGATACATGTGAAAACTAAAAATAAAAAGTATAGGATACTGGGGCACAAACGCCCAATGACTAACAAATAACCTATGGGCTCGCTGTCTCATCAAAATCACCCAAGAAAGTGATGGTATCATCAAACTGGTTAACCTGGGGCCGTCTGCCTAGAGTGGGCACATCCTGCTGATCACGGCGATAAGGTGTCTCCTGCATATTCGTGTGACAAGGGAAAAGATCATCTCTATCATCAACGCAGCCAAAACTTGAGGGCCCAGCACCATGAGAGCCACCGCTGCCTGAAGGTCCAGCCTCATGACCCTGAGAAGCAAAAGTACTAGCCAAGGATGGGTCCAACCCATTATAGCAACAGTAGGGCGACAGCTGCTCTAACTGAAGTCTCAAATATGCAATCTGAACCTAATGAGAAGGCTCCTAAAAACATGATATCCAGTCCTTGATCATAAGGGACCCTGGAACCATATCTCCCAAAATCTGGGTAGCCCGGGTCTGAGCTCCAATCGTGCGTGGCCCCCACTAGGCGATAAAGTCCTCAGAAGTGATCGGACCATCGGACAAGTAAAAACCATCATACCCCATGGTGGGAATCGATGCAGCTGACGAAGATAAAGACCGGAAGTGATGAGCTGGAGGAAGAAAAGGAATGCGAATCTCCCAAGTGATGCATCGAAAAGTGCGCTCCCCGAGGTAATGCTCCCAACCTCCATCAAAGAGGAATGGAATTCGGCGAGTGGACAACTGAAACTCTGGCCCTGTCGATAAACCATCCTCAAATCCCTCGGATAAGTCCTCTCCAGAATATGGAAGCCACATTATGTCCTGAGCTATATGTGTCTCCAACTGAAGACGGACATTGTTAAAGCCCTTTGCGACCGTGACCTCCGACAAAGTAGACTGATGCCATCTACGTCCCCGGGGATAAGTGTCCAAGCCTAAAACAAATATGGGGCGAAGACATGGATGCCTCTAGTAAGCCCAGAACTATCAGTTCAAACGAACCCTCCATTAGTCGTGGGAAAAGATAAACTAATCAAAAGTCAAATAAATAAAATTCGGTCAAAAAGGACTTACCAGAAGAAATGGGTAGAATCCAACCTAGGCGTCGATAGCTCCCTCAGATCGCAGTCGTATCCCGTGCAAGAAAAGACCGAATGTAAACGATCCCCAATTATAGTCCCCAATGCGGCCTACGTCTCGAACAGCACCTACCAAGCTGAAGGGAATGAAATAACCCCTCATAATGGTCAGGAGCAGACGCCGTAAGATGCGATCCCTCTCCACCAAATCGGCAGGCAACGGCTGCTGCAAGGTGCCTTGAGCAGAATCGATGCCCAAGCATCCCGACAGAATACTGCGAGCCTTGAAGGTTTGCTCCAGTCTAGTAAACTCTAACCTAGTGATGTACCTCCAGTCCATAGGATTCATCACGACCTCGCAGTCCAGTAGATGGAGAGACTGACTCTGATGAAACCATCGCTCGGACAAAGCTCGCAAGTATCCCCAAGGGCAGCGACGGGGAGCAATGGTGAAGAAAGCCTCAAATCCCTAAGAATCCACGATAACCCTATACTCGGGATGTAGCGAGTGACACAGAGCATATATATTGAACCAGTTACCCCTAGGCTGGGTAAACTCCGAAACCTGCACGACCTCAAGGTTAAGAAAACCCGTCTGTGACAGAAAGGGAAAATGAAAACAAATTAATCACATACCTCGTTCGCCTGCAAGTGAATGTAGGGATGGCGGCTCAGATCCATACCCAACAAATCTGGGACAGCTACCTCGATGCCAGGAAAAAATCTAGGCATAGTAGGGGGATGAGGCGGAACCTCAGGTTCAAGAATATCCTCCTCATCCACGGGAGGATGGTCCTCCCCACCAGGTCAATGAGCTGGCTCCGTCATTCTCTGTACCCATCTGCTAATCCGGGGAACAAGAACCTCAGAAGGAGCTCTACGTCGGCGAACTCCAGATGAAACCCGCTGAGATGTAGAACGACTGGGTCCCGCCGAATCCATGTCTGAACAATGAGTCTGCAGGAATCAAAGCCAAGTGAGGTATATTCCTAATTTATTTTAAATTGCAAATTAAATCTATGAAGTATAATTTAGGTCATCACCTCATGCATGTCCTACATGTGCTATTATATGTGTACATTATTTTAATCGTATCCTAGTATATCTATGAATGTATCTAGGACCCTGGCATCTGGCTCATGAAAAAATTTCGCCAGAGTCCCCTCTATAAAATGGACTATCCACATACCCGAAGCATGTATTAAATCACCCTATGAGGGTAAACCATCATAACCAAGCATGTAAACGTCAATTTAAACTCAATTTAAACTGTTACTCTAACACATAAATACAATGTATGTCAAGATTAACTGATAAATGACAGTATCTCGCATTCATACGGTCCATCAGATGATCTGTAGGCATGCATTGCAGCATAAACACGTTTATCTAGCTATCCATGCGGACATGTTAGATATAATGCCTTTAAGAAAGGAAATACGTGTTGTCACCAATGAAAACACGAAAAAACGGAGTCTAGACATTACCCGTAGTCCGAAGAAGGAATGTACGGTGGCGAATCGCTCCAAATCAAGCCAAAATCAAGTAGAAATGAAAAAGAGCTAGGGAAATCCAAATGAAATGGGTGAAAATGAAGCCTCTTGAGGGTATAAGCTCGATCAGGGGCCGCCTTGACCATGGTTGCTCCAGTCGCAACCATATATACGGCTGCCATAAGTGGGCCCCGCGGCCTCTCGTTTGGTAACACGATGTCAGAAACGTGTTCTTTTGGGTTCAAAATGGTCAGATTATGCAAGAAGCTACCTTTTCGGGACAGTTTGAAACCCCAAAAACCCTAAAAAATCCTCTTGAATAGCAGAAGTTCGGCGAAGATCAGAAACCCCAACGTTGAACTTCGAAAGACCAGAAAATCAGTATACATCAACTTTACTTGATGTAATCCACCGATAACGAATCAGTGAAGGCGTTAGATCAACCCCCGACGATGTAATCCACCGACAACGAATTAGTGAAGGCGTCGAATCAACCCCCGACGATGTAATCCACTGATAATGTATCAATGAAGGCGTAGGCAAATCCTCGATGATGTAATCCATTGGCAACAACCCTACGCAGGTCGGCAAATCCCCGATAATGTAATCCGATGGCAACAACCCTACGCAGGTAGGAAAATCCCCGATGATGTAATCTGTTGGCAACAACCCTACGCAGGTCGAAAAATCCCCGATGATGCAATCCGTTGGCAACAACCCTTTGTAGGTCAGCAAATCTCCGATGATGTAATTCGTTGGCTATAACCTAGTGAAGGCATCAGCTCACCCCTGATGATGCAATCCGTTGGCTACAACCCTACGCAGGTTGGCAAATTCCTAATGATGTAATCCATTGGATATAAACCAGTGAAGGCATCAGATCAACTCTGATGATGCAAATCGTTGGCAAAAACCATACCCAGGTCGGAAAATCCCCGATGGTGTAATCCGTTGGCTATAACCTAGTGAAGGCATCATCTCACCCCTGATGATGCAATTCGTTGGCTACAACCCTACGCAAGTTGATAAATCCCCAATGGTGTAATCTGTTGGCTATAAACCAGTGAAGGCATCAGCTCAACCCTGATGATGCAATCCATTGGCTACAATCGTACGCAGGTCGACAAATCCCCGATGATGTAATATGTTAGCTACAAACCAGTAAATGCACCAACACAACCCTGATGATATAATCCATTGGCTACAAACCAGTGAAGGTGTCGGCACAACCCCAATGGTGTAATCTGTTGTCAAGAAACCAGTGAAGACATCGGCATGACCCCGATGGTGCAATCCGTTGACTATAATTCAGCACAGGTCAATTTGATCCCGATAACGTAATCCTTAACTTCCCCAGCCAGAGAAGTAACCTTTCTCTAAATCTCACATATCATCACATTTGTTATAAATGACATTGCATTATCAGATATTCCTTGTCATGCATTCTCTGTATCTATTAATCTTTGTCGTGTTCATTCCATTGCATTGCATAAACATGACAAAGAGGGGCATCTGTAGACACTCGAAATTTCACTTTCGTTGTACTAACCCTGCAGGAGGGTAAAAGCGTTATTTTACTTCGGAGACAACCCCAAAGTAGGGCAAAAGAACCCGATCATCTTGAAAACAACACCGGGAGTGATGAAGAGGACCAATGAAGTCCAAACATACTGCAAACCGATCGAGGATCGAAGAGATGAGACAGAGATCACTGAAAACCACCTCAGCAAACCTCAAACAACGTGCCATCAGAGATAAGCCATCTAACTGATATCTAGACCTGGTGGATATATCTCAGCTACGAGTATCAATTTCCCAAACCCTACTCTAGTTAGAATCAATCTGTTCCCTTTACGTATATCAAAGACAATCCTAAAGGTCAAGCGGTGGACATCAACTTCTGCCGAACCGGGACCAAAGGACTAACAGTCGAGCATGTGGGGCCCACTTGGTCCATCCTTGAATATATCTGTGGCTAGTCGTATGTATGGTTGTGGCTGCCTCCGGCAGCTTATAACACCACATTAGTTCATTTTAGAAAAAAAGAAAGATACATTATAGAGAGAGAAAGTATTCTAGAGAGAGAAAGGCTCAGGTGGAACTTGTCTTAACCTCTTTAAAGCTCAATCATCTCATCTATCACATACTTGAAGCCATACTAGTGTTCTTAGTTCATCCCGGGAGTCAAACTGCTTGTTCACGCGTCCCTCAAGTTGAAATAACACACTTTCAAGCTTCGTTTCTTTGTAAATGTTATTCAAATAATAGATTAATGAGGTTTCTTGTTTGAATATAGCTAAACTTATTGTATTTTAAGAATATCGTGTAATAGTTGATAGATTTTACATTTCTATCAGTTATATTGTGCTTATTACGTTGTAAATCGACCGCGAATGCTAGATATACTTAAGTCTAAGCCTAATCTAGCCCCCGAGAGGTTCTTAAGCATGAAGCTTTAACCCGTGGGCTATAACAGCTTAGATTCATGGTTTATCTAGGGATTTATTATTTTGAACGGTCCCAGTTAACTCGTATAGCCCTAAATCTATATTTAGAGGTGAAAGGGGGGCCGAATCGGCTTAAACGGTGATTTTAATCGATGAAATCATCCAATATCGAAGCCGTGGATGTGATATCTATGTAATATTGTACAAATCATGTGAGCCTAGGAATCTCGATGTTGAGATCTCTGAATGGATCCAACTTGATTCGCACGACGAACCGGTTTTTATGATGTAAATGCTTTAAATAACATAAATATCGTTGTACATCTAATATTTGGATCTTGAAAACGAACTTGATGGGTTAGTCCTAAGAGGTCGGATTCAAGATCCTGTGATAGTGAAAACCTTAATTGCAGGTGCTCGGTTCATCGAGATGGCTTACATGCCCGATGATGATCCGAATCCTTTTTAACTCTTTTGCATGCATATCATCAAAATGATTTCTAATGAAACCACAAAGAACTTTTGATGAACAATAAAGCGATTCGGGGTAGATCACGTAATGAACGTAAAGAATAAAAGGAAGTATCGAAGTCCTTGGATTCCTAGTCAGGCACAGGATTTGAAAATCTTACTTTCCAAAACCTCATTTCAATTCATATATCTTGTTAAAAATGAACTTTTCATTAAATCAAATCCTTCGTACCTAGGTGCAAAAGAGGTACAACACTACTTTCAAGTCACCCAAAATAAAGACTTAGAAAAAGAGACTAATAAAGCTTTCAAAATAAAACACACACACACACACATATACACACTTTATGCATAAAAAATCAATAAGATGTGGTACCATACTTGCATGGGAGTCGGGGGGTGTCTAACACCTTCCCCCACTTAACCTAGCCCCCGAATTCCATGAATCTCGGGTTTCAAGACCAATCTTTAGAGTCACGCATTGGACCATCTTGCGAAAAAACCATTAAAACTAGGATGAGTTAGTACATCCATTTCCAAAATACCAACTGGCGACTCTGTCTCATTCGGTCCAATCATTAAAATTAAATCAATCTTTTCAAATCGTTGACACATATGTCGGTACCAATTTCCTACAAAATTCACCCTTTAAATGGAACCCCAAAGACAAAGCGAAAGCGAAAGGGCATAATAATATCAAATTAGGGAATATGGGCAATCCTCTCTTTTTTCCCTAGATAGGAGAGGATGGGAAACCAACCCAAAGAAAAAAAGACCTCCTCCTTCAACAAAAAGGGATACAGAGAGGACTAAAATTCTTCCCGGCGTCAATAATTTATTAGTTAATTCTCCGTGGGAACGATACTCTACTTACTCTTTATTACTTATTGACCGTGTATACTTGCACGCATATATTGATCGGGAAAACGACCAACAATTTCCCAAATTCATCTCTTAGCACTTAAACTCTATTTAATTTTATTCCTTATCCTCATCTCTGCGATTATAGCCTAAGGTAAACCTACCTAAGGTTTATAACATACAGCTCTGATACCAACCTGTGACGCCCATAAATCCGGGTTCCTAGAACCATGGACCTAGTACGTTACGGTACTTCATCTTCAAACATAATATATATTTAATGCGGCAATACAAACATATGTTGTTTATACAATAAGTTCTTTCAATACATCCCAAGGCATATTAACCTTAACTTATATACAAACCTTTAAAATCACAAAAGGTTTACATAAGATAACTAAATAGTTATTCGTACATAACAATCTATTATTGTATATTGCTCTTGTCTTTGTCCTTTTTCGAGCCTTCGTCTTAATCTAAAATTTGTGATCATGATATAGCAAGGGTGAGCAACTACTTTGCTCAACAAGTTTAAATACAACAAGGATATATCATGATTGAAAGAAAGAATAAATTTTTAAATTTTTAATAATATAATAATTTGAAAGAGCATAAATAATAATTTCAATAATTGAATTACTAAATCAATAATGTTTGGTGGTCAACAATGATCGTGAACAAATTTAACTGAACCTTATGGTAATGGAGGTGATCAGCCTTTCATACCTGATGAATATATGCAACATGCACTAAGTGCGAATCAATAATCATAGGTGTGGAATAATCAACAATAATTATCCACTAACATGCTTGAAAAATAATAACTAGAGTTTGAGTTAGAGAAACTTGCCTGTACCGTCGATTACTGCTATGCAATCTAATTTAATCTCTTTATTGAAAAGACCTATCATTATTAAGATTGATCTTTTAATTAGCATAACATACTTTATCTCACAATATTATTACTTTATAAGTACACTATCTAACATTTAACCACATAGTCAAACATAAGATAATACCTTAACACCATACGTATTTACAATTCTAAACCTAGCACATATCGAGTCTTTAATAGTGTTCAATACAGTATACTGAGTGATTTCCCACAAACAACCAACAAACTAGTTTTTCGTCTCGTCTACACTGTATTTCACAGCGAGTTAGATCGGTTGCTAGTTCGTATATACCTCCGCTCCCTGAAGAAATCGTTTAGCCCAGATACTATACATCAACCATTAAAGAGTATGGTTGTACCATTACTTTATCATATAACTTGTGAATTAACACTTAATCTTTCATATTATAAGTTCTTCTTTATAATCCATTAAGCCGAATATCTAATCCAACAACCTAAATTCAAACTGAATTACAATCCAGCAATCTGGATTCACTAATTCAGCAAACCCAATACACCAATTTAGCAAGCCGAATCCACCAATTCAGGAAGCTGAATACAAGCTAACATAATTAATTCAGCAAACCGAATTCAAACTGTATTCCCTTTTTAACATATTAAATTTCTAGTTCATCATACTATACATTTAATATGGTCTATTGAATGTCCAATGAATAACTTAACTCCTCTTTTAAACTCTTATTTAATATTATTAATTATTTAATAATATTCAAATCATTTACTAATATTATTAATCATTAAATAATATTTTAAATCAATAATTTATTTACACTTTAATCCAAATATTATCAATCACTCAATAATATCTTAATCTAATATTATTAATCTTTTAATAATATTTTAATCATTTATTAAACTTAAAAATATTTTATTTTAATTGTTTAATCTTTACTAATTTATGTATTTAACAACCATACAAGGCCATAAACATAATGTCTCATCATCAATGACCAAAACCTCTTTCAAAAATCTGTATATACCATATCTAAGGTTCTCAAGTCATAAAATCCTATTTTCCATATTTTTAACATTACATAATTACTTTAATTCATTTATTCATTACTAAATCATTTACATGAAAATACCAAATCATCTTATTATTATTTTGATCTTTTGGCCACACATATTCACATATATTCCATACATAAAAATAATTTTTCTGGAATTTTCTAATTTCTTTTATTATTTTTTAAAAGTTCGTTTTTATTTCGTAACTTTAGAAAATTAGTTATATCATTCTCAACTCTAACAATTCCCAACTATTGGCAGAATATTACACATACTAACATGAACCTCCAGTTTAAATTTCGTGGCCATCGGAGTTATAGAACTCCAGTTATAGTGGTTTTCGTGAAAAAATCCCAAATATTGAAATGACCATAACTCGGTTGATTTAAGTCAGAATAGGCTCATCTTTGGACAGGAGCTACTTTATATCATATATTTCTATGTCGCAAAAGGCCTGATTTTATTTCAATAAATAAATTGCTGAAAATTCCCTGTAAAGTTTTGGACAGTTTACTTTTTGGTATTTCCAGATTTTTCTACTTTTCTAAAAACAGCCCATAAGAAATTCTACAACATTGTTTTCAGTGATTCCACTTTAATATGTTATAAAACTCATAGATCTAACTCTAGGACTTGACCACACTCAAAAATTCAAAATAGAATGAGAGATATGATTGTTTGAATTTCATTTTTCGTTTTCTCAAAAATCTGATTTTCTAACCCTTATGATTTCTATGATCTCTTGATTAATCAAACATTAACCATCATAAACTATCATAATATATACTAATACTCCTTAAGATCAAGATTCTACCATGATTCATTATCTATTTCATTAAACCTTCACCAAACCCAAGAAAAACATAATTAATGCTCTCTCTTTTTCCTTCTAAGGGGCTGCCAAAATATCTCTTTCCTATCTGTCTTGGTTTCTATTTTGCTAACATGGAAGTAAGAGAAGAAATGAAGAAAAGAAATGTTTTTACTAAAGAGAGGTGTACTTATTATTGGTAAATATGCATAGATAAACAAGATGTATATCTATGATACATCTCCCAACTAAATCTCTCTCTTACTCATTATTAGGTTACTTGCAAGCTAAAGTTTACTTGCCATCTTGGTTATAAGTGTTGGTTTAATATAAACTTGACACATGTTCGAAGTAGTTGAGAGTTAGTAGATGCAATAATTTTCCCATATGGCCTCTCCTTGTTTCTTCCTTACATGGGCCGAAAATTCCACCCCATTTGGCCTCTTTTGTGACTTTATTTCTCATGCCCAATTTTCTAGATAAATAATCTAGAAGAACCATTTTAATTGGGCTCAAGCTTGGGCCAATCTAGTAATTATTTGGACTTCCCCACAATTCTTCCTATTAAATTGATTGGGCCATGTAAGTTGACATGTGCCCCACACTCTAATTTAATCTTACCCAATTTATTTAATTAGAGTTTCCATTCTTCATATTCGTAATATAAATAATTACCCACGTACATTTAATTTCTTAACCCAATTAAACTTGCTTTACTTAGGTTATAAAATAATTAGTTGAGATGTATAAAATAAATCTCTTAGGGCTAGTATATATTTTAAATACTAACATCCTTCCCTCTTATAACCCATAGGTTATTTAATTCCTATACCTAATTTATATATTAGGTCATAAAATTTTATTCTTAATTCTCTTTATATGCTAAATAAATATATACACATTCAAATTATATATATTTATTTAATCAACTACATAATCCACATAAGTCATAACTTATTTATCATCGTCATTTCTCTTGCTAAAATATATAGCACATCACTAAGTATGTATGTATATATATATATATATGTATGTACCTATTCATATACTTATTTTCTTTATCCTTATACATCTCTTCATTTAAAATTTATTTTCTTAATAAATTTCTCCACATGTGTCATTATAAAATTTCTTACACAATTTAGTTCACATCACATTTATAGGTATCGTAGTACCTTATCCTTAATATTCTTTCAAGTACATATAATTTCATTTCTAGGGTTTTGAAATTTTGTAACCCATATTTTTTCTATTCTAAATAGTAAGCCATATAGGTTCTTCTTAAAATTTTTAAATAAATCCTTAAATTCCCATCTAGGTTTTATTCTTTAACATTAATTTTAATCACTCAATATCTTATAAATTTTTGGGTTGTCACATCGACTATATCTGTTATAATTGCTATTTGAATTATAACTTCCGTTTTATCTTAAAAAGGATAATTAAATTATACATTCTATTGTGGTTAATTACTTAATTAATTAACAAATATGTTAAGTTACTCTTTGAAAAGAAAAAGTTTTAAAATATCTATTCAACCCCCCCCCCCCCCCCCCATTCTAGATAACTTTCGTGCCTCCGAGAACTAACACTTTGTGTGACGCATCGCTGTACAGCACGAAACCTTATGCATCATCCGGTAATGATAATACAGGAGCCTCACTTAATCTCTTCTTCAACTTATTGAAAATTTCATCACTTTTCCGTCCATACGAACTTCACTGTCTTCCTCGTTAGATTGGTCAACGGGGTTGCTATCTTAGAAAAATCTTGGATAAATTTTTGATAATACCCGGCTAACCTTAAGAAACTTCTTACCTCCGTCGACGTCTTCGGTTGTTCCCAATTACTCACCGCCTCCACCTTCGCAGGATCCACTGAAATTCCATCCTTGTCTATCACGTGTCCTAGAAATTGGACCTTCTCTATCCAAACTTTGCACTTAGAAAATTTCGCGTACATCCTCTCTCTTCTCAATGCTTATAACACCACCTTCAAATTTTCGGCATGCTCTTCCTTGGTCTTTGAGTAAATCAAAATATCGTTGATGAAAACCACCACGAACTTATCCAAGTATGGATTGAAACCTCGATTCATCAAGTCCATGAATGGTGTTGGAGCATTAGTCAATCCGAGTGACATCACCAAAAATTCGTAATGTCCGTAGCGGGTTCAGAATATCGTCTTTGGTATTTCTTCTTTATGCACCTTCAAATGATGATAACCTGTTCGCAGATCTATCTTTGAAAAACATTTCGTTCACTTTAATTGATCGAACAAGTCATCTATCCTCGGCAACGGATCTCTATTTTTAATCGTCACTCTGTTCAACTCTTGGTAGTCGATACAAAGCCTCATCGATCCATCCTTCTTCTTGACAAACAACACAAGTGCTACCCAGGGAGATACACTCGGCTGAGTATATCCCTTATCTAGTAATTCTTGTAATTTTATAATCAATTCCTTCATTTCTACTGGCGTCATACGATATGGGGCTTTCGAAATAGGTGTAGTCCCCGATACCAAGTTTATTAGGAATTCGATTTCTCTGTCTGGCAGAAGGCCACACAGATAATCTGGAAACACATCTTGAAAGCCTCTCACTATCGGTATATCTTTCATTTCCACTGTGACTCCCCCAAATCGGGGTACCTTCAAACCCTGGATATGGTGCTACACTGTGCTACTATCTACTCATACATTCAATTGAAGAATTCAATAACAGCATAAGTTTACTAAATATTATATTATAATAATCCTTCCCAAGTTCTTTATAACCTTACATTCATTTTGTATCATAATATCATTCATTACAAAAATAATACTATGCTATTACAAGGATAACTATTTATCCATCTTGGACTTGCTCTTGGACTTGCCCTTGTCCTTACAGGATCCTTCGGTCCATTCGCTCTTAGCTGAATCCATATAATTTTAAGCAATAATGAGCATAACTAGCTCAACAAGTTTAACGTTTTATTATGCAACCACAAAATCAAGAATCATATGACTTCATCTTCAATAACTGTACAATAGTTATGAAGTATTACGAATAAACAAAATAACATTTTGATTCCTTTAAAACCATTCCTAAGGACTTATAGTCTCTTAAGAATCTGAACTGGTTAAAGAGCATGAACATTCCATTTAGTTTTCATTCATGAAAATAACAACCTGACACTATGACCGCATGTTCGATATAAGCTTATGAGCACATCCTGGTGATCAGCCTGTAGTACTCAATGTTGATCAACACTTATTCATTAAACGTATTTACGTTTCATTTTTGGCAACTTCAGGTGCACGTCGATTAAACGACGTAACAACCTTTGTGTATTCATACTCAGGCTTACCTTTGAATCCGTACCAAAGCAATTGGCATAGGATGACAACATTATGAATATTTTGGAATGATTTATGGAAAACCAACCCAAACTGCTTTAAGTCTTACTCTAGCCGAATCAAATGTCATCGACTATTCAATAACAGTTTATGTATAGGAAACCATGCATATTGACAACTTGTCCAACATAACGTGTTGAAAAGAGTTCAGAAAATTTGCCTTTGCGTCTTTAATCTGTTAAGTCTACTTTACTCGATCTTTACAACTTCTACAAGACAAACACATAACATACCAATGAGATTTCCACAGTTTATATACCTTGTGTAAACTATCTTTTCCTTCTTATATACCTTATCCGAATTGTTAAACTAATAACATTCATTTAAGTTATTTAACAATCGTTACGGCTTATTAACATGCATATGTCATAAGTCGACTCTCATCGATCATCGTTAAGCTCAATGATAGATGAAACCCTAATTGAGTTGATAATTCGGACAAACTTCCCCCGAATTATCGATATCAAATTTCGTATATATATTACATGAGTTTTATCATTATTTCATATCATTTTCCTACTACGCACATCTATTTCATACCATATGACTACAAGACATGCGTTAAACTCAACTACGATTCACGTTTTACATTTTTGCATCCTGGGTTTTCTCGTTATGTATATTAATTATATACATGCCCCATAATTATTATGTAAAAAGTTTGGTTCACAAAAGTCCATGTCAGAAAAATTTCCCTTAAGGGAGCTGCGGCGCCGGGATTACCCCTTGGAGCAACTCTGCGGCACCATACTTGTAGGGAATTTCTCTCGAACTGGTGCTGCAGCGCTGGGAAACATGGATTGGGCGGCGCTGCTGCGCCGACCCTGAGCCTTAGATGTTTTTTCAAATGTTGAGATTCCCGAGCTCGTAACACTATCGTTATAACTCAGAATTGGCTAATTCCAAAGACATTAGTTCACATATCATATGTTCTATGATTCCATCTAGTCGAATTTCATTTCGAAATCCATTGGCGAGAAATTTTCCATTTAGTCCATTTTTACGCATTCGTTAAACGTTCGTGAACGTTCGACGCTCATTTCTTCATTTTAAGTTCGAATTCATTTGTTTTTGCTCCCACAAGTCTTATTTACCTAATTATACATTACGTCATCAAAAACCAAGGTTTCCAAGTTAAACATCGTCTTTTGACTTCTATTCCAAGAATTTTACGATTTCTACGCTTAACGTCTAATCGCGTAAATTTCGCCATAACTTCGTTATTCAAGATTTTTACTCTGAACCAAATGGAATTGATCCATTGGTTATTCATTAGTGATTATAACCAATATAAACTTCTCTATTTTAATGGTTTCACTTACTCATCATTAAAAATCTCAAGATTTTGATAGCTTCTTCATTAAGTTCTTAATCAACCATTATGATTCCACTTATTCATGGCTTATTAGTGTTTTAAGTCCACTACAAAGCCATCCTTATTACTTCTTACATAGCATGCTCCACCAATTCATTTCTTTATCACATATATATTGAAAGAAAAATGAACAAAATCAATTTCTTAAAATTTATACCTTTTGATGTTCTTGGAGTTCTTGGACTTTTGTTCTTGACAAAAGACTTAGCTAACTTTCTTTGCTCTTTGATTTCTTGTAATAAGCTCTTCTTTTTCTCTCAATATAACTAGTTGCTCAAATTTGTGAAACCATCAAATAATCAACCAAGTTTCTCTTATATAGATTTGCAAGACCAAAGGTATTTTGGTCTTTTAGGCAAACCTCCTCAACCCCATGTCATGCCCATGTGATACCATGTGCTATCACATGCTATACATGTCATCCACATATCTCCCCATGTGCCCTATGGGCCCCTCATGGGTTGTCCCATGGGTTTAACCCACCCATTAACCTATTGGTTCGATCCACGAGTTTGGTTATTAGAATTAATTCAAATTGGACACATTTACTTCGTATAAGATTCGTATTATACGTCGTATTAATTTTCGTATCATACTCGTATAATATCTAGTATTATACTCGTATTCATTAGGTATAATATTCATTATTATTATACTCCACCAATTCCTTCTTAGGTTTTATTTTCCTTAACTCTTAGGGTTTTAAGTCCTCACGTGAAAACTTCGCGAGCTAAAAATTAAAATATTATTAGATATTCCATCATGTCTTTAAATCTTATCATTACGCATTTCTCAGAATTTCATAAATAATTTCCGAACAGAAATAGATGAATAGTGATTTTACGAAAATTCCTCGAAAAACTTTTATTTTCGTCTTCGAAATTCAAATCCTTTATTTCTAGCACGTAGCTACAATCCTAACCACATTTGCATCCTTTAGGTCATAGAACGACCTTTAAATAGCTTACTCAGTTTAATAAACTTATATTAAAATTTTATTCAATAAAATCAAATAAAATTTATTTACATAAAAGTCCAATTTTCTCGGGCGTTACATTCTCCCCCCCCCCCCCCCCCCCCCCATTTATAAAAACCCAAAATTTTGATATAAGTTAGTCAAATAGATGAGGATAAGCTTTTTTCATCTTGTCTTCGAGTTCCCACGTTGCTTCTTCGGCATTGTGGTTCCTCAATATCACCTTCACCAAAGGTACTACTTTGCTTCTTAAGACTTGTTCTTTCCTATCAATAATTTGAATAGGAACTTCTTCATACGTTAAGTCTTTCTCCACATAAATAGGTTCATACTCGATTATATGCTTATAATCTGGCTTATAAGAACTCAATATGGATATGTGAAACACATTCTGAATATGTCCCAACTCCAGAGGTAATGCTAATACATATGCTACCTCTCCTACCCTCCTTAAAATCTCAAAATGTCCTACAAACCTAGGGCTTAACTTTCCCTTCTTTTCAAAGCTTATCTTCCCTTTCCAAGGCTATACCTTCAGGAATGCGTACGAACCGACTTCGAACTCTCTATTCATTCGATGCGGATATGCATACTTTTTCTGTCTATCTTGAGCTGCAACTAGCCGCGTTTGTATGAACTTAACCACCTCCGCCGTTCGCTATACCATTTCTGGTCCTAACATTCGACGCTCTCCTACTTCATCCTAGCACAGTGGAGTTCTGCACTTCCGTCCATATAGCTTCGTAAGGCGGCATGCCTATACTGGCATGATAACTGTTGTTGTAGGAAAACTCTACCAATGGTAGATGATCGTACCAACTTCTTTTGAAATCCATAACGTAATACCTTAACATATTTTCTAGCATTTAAATTGTCCTCTCACTTTGTGCATCCGTCTGTGGATGATACGCCGTGCTCAACCTCAGCTGCGTTCCCATCGGCTCTTGCAAACTTTTCCAGAAATTCGATGTGAATCGTGGGTCACGATCTGACCCAATCGAAACTGGCACTCCATGTCTTGAAACAATCTCCTTGACATAAAGCTTAGCTAACTGGTCCAAGTTATACTTGACTCTTATCGGCAAGAAATGAGCCAACTTTGTCAAACGATCCACTATTACCCAAATAGTGTCGTATCCTTTTTGCGTCGTTGGAAGTTCTACCACAAAGTCCATCGTGATATGCTCCCACTTCCATTCCGAAATTTCCACTGATTGTTGTGACAGTCCTATATTCAGGTACTTCATTTCCACGGGACTTGGTGTTCACTATCTAAATAAAACATAACTAATGCCCATAATAAGGAATGCAAAATAAATTACAACCTTAATAAATAAAACCTTCCTTATAAAAAGGATTACAACTTAAATAATGATTCCCAGGATTTCTAACCTTTAAACAACGTCAATGCAAAAATATAAATCATCTTAAACAATTAAAATCTTATTACACATCATAACATAAATATGAACAAGTCTTCACTTGTTCATCTTTCCCTTGCCTCTGCTAGTTGACGGTTCGTCAACTCTCTCAATATTAGCTGCAATGGTTATATAAATGCAAGAGTGAGAAACAAAAGCTCACTGGAAATAACAATCAATAGTGATGCCATATTACTGAATAACTTCAACTGAATTGAATAATATTTCTATCATCAATAATCAAGAATAGGATTTAGAATTTCGAATTCATATGAGGGTCATAAGACCTTGAACTATGTCCCAGGTTATAAATATTTATATTTAAGCCTTTAACAGTCGTTAGACTATATGGACTTTAACTCGTACTTAGGGGGATCAACCCTTCGTACCATGTATTATGCACAAACATCTTAACGCTCTCGTATGGTAATCCCCTATTAATAGGGTTGTTCATCTTAGTATTAATTAACAAGTCCGCACCAAAGAAAGTTTGGGTTGGATAAGCTCAAAGGGTAATTTGCAGTTCAACTATCATCAACTAAGGAGTAGTTGAATCAACTTACAATAATTAAGAATTCAATAACCAAAGAGTTTATGAAATAACTTATGCTTTAGAATTAAACTTAAAGCATTTAAAAGATACGATAAGACCTTGCTTGAACAATTAAGTCAAGTTTACATTATTTCAATATGATACTTGTCCATTGTAGAATAAAAGGACATGCTCAATTAAAAATAAAGTTTAGAAACTTGCTCAACAATAGTAAATTAGGGATAGAATACTTGCGTAACGTAAAAGTAAGGTTTAGAAACTTGCCTCATACACAAGCTACAAATTACAATTCTCGTTCCTCAATTAACCCTACATATCATTATAATTGCAATAATAATTAATTTTAAGTCTGATGGAATCACGAACATCAGTCCTGAACGCGTTATTAGATTTTACAAATAACAGTTTACATAACGTATCTAACTTACAATTTAATCATATGAAATACGTTAATGAATTGTTCTAACATCTCAGTGTATGCTTAACATGTCATCAAGTTCATCACATTAAGTTAGCTTATCATGTAATGCATAAAACTACACGAAAACACAAAATAAATATTTTCCAATATGTACCCCCATGATTAATTTATATAAAATATCACAATCAAACACAAGTTTTGATATTTAAGAAACTATTTTTTAAACTAATTCACTGTAAACTGCTATGAACATGATTTCTTCATGTTCATTATATTTACATGAATTGAACCACATAAACAATCATATAAATCATATATAATAGTTTATACATACAATTTAACACATACAAGCTATATTACACAGATTCTCATGAAACTTCAATTATAGAGAAGTAAAAATAATGAAGAACAATAATTTAAAAAGTTAATTATAGCTTTTGTTGTTTAGGAGAAGAAGATGAAGATGGTGATGATGGGTTTTCTTTTTGAATTCACAAGCTTTCTCCTTCTTCTTCTTTCTTCTTCTCTCTTTTCTTTCTCTGCTCTCTCTCTTCTTTTAGTCTGATAGTCTAACTTAACTTAACGTATAATGTAATATACATATAACTGATAGATATATGATATAAGTATATAATATATAACTGACAAAACATAATATACAATATTAATAATATATTAGTTACAAATTTTAAAAATTCAAAATCCATAAGGCTTTTTTGGCAAAACCAATTAATTTAAAAATAGACTTTTAGGAGCTAAGGCCTTGTTTGGTAAAACTACATTAAAATAGATTTAAGGGCCTTGTTTGGCATAAACTAATTTAAAACCCTTTTAATTTATTTTAATAACTCTCTTACAACATAGTTTTAAATGTCACACTTTATTTAATTAAATCTTAATATTCCAATTTAACAAAATTAAAGCTAACATCCATTAATTAAATAAAATTGCCACATAAACTAAATCGCTACACAATTATAATTTACTCATTAAATCATAATTTCATATAACAAATTAATAAATTCCTAATTTAATTATTTCAATTAAATTATTATATCCTCATTACCAAATATCACATAATATACATCTAATTTAATTATCTCAATTAAATTATGATTTCATCATAGAATTACTCAAACATCAATTTAATTAACATATTACAGTTAATTAAATTACTCTACAACAATCACATCAATTATTTATTTCACTCAATAAACAAATCAGCTAAAATATTTATTTAATTCAATAAATATTTAAATTTAAAATACAAAATTCTCGGTTGTTACTATCTTCCCTCCTTAAAAAGATTCTGTCCCCAGAATCACAATAAAAAAAACTCATTCCTCACATTCTTCCCCCCCCCCTAAAAAAGATTTTGTCCCCAGAATCGATATATAAGAAATTAAACAACTAATTGGGGATAAGTTTTCATCATAATATCTTCGAGTTCCCACGTAGCTTCTTCAGCATTGTAGTTCCTCCAGATTACCTTAACAGAAGGTATCACTTTATTTCTAAGTACTTTCTCTTTCCTGTCAACTATCTGAACAAGAACCTTTTTGTATGTTAAGTCTTTATCAAACTGCAACGGCTCATACTCTATCACATGCTTGTAATCGTGTTTATACGGTCGTAACACAAAAATATGGAAAATGTTATGAATATGATCTAACTCCGGAGGTAATGCAATCTCGTAAGCTACCTCGCCAACCTTTCGTAGTATCTCAAAAGGTCCAATTAATCTAGGACTTAGTTTCCCCTTCTTGCCAAATCGAACCTTCCCTTTCCAAGGAGTTACCTTTAGGAAAACGAAGCTTCCTACTTCAAATTCTCGATTTTGAAAATGATAATTGACAAACTTCTTTTGTCTATCCTGAGCAGCTACCAATCTTGTTCTGATTAGCTTGACGATCTCAGTAGTTTGTTACACAAATTTCAGTCCCAACAATTGTCATTCACTAACCTCATCCCAGCACAATGTAGTCCTGCATCTTCTGTCGTACAATGCTTCATAAGGCGGCATGCCAATACTTGCATGGTACTGTTGTTGTAGGCGAACTCCACCAATGGTAGATGATCATCCCAGTTTCCTTTTAAGTCCATAATACAAGATCTCAACATATCCTCTAGATTCTGAATCGTTCTCTCGCGCTGGCCATTAGTTTGAGGATGGTATGTCGCACTCATTCGCAATTGCGTTCCCAAACACTCCTGTAGTCGCTTCCAGAAATTCAACATGAAACGCGGATTCCTGTCTGATACAATTGACACAGGAAGACCGTGTTTGGAAATAATTTCCTTAACGTACAGCCTTGCCAACTGTGACACCCCCAAATCCGGGTACTTCAATTTCCACGGGATTTGTTGTTCACTGTACAAGTATCAGATATCTAACTACCCATAATAAAAGCATCTCATGAAATAAATAGAAATAAATCCTCCCCTTATGGGGTTACAACATCTGAATAATAAATACATCAATCCCAGGTTGATCTAACCTTAATTCTCAATGCGAAAAACATAAATATATAAGTCTTAAACATCACAACATAAGTTTTAAACAAATATTCTCAAATAACAAGTCTTCATCAATTGTTAACTTTGCCCTAGCCTTTGCTAGTAGAAGGTTCGTCCGACCTTTCATTCTTAACTGTAATGTTATTATGCAAGAGTGAGCACGATTGCCCACAAGTATAATATATAACAGTATAATAACATGTGAATAAGTTAAATAGTTCTAAATAATAGAAAGCTCGGCTTTTGAATCAAGAATGAATAACAAGAATCAAAACTATGTCTGAGGGTCATAAGACCTTGAACTACGTCCCAGGCTGTCAAGTATTTCTACTTTAAACCTTTAACAGTCATAAGACTATATGGACTCTACTACTCCTACTTAGGGGGATCAACCCTTAGCACCATACTGTGCACAATATCTCAAGGCTAAAGCATAAATAATCCCCTATAACAGGGTTGTTCCTCTCAGTTTGACATCAGAGTCCGCACCAAAGAAAGTTTGGTTTAGATAAGCTCAATAACAGTTCCAGAATTTAGAGCATTCATCAACTATGGGCTAGTCGAATTAATAAGGGTTCACTAGTCTTACAAGGTTCAACAATAATTGATATTCAAATCGAATAATAAATCTCAAGAGTATACAATTGAATAAGTATTGTATAACTGAAGTAATACTTTAAAAAACTTATAATATCTCATGTGAACTTAACTTGAATGAATAAGAATAAGAACTTGCATCATGATAATAGTTTGAAAATAGATAGCTTGTTCAATAACTGATTTAAGTTTAGAATACTTGTTCAATAAAAGTAAAGTTAGGGATAGAACACTTGTTCAATTTAAAAAGTATAGTTAGGAAAACTTATCTCGTGCACAAGTTACGGTTATAATTACAATTCAATTACTCAACGTCCTACACATTAGATTATGTATATGACATCGATTAGTTCCATAACCACTACGTTTAACTGTTGAACTTCCTACTTAAGTTCAACTTAACGACTTGGTTTATAATATTAACTTGTTGACTAAGCACATAACAGGAATTTGCACCCACAACATGTATACCATACAAGAATTAGCTCTTAGAAAATCATAATCAAGTCTTACGACAATAATATCCACGTTCACACATAGTTTGTTAACATGGAATTTCAAATTATATTATACATGTCAACAGCATGTTATAGTAATGTATTACATGTTCGTCATGTTATCAGGTTCATTAGGTTAGGTTAACTCATCATGTTATGGCTTAAAAACACAAAACCAACAATTCTTCTTTTTACCCCCCGCCGGGGCGAGGGTTAGAACTGCAAGGGGCCTGCTGGGGCGGGGGTTCTAAGGAAAAATGGCCCGCCGGGGCAGGGGTGCCTCAGCTAGAAAATTGCAGTTTGAGAAGATTGCAGAGAAAGCCAAATAAATTCCAAATTAAACTAACACGATGATTTTTAATGTTACCCATGAGGTATAAACTTCACAGAAACATCATACAAGGATTCTAACAAGCTTTTAACACTTTAGACCACATAATCATTCAATCTAAAACACTTAATTTCACTGTTTTTGATGTTTTGCAAAGTTTCGAGATAGTTCATGAAATTTGACATCACAGATTCGTTATGACTCCGAATCTGTCCGTTTAAAGTTCGTTTTGTTTGTTTAAACATGCATGATCATAATCTAATATCAATTTCATGTTAACTAACCAATTAAAGCAAGGAAATCTGTACATAGGGCCATATACGTGTTTTTCATACTCTGTATAATATGAAAATTCAACTAAGGCATAATTATATGAAATTGATTGTTTTAAAACATACATAGATGGTAGAAATCATGTTATAAACATATAATAACACATATATAATCATATCATTCGTTAATCACTAAAATAGTTATTCACAGAGAACTTTTAAAGCATACGTTATTGGAAAACTTAAGAACATGAACAACTAGGATTAAGAATTCACCCTTGCTTTCTTTAATTAAAGTGATATGAACTTCTCTTTGATTCTCCAACTTCTTTCTTAAATTCAAGGACTCTCTTTTCTCTCTATCTTTCTAACTTCTCTAGTGAAATATGAATGAAGCTATACTGATATCATATATAAGTTATAATATAATACAGATACGTATATTGATTAACTGGTAGAGATAGTGGGTCAGTTAATTAACTGACACCCACTATCCTAAGGGCATGTTTGGTTGGTCACTTAATCATTCCTTTCTCATTAATTTATTTAAAGTGTTATAATATAGTTTAATTCTCACACTTTAATTAATCAAATAATCTTATTTAAATTCAATTAAATATAATATAATAACCCAAATCAAATCACATTATCACATAATTAAAATTCTCATTCATTAATTATGTAAAATTATTAAATCTACCATTAATTATTAAATTAATTAGGATAACATTATACTTATTAAATAATTCATTTAATCAAATAAACTCAATTAAAACCACACTTTGAACCATAAAAATTCTCCACATTAATTTAATCAATATAACACATATAATTAAATTAATCTACCACAATTCCGTCACATAATTATATATTTATTTAATTCAATAAATATTAAAATTATATTATAAAATTCTCGTTCGTCACATCTTTCCCCCTTAAAAGGATTCTGTCCCTAGAATCACGATTAATAAATTCATCCCGTTACATTCTTACCCCTTACAAAGATTATGTCTCCAAAATCGCTTACACATAAATTAAGCAAATAAGTGTGGGTAAGTCTTCATTATATGTTCTTCGAGTTCTCACGTAGCTTCTTCAGCTTTGTGGTTCCTCCAGATTACCTTAATAGAAGGTATCACTTTATTTCTGAGAACTTGTTCTTTCCTGTCAACAATCTGAACAGAAACTTCTTCATAGGATAAGTCTTTCTTAAATTGCAGGGGTTCATATTCAATAACATGTTTGTAATCGGGTTTATATGGTCGTAACACTGACACAAAAAAAACGTTGTGGACATGCTCTAGTGCCGAAGGTAAGGCTATCTCATATGCAACTTCTCCGATTCTTCACAGCACCTCAAAGGGTCCAATGAACCTCGGGCTCAATTTTTCCTACTTTCCAAATCTGATCTTTCCTTTCCAAGAATAGACTTTCAAGAACACAAAGCTATCCGATTCAAATTATACATTTCTTGCGGTGTGGATCGGCGTATTTCTTCTGCCTATCCTGAGCCGCTACCAATCTTTTTCGGATCACTTTCAAGATTTTGGCTGTCTGTTGTACCAGTTCTAGTCCTAGCAATTGCCTTTCACCAAATTCATCCCAGTATAATGGAGTTCTACACTTTCTACAGTACAACTCTTCGTAAGGTGACATGCCAGTACTTGCGTGGTAACTATTGTTGTAGTCGAATTCCATGAACGGTAGGTGATCATCCCAATTTTCTTTGAAATCCATGATGCATGCTCTCAGCATATCTTCTAGTGCCTGGATCGTCCTTTCACTCTACCCGTCGGTCTGAGGGTGATATGACGTACTCATTCTAAACTGCGTCTCCGTGTATTCTCATAGTCACTTCCAGAAGTTCGATGTGAAGCGCGGATCCTTATCGGAACAATCGACATTGGAACTCAGTGCCTTGAAACAATCTCCTTCACATATAGCTTTTCCAACTGATCTAGGTTGAATCTGATCTTGATCGGAAGGAAGTGTGCTGATTTCGTCAGTCGGTCAATAATAACCCATACTGCGTCGTAGCCTTTCTGAGTTGTCGGAAGGCTAACTACGGAATCTATAATAATATGTTCTCATTTCCATTCTAGGATCTCTAGTGGTTGTAGTTGTGATGCCCCCAAATCTGGGTTCTCTAACCTCAGATTCAGTGCTCACGGTACATCGTCAACATAAGCATTCTATATACTATTGCGGAATAATAAACATACATTGTTCATTATAATAAAATATTACATCAATATCCCAAGGTCTAATACCGTAACATAAAAGTACCTTAATTACATATAGTAACACAAAAGGTTTACACGATCATAGTATTTCATAATACCTAAGCATTTATATTAACTATTCTTGGACCTTTTGCTTGCCCTGTCCTTCTTACTCGAACTCTTGGGCTTAGCTGAAATAATTGTCATGATATAGCAAGTGTAAGCAACTAATTTGCTTAGCAAGTTTAATTATGAAAGAGATATATCATGATTAGAAATGAATTTAACTTTCAAAGTTCAATCAGATAAATGAATAGTGAAAGAGCATGAATTAATCTTAATATTTGAATATTTGAATATTTGAATAATTGAATATCAGAGGCTGAGTGGTTTGAAATAACCATGAACATATACTAAGGTTGTCCGTATTTAAACTGGTCCTTTTAATAAGTTTTGGTAGTCAAGGGGATCAGCCTTTCGTACCCCGGTGAAATATGCATAATCACTCAGTATACTAGCAACAATTGTTTTTCAATAATGCTTTAGTAAAACTGTTCTTTTTCTCAGTCATGAGTCCTTACCATTTCAATTGGTTAGGCACCGCTTTTAAAACATTTTTGATTTAACAAATTTAAACATACTTGATCTAGCTGATACAATTAGCATAGCTCTATATCATAAACAGTTCATGAATAAAAGAACTTTAATAAATTCACAGTTCAATAATGATAGAACAGGAATTCAATTGCACATAGTGCGACTATCAATAATCAATTTAGATGTGAATAATCAACAATAATTATTCACTAATCATGCTTCGAAAGTAATAACTCAAGTTAAGTTAGAGAGCTTGCCTTGTTTGCGGACTACTGCTATGCAATTCTATTTATCCGCTTAATGAATTTAAATTATCCTCTTTGGAAATACTTATCATGGATCCTTCAATTAGTATCACATATAATTATTCATAACATTATTATTTTTATATATTATCTAATATTAATTACATAATTTAAATATTAGATATCACATAACTTCTTAATAATATTATCGTTCCTTGATAATATTATTATTATATAATCATCTTAACTCTCAAATAATATTATTAATCTTTTAATAATATTTTATTTATTTCTTAATATTATCAATCATTTAATAATATTTTAGTCTCTCTTTAATATTATTAGTCTTTTAATAATATTTTAAGTATCTAATATTAGTAATATTTTAATAATATTTTAACTTTCTAATATTATTAATTATTTAATAATATTTTAATAATTTAATATTATTAATCTTATTATCATTTAATATTAATTAAATAATAATAAATTAATATTTGTACTTATTTATTATTAATTAAATAATAAATAATTTATTTATTTAACTTTATGAGTCTTTTCAAATTATTTAGCTTTAATAAATAATAATTAACATTTATCTTTATTTATTATTTAATATTAATTAAATAGTAAATAATTAATTAACTCTTATCTTTATTTATTATTTACTATTAAATAAATAATAATTAATTAATTAACATTTATTCTTATTTATTATTTATTATTTAATATTTAATTAAATAATAATTAATTTATTGACTTTATATTACTTAACTAACATGTGAGTAAGTAATTATAATTATTTATTACTTATTCTCAGTTAAATAATTAATAATTTATTTATTTACTTTAAACATTCTTTAATCATTATTTAATATTAATTACATAATGATTAATAAATTATTTAACTCTATTTATTATTTAATCTTAATTAAATAACAAATAGTTAGTTTAATAACACTAATTTTCATTCATTTATCACTTAATGTTAATTAAATAATTAATCACACTTAAACAATATGTAATTAGTTTAATAATCATTTATTAGTATTAATAATTATTAATTAGTAAGTTTTAAATGATGTAAATGAGTTTAAACAATTAATTACTTAATAATTACATAACTATCCCGAATAATTCTGAATAAAATATCTTAATGTTCTTCATAATTTTAAAAAAAATTCTGTCTAAGAACCACCACAAGAACCGGGCGGAAAAGTGGTGAACCGGCCGCCGGAAAGTTCCGCCGGTTCGCCGGAAAACTGAACCGGTCAATAATCTTTAATTTTTCTAACTTTTTGGTTTTATTTTCAGTTTTGGGGTCCTTTACTAAAACCTTCATAGAACGAAATCTACAACTCCGATTGAGGCGCAATCAGACTCGTTGGATTCGTATCTTCCCAAACTACAGTTTTCAATTATCAAACATTAAATTTGGACCCGTTTTGCTCACTGAAATTGAGCCGGAAGTTAATTGATTTTTTCAATGGTTTCAACCTTTAGAGTGCTTTGGCACAAAATTCATATCTCCCTCATTTTAAAACAGTTTTGAGTGATTCCAAAGGGATGTTGTCCTTAACTTATATCTCTATCATACCAAGAAAGAAAACCATAAAAACTCTTTGCAGGTTTCAAAATGAAAAACATATATCACACCTTAAAAATTAATACTTATGGAAAAACTCATTTTCATGTGTTTTACCAAACTTTTTAACATAAACTCATATCAACCAACAAGTTAAACTTATTAAACTCTATATATATCATTCTAGCATGCTTCTAACCAATTAGATCTTGAACTCCATATATCTTACATAAAAATATATCAAACACACTAATTAGAGTTTTTTTTTCTTACTTTTTTTTTGAACATAGATTATTTTACTTCCTTTTTATCATCTCTCTAACACGTAAATAGGTTAGATTTAAACATGAAATCATACAAAATATATACATCTAAGGTTATGAACTTTTAGAACATTAACCCTTTATTTCTTTAGAAACAAATCATAACAAAAGGAAGAAATTAGTTTAGATGTTTCACCTTGTTCTTATGGCCACTCTTCTTGATTTACCAAAGAAATTTATGAACTTTGGATGCATCAATCTCAAAGTTCCCTCTCCCCTCTTCTTCTTCTTCTACCCGAGCCCTTCTCTCTTTTGTCTCTCTCTCTCTTTTTGGTTTGATAGCTAACTAGGAGGTAAGAATTGAACTTAGTAAAAATGTTTTACTAATTATGAAAATTGTTTAAGTATTTAGTAAATATGAATAAATATAGATTGTATATCTATCAACAATATCCCACACAATCTTACTTCCTTTCTCTTCCTTATCAGCTTAGTTAACTTGCAAGAGTAGATAAAAGCAGTGGACGAATGGGAGGTTGACACCTAGCGTACTTGTTCACCTACTAAAGTTAGGTAATAATTACATTCACCCCCCCTTCTTCCTCTCCTTACTAATCCGGCCATGTGGCCTTATTATCCATTCTATTTTTCTTTTATTTTTTTATTCCTTATTTGCTTTATGAAATGACCAAAATACCCCTCCACAAGTGGGCCTAGATTGGGCTTTTTAATTATTATCTCTTGGGCCTGTAATTATTAATTTGGGCCTACTAATGGGCTTGGGCCTCCTATAACAATTAATTGGGCTACTAAAATACTTGTCCTATACATCTAATACTGGTTCGGTTTAACAGTTTAGTTACTCATAAACCAAATTATCCACAAGTCCCATGCTTAACTAATTAATGGGGCTTGTTTAAATTACTTATACCTCTTAGTCCATTTAATTTATTATCTGTTAAGCTAATGCTCATCATTATTGATATTTACATATTCTTATCAATTAATAATGTTATTTCATTTACATAACCCAATTAGACTTGTTGTATTCAAGTATATTGAGTATGTAATTAGGGTTTAACATCTAAAATTAATTTCTTGGATTCTTAATATACTTAGATTAGTCCACTTCAATCCTTAGTGAGACTTCCTTTAAGTACACATATCATACTATTTACATAATCACTTAATCACCTAGTCATCCATAATATATCACAGATTAGTTAATATATTTATTTACAATGTAGCACAGAAATTCTTGGTTATTACAGTAGCAACCCACTTAACCTCTGATGTTCTTCTTTCACTTTCTGACAAGTCATGCACTTGGCAACACAATCGGCAGCATCTCATTTCATATTCAGCCACCAAAAATGTTGTCGGAGATCCTGGTACATCTTGGTAGTCCCGGGGTGAATTGAATACCGTGAGCTATGAGCCTCGCTCAAAATTTCCTCCTTAATCTCTGGCACTGGCGGTACCCAAACTCTGCTCTCAAATCTTAATACTCCCTCACTGTCCACCTTGAATTTTAGTTCACTCTCTTTATATATCTTCTTCTTTATCTTCTCACATTCTTCATCTTGAAGTTGTGCATTCTTAACCTTATCCAGCAAGGTTGTACCAGCTCCTAGTTGGAACAGCTTTTCATCAGTCTCCATAGGATGTCTCACCCATAATTCCAGCTTCTCCATTGCTGAAATTACCTCATCCTGGGTAGTTGATGAGTTGATTTTATACCTACGAATCGATATCCGTTACAGCTTGATTCGTGCTTACTTCGAGTAGTTTTGTATCATTTGACTTTGTTTTTGAGTTGTTGATTTCAGGAAACGAACTGATGGAAATTGAGGCTAAAAGGCAACATTTCGGACTTCCTAGGGAAAGTGGATGCCCACTGGGGCTGGCGTCACAAGGAAAATTTACCCACTGGGGCGGGTGTACAAAAACTCAGAATTCAAAATGGCTACCCACCGGGGTGGGTGCTTGAAGAACTAAACCCCCGCTGGGGCGGGGGTACGACAATAACTATGGCAGTTTCCTTCTTCATATGGGATTCTACAGATTTGAAGAGATCTATTTGGTGCAAATTTAGGAGGATATTTAAGGCATGAAGGAAGGCTACTACAGATAGACTTAGACATATTTTGAAGCTTTAATTCGTGACTTGGACTAGCGAGGAGATTTGAAGCATCATTGGATCACGAAGAACGCAAGATCGTGGAGACAAGCGGTGATATAACTTTAGAGTTTATTTTCTCTCTTCTTTAACATCTTGTATTCAGAAAGATTTCTATTATGTGGATTATAGATTTGGATTCATGTATGATGAACTAACTTTTCTATTTAAGCCTATAACGGATCTTATTATGTAATGGAGGATTACATAGCTTTTAATTCAGTTTATGAATATTATTTCCAGATTATTTTCTATGAGTTGTGCTTAATCTATATAATTGTTTGATTACCAATTATCCGTTATCCCATATGAATTCGAGAGATGACAAATGGGATTGGAACTAGCTATAGTGACATGTTTGTGATTTCTGCTTTGTTAGGCTTCATAATTCATATATAGGATAGAGATATCTATGCATCATATGTAATCTGTTACGAACTTGCTTTTAAACCTTATTCAATTGTAATTCACATAGAGATGTAGTGAGTTAGTTAATTCAGGTGTCTTGCTTAATTCTATCATATGTGGATTTGAGTGAGTATGGATGTAATGCTTTGAGAGATGGTTATATCTTCTTTAGTGTTCTTGATTAATAATCTGGAGTAATTGATAAAAAATGAAGGAAAGTATATTATCTGACGTAAAATAATAAGTGAAGTTGTAAGCTTAATTCTCCAAAACTTGTTAAAATCTTGAGTTAGTGTTAATTTGATCTAAGTAGTAGTTATTTATAAAAAATCATCATTTAATCGTTAGTTTAATAAAGCTAAAGTAATATAAAATTGGTACTTGTTTGATTAAATAGGAATTATTGTCTCTGAGGGTACGATACTTGATCTTATCATTATATTACTTGTTGACCACATACACTTGCGTGTAGTGGGTATAGAAAATGCCCAACAAGTTTTTGGCGACGTTGTCAGGGATAGTAATTGCGTTTATTAATTATAATATCAGTTTATTTAGTTCAGTTTTAGTTAAACATATATTTTAATTTTTAATTTTTAATTTTTTGGTTTATTGGTTATTTCAGGTAGTCTTGAGTAGTGCATGCAAACTCGATCGAAGAAGCCAGATTTGTTACCTTTCGAGGACGACATCGACAAACGCTTTCAATAGTTAACTAAGTGGATTGCAAAGACTCGAGAAGAACTTGAAACACCCAAAGACAAACATGGCTGCTGAACCGGAAGATAAGCCACTGAAGGATTATGTTACACCAAGAATTGCAGAAATTCAGTCAAGTATAACCAAACCAACAATTAATGCTAATAATTTTGAGATCAAGTCTGGAACGATACAGATGGTGCACAATAATTGCCAGTTTGGGGGCAATCCGAATGATGACCCTAACGAGCACATCGTTAGTTTCATAGAAATTTGTGACACCTTCAAGTGCAACGGAGTGTTAGACGAGGTTATCGGATTGAGATTATTTCCGTTCACACTTAGAGACAAGGCGAAGGGTTGGCTCCATTCTCTACCACCGGGGTCAATCACCACATAAAATGATTTGGCGCAAAAATGTTTGGCCAAATTCTTTCCACCTTCAAAGATACATAAAATGAGGACGGATATTTCTTTATTTGTACAGTTACAAGGAGAGCCACTATATGAAGCAAAGGAACGGTACAAAGAGCTGTTGAGAAACTGCCCACACCATGGATTTCCGCATTGGATGCAAATGAATACTTTTTATAATGGGTTAGGGAGTCATATACGGTCTAGCATTGATGTAGCCTCAGGTGGAGCTTTTATGGCAAAGAAGTTTGAGAATGCATGGGACTTGATAGAGACCATGGCAGCTAATAACTATCAGTGGCCTACAGATAGAATGACTCAACCCACGCCAACATGTATTTTGGAAGTGGACACTGTGACAGCTCTATCTGCACAAATAGCAGCATTATCGAAGAAAATGGATGCCATATCTACTGGGAACGTACAGCAGGTAGCATTTATATGTGAACTTTGTGCAGGTGAGCATCCGACAGAATAGTGTGTGATCAACCCAGCGTCAGTACAGTTTGTGGGTAGCTATAACAGGCAACCCAACACTTATCAGAATTCATACAATCAGATGGCAAGGAACCATCCTAACTTTTCTTGGAGCAACAACCATAATCAGAATTAGCAATAGGCTCCAAGACCATCATACCCCCTGGTTTTCAGAATCAAAATCAACAGGCAGCTCCGCAGTAAGAGAAAAAGATAGATTTGAAGTAGGTACTGGCCAAATTCATAACGGGAAATGAAGCGGCAATGAAAACTCATGCAGCTGCGATAAAGAATTTGGAAATTCAGGTGGGACAGATTGCTAGTGCTTTGAATAGTAGACCTCAAGCAACGTTGTCGAGCAACACAGAAAAAAATCCAAGGGGAGGTCATGAGCAATGTCAAGCTATCACACTGCGGAGTGGGAAACAGCTAGCCGAGATGGAGCCACAGAAGCCGACTATGGATAAGCAGGTTCAGACCAATATGGAAAAGACAATGGAAGGAAAAATAGGAGAAAAATTTACGAAAAAAGAACAAGTGGTTACACCAACAGTCTACCCACCACCACCCTTTCAACAAAGAATTCAGAAATAGAAACTAGAGCAACAATTCACTAAGTTTCTAGAAGTGTTCAAGAAGCTACACATAAACATCCCTTTCCCAAAGGCATTAGAGCAGATGCACAGTAATGCCAAATTCATGAAGGACATTTTGTCAAAGAAAAAGAAATTAGAGGACTTCGAAAGTGTGGCACTAACAAAGGAATGTAGTGCAATTTTGCAAAAGAAGCTTCCACCAAAGTTGAAAGATCCGGGTAGTTTCACCATCCCATGCAAAATATGGAGTTTGGCTTTCAACAAGTGTCTATATGATTTGGATGCCAGTATAAACCTTATGCCACTTTCAGTTTATACTCAGTTAGGTTTATCGGCACCTAAACCGACAAACATCTCCCTACAGCTATCAGACAGATCAGTAACCTATCCACGGGGGGTTATTGAGGATGTTTTGGTTAAAGTGGACAAATTTATATTCCCAGCAGACTTCATCATTTTGGATTATGAAGAAGATAAGGCTACTCCAAGAATCATTGGGCGACCATTTTTGGCTACTAGCAGGACTCTCATTGACGTTCAGATAGGAGAGTTGACCATGAGGGTGCAAGATCAATAGGTAACCTTCAATTTGTTTAAGGCCATGAATTTCCCCAAGGAGGATGAGGAGTGTTTTCGGATGGATATTATTAACACAGTGGTAGGTGATGAGCAATATCGGATACTTAGTACCGACCCGTTAGAATCAACGTTGATGGGAGACTATGATGAAGAGGATTCAGAGATAAAGGAGTACCTGCAACTGTTAGAGGCCCATCTGAAAGTAAACAAGTTCAAGTTACCATTTGAGCTATTGGAAGCAGGAGGACCTTCATCAGCAAAGATGAGACCATCTCTTGAGGAACCACCGATTCTAGAACTCAAACCCTTACCCAATCACCTCACGTATGTGTATTTGGGTAATTCATCTACTTTACCTGTTATTATTGCATTTGCACTTAACAAACTATAGGAAAGTAAGCTATTAAGAGTTCTAAGGGAATACAAATCTGCTATTAGATGGACAATCATCGACATCAAAGGAATCAACCCGTCATTCTGTATGCACAAGATTCTGATGGAGGAAGATGGCAAGCCAACTGTGGAACACCAAAGAAGGCTTAACCCAATAATGAAAGAGGTAGTAAAGAAGGAGATCTTAAAATGGTTGGATGTTAGAATTATCTACCCAATTTCAGACAGTGAATGGGTGATCCTGGTCTAATGTGTCCCGAAGAAAAAGGGCATGACTATAGTGAAAAATGAGAACAACGAACTGATACCGACAAGGACAGTAACCGACTGGAGGGTCTGCATGGATTATAGAAAGCTGAACAAGGCAACCAAGAAGGACCACTTCCCCTTGTCGTTCATTGATCAGATATTGGATAGACTAGCTGGACATGAGTACTACTGCTTGTTAGATGGATATTTCGGATACAACCAGATCGTCATAGCCCTGGAAGATCAAGAGAAGACGACATTCACATGCTCCTATGGCACCTTTGACTTTAGAAGGATGTCATTCGGACTGTGTAACGCATCAATAACTTTTCAGCGATGTATGATGGCAATCTTTTCAAACATGGTGGAGCATAGTGTTGAGGTGTTTATGGATGATTTTTCAGTATTCGAGGAATCATTTGATAGGTGCCTCAAAAATCTAGTATTGATATTGAAAAGGTGTGTTGAGACAAACCTGGTGCTCAACTAGGAGAAATGCCACTTTATGGTCCAAGAAGGGATAATTCCTAGGCATAAAGTTTCGGGAAAAGGATTGGATGTTGATAGACCTAAATTAGAAATAATAGAGAATTTGCCACCGCCAACTTCAGTAAAGGGTATTCGGAGCTTTCTCGTGCAAGCTGGATTCTACTGATGGTTTATCAAGGACTTCTCAAAGATCACAAAACCGCTATGCAGTTTATTAGAGAAAGACGTCCCGTTTAAATTTGATGACGACTGTCTAGCGGTGTTTGAGCAATTGAAGAAAAAGCTAACCACAACCCCTATGATCATAGCACCGGGTTGGACAATGTCGTTCGAGCTCATGTGTGATGCCAGTGACTATATAGTAGGAGCAGTGCTTGGACAAGGACGGGAGAAAATCTTTCATGCCATCTATTATGGGAGCAAGACACTGACAGATGCACAGTTGAACTACACAACCACTGAAAAGGAATTACTTGCAGTTGTGTATGCATTTAATAAGTTTCTCTAGTACTTGGTGGGGACAAAGGTGGTGGTTTACACAGATCACTTGGCCATCCGATATTTAGTTGAAAAGAAGGACGCAAAGCTGAGACTTATTCGCTGGGTTTTCTCCCCAAGAGTTTGATTTAGAGATTAAGGATAGGAAGGGGACAGAAAATTAGGTGGCTAACCATCATTCACTGCTAGAGAATCCGAAGCAGGACGAGACAGATAAGTTAGTGATCAATGAGTTGTTTCCAGATGGACAGTTATTTTTGATCCACGGTGAATTTTCGTGGTACGCGGATTTCGCAAAATATTTGGTAAGCAACATCCTCCCACCAGATTTGACCCGCCAGCAAAAGAAGAAATTTGTACACAACGTGAAATGGTATATGTGGGATGAACCGTATTTACTCCGACAGTGTGCTGACAGAATGATTCGATGGTGTGTGTCGGAAACTGAAGTAGAGAGCATATTATAGGTATGTCGCGCCTCATTATATGGGGGACACTACGAAAGCGAAATAACGATTGCTAAAGTACTTTAGGCAGGCTTCTTTTGGCCCACATTGTTCAAAGACGCACATCAGTGCGTGAAAAACTGTGATAGATGTCAAAGAGTGGGAAATATTTCTAAACGGAATGAGATATCGCTCAACATGATCTTGGAAGTTGAAGTTTTCGATGTATGGGGAATCGACTTCATAGGACCCTTTCTGTCGTTCAGTAATTTGTACATCTTAGTGGCAGTCGACTATGTATCGAAATGGGTGGAGGCAGCTGAGCTACCAACGAATGATGCGAAAGTGGTACTCAAATTCTTATAAAAGAATATATTCACCAGTTTTGGTACCCCAAGGGCAATCATCAGTAATGAATGGAGCCATTTCTGCAATAAGTACTTCACCGCTCTTTTGACCAAGTATGGGGTCAACCATCGAATCGCAACAGCATATCACCCTCAGACGAGTGGACAAGCAGAAGTGTCTAACCAGGAGGTAAAGAGAATCTTAGAAAAAGTCATCAATCCGAATCAGAAAGATTGGTCATTGAATTTGGACGACGCTCTGTGGGCATACCGAACCGCATATAAGACCCCGATAGGCATGTCCTCATATCAGTTAGTCTATGAAAAGGCGTGTCACCTTCCGATAGAACTCGAGCAAAAGGCGTATTGGGCTATCAAGAAACTCAACTTTGATCTATCAGCAGCAGGGGAGAAAAGGCTTTTGTAAATCAATGACCTAGATGAATTTCGTCTTCAAGCATAGGAGAATTCAAAGTTGTACAAGGAAAAGGTCAAGAAGTGGCACGATCAGAAAATACTGGATAGAAAGTTTGAACCGGGCTAGTCAGTATTGCTATTCAACTCTCGGTTGAAACGTTTTCTCTAAAACTAAAATCAAGGTGGTCGAGGCCTTTTACCATCAAGAAAGTATTTCCCCACGGCGCCGTTGAGCTTTATGGCCGAGTTCCTACAGAAACTTTCAAAGTCAACGTTCAACGGTTAAAACACAACTGCGGCAGAGACATCGATCGCCATGCAACCGTGGTCGATCTGACCGAGCCCAACTGAAACAGAAAGAGTCAGGCTAACGACTGAAAATTAAGCGCTTGATGGGAGGCAACCCATCGGTTACGTCATTTGTATTATATAGATGTTAAGTAGTTATAACTATGCATAGTAATTAAGTAGTTATTTTTATATATATTGTATGGTTCTAACAATCACAATGGTATGTGGTGCAAGATGGGCCAACTCTAGACACTACTCAAGCAAACTCTTCATTGACAAACTTCAATGCAACAGAGGTAGCATATTCAAGCTTATTCAGCAGAAAAAAGGGCAGATAAATCACTTTTGAAAGCTCTTATACCCGCCTCGGCGGGTAGACCAAGGCAAAATGGCTCGCCCCCGTGGGCTTCCCAGACCAAATGGCGTCTAAGCCCCTCCATGGTACCCGCCCCCGTGGGCTTCCCAAGTCAAATTGACCCGCACCGGCGGGCTGTCGTCAAGTTTATTTTTTAAAACTCCTTTCGGCAATCAACTTGGGCCACTCTAAATCATAAACACAACCCCTAACTTTCCGAGAACCAACCTCTGAAGTATATCTCTTCCCTTCCAAGTCTACTTGCAAGTGGATTTCAACCAACAACAATATATCATCTTGGGTTTGCAGACAACATCCATCAATCTTACATCATTGAATAACAAAATCAAGGTATACTTCTTCTATTGGGTCAAAGTTTGGTGGTCTTTATTTGAGTTATCAGTTTTGGACTTCAGAAATTGCTATTGATGAGTGGTGTTATATATATCTAGCTTGAATTGGTTGATTGATATAAATTAGGGGAAACCAAAGAAACAAACATGATCAACCTCAACCTATATTACCCTTGCCCACCACGTGTTCGATAGAAAACTTCAACCAAAATTCTTCATCAAGAGAGTGGATTTTGATCAATTGAACATCCTGCCACCAAGAACTCCTAAGTGACAAAATGGGGAGGGATCGTCCACACCAGCTAGAACCTTTGATAGGAAGATATTCCAAAGTGAGACCGCCTCTGACAGATTCGATTATTTAGCGACAAAGAAGCTAACCCCCAAGCGGGGCCTCAGGCCCGATGCGACGGATGGGGAGATGTCACTACAGATTGAACATCAGGGCTGGGACACTTTCACGGACTAGCCTAACGCAGCGGTGGTTGCAATTGTGAAAGAGTTCTACGCGAATGCCGAGGATATATCTCCGTTTCAGGCATTTGTCTGGGGGAAATTGGTGGATTTCAGTCCCACGACGATTAGTGTTTTCTACAAATTGCAACAGCCAGCAATGTGTCAATACTATGAGTTCATAGATGCGGGGCTTGACTATGATGAGATTCTAACAGAGATATAAAATTCGGGCACAGTGTGGATTAGAGGCAAGAAAGGGGGCACGTTGATCATGTGCTCTAGCTTAAGCCTCTACAAAAATGTTTGGTATTCGTTCCAATGTGCCAAGCTCTTTTCCTCGACGCATACAAGCGAGATCACCAAAGAAAAAATCTCTCTCTTGTATACTATCCTCAATGATTACAACATTGACATCGGGTTAATCATCAGTTTCTTAATCCGTCGGTGTCTGAGAGGATTACTGTCGGGAGTTTTGCCACATTCGTCTTTGATCACAGGATTGTGCCGCCGTGCAGGTGTAAGGTGGACAGACGATGAGCTGACTCAGCAACCCCTCCAGCTGCTAGACACGAGGATGATTGCCAGGTTCGACAAATGGCCAGTGGCACCGCCACACCCCCACGGTCTAGGCTTCATTTTTCCCACAGCCGTGGATATGCAGAGAGCAGCAGCCATGGCTAAGGATGAGCCCGACGAGGGGAGGATGCATTGGAAGTAGACTGACCGCCTACAGAGGGAGAGGCAACTTTAGTTCCTAGTTTAGAACTCTGCAGCAGCAGTTGGCGGAATAGCACCGGGTAGATGACAGAAAGATAGAACGGATGGCGGCGCGGCAAAACCCGTTGGCAGCAAGGCAGACTTACATATTCGACACACAGAACCAGTTCAATGCGTTCACTAGACTGAGAACTTTTGTCGATCCTTTCCAGTTCTGGACTGCACAGCCATTTCCCGGTTATCCACCTTCAGACTCGGATGGGGAGGAGGTGGAGCCAGAGACTTGATGTCTCAGGGAAGTGCTATAAGCTATAATTGCTTTATTTTTTTATCAATGAGGAAATTGTGTTGATTACGTTTAGGGGTGTGTACATTATTTCTCATGATATTGTTAGAATTTACATCTAGTTAGCATTGCATGATAGTAGTAGTTCATTACTTGCATCAGTAGTTAATTGCATAAGTAGTTTAGTTAAGTGTTTTATATGTAGTATAGTTAAGAATTTTTATGCTTATTAAAAAAATATAAAAAAATGAAAAAAAAATCAGAAAATATGAAAAAGAGTCATTAATTAGGATGTCATGAGTCAGTATGTTAGTTGGTATGAAGTAACCTTAGCCAGTGATTAGACTGGACTTACATAGAACTTAAACAGTAATGATAACTAGGACATATATGTCATTGCAGACCTTTACATGAATCATTGCCTGTTTGACACTTTGCACCGGTTAGCATGATAGGACAACGATATAGTGAACATGGGTCAAATAGTCACATAATTGACGTTTTGAACAAAATTGTGCTTTAATGACAAAAATTCAGTGCACTGGTAGTAATGACTAAGATTAGACTGAAACCTATGTTTGGGGGAAGATATGGGAACTATCTGAAAGAAAAAAAAAAGAAAAGAATTTTTTTTTTGGAAAATATAAAAAAGAAAAAAAAAAGATACTCGTGAATAAACACCATGACTAATTTAGTTTCTTGGCCTTTGATACTCGAGTAAGTACGCCCTAGGGGATGTCTTTACACCCAGCGCCCTAAAGCCATTTGGTTTGGAAGTCGTTGGTCGAAAGCTCACTACATGGTATCACTGAAGAGCCTAAGGGAACTAGACATTGCACAGTAATGAGTAAAATAGAGATACGGGAAAATGAGCAAAATGCCCCCGTAAATGAATAAAGTTAGAAATTCTCCCATATTGACTTCCAAATTGGTTGACGTTGAGTCGAGTTTGCATTATTTTGTTTACGTGTTTCTTGAGTTAAAACTGTATTTTCTTTCTAAGATGCGTATTATGTGATATATTTCAACTGTAGCTGAGTATATTGTTGTTGAGCACACACACACTGTAGTGGTGTTAACAGGTATTGATTCAAAGATTGGTTTAAATTGCGGATATGTCTGTAGTTAGATTTGTTGTTTATATTTGTTGTGAATTCTCTGAGGCGTTATTGGTTATCTTCGTATTACCTGACAGTTGCATTCGTAGGCATTGTATTTATTTGCATATGCATTGATTTGCTTGAGGACGAGCAAAGTCTCAAGTTTGGGGATTTTTGATGAGTTGGTTTTATACCTACGAATTGATATCCGTTACAGCTTGATTAGTGCTTACTTCGAGTAGTTCTGAATCATTTTACTTTGTTTTTGAGTTGTTGATGTTAGGAAGCGAACTAATGGAAATTGAGGCTAAAAGATAACATTTTGTACTTCCTAGGGAAAGTGGATGCCCGCTGAGGCGGGTGCCACAAGGCAAATTTGCCCGCTGGGGCGGGTGTACAAAAACTCAGAATTTAAAGTGGCTACCCGCGGGGGCGGGTGCTTGAAGAACAAAACCCTGGTTGGGGTGGGGGTACGGTAGCAACTATAGTAGTTTCCTTCTTCATATGGGATTCTGCAGATTTAAAAAGTTCTATTTGGTGCGAGTTTGGGACGATATTTAAGACACGAAGGGAGGCTACTACAGATAGACTTAGATAGATTTTCTAGCCCTAATTCTTGACTTAGACTAGCGAGGAGATTTGAAGCATCATTGGATCACGAAGAACGCAAGATCGTGGAGACGAGCGGTGATATAACTTTAGAGTTTATTTTCTCTCTTCTTTAACATCTTATATTCAGAATGATTTCTATTATGCGGATTATGGATTTTGATTCATCTTTGATGAACTAACTTTTCTATTTAAGCCTATAACAGATCTTATTATGTAATGGAGGATTAAATAGCTTTTAATTCAGTTTATGAATATTATTTCCAGATTATATTCTATGAGTTATGTATAATCTATATAATTGTTTGATCACCAATTATCCGTTATCCCATATGAATTCGAGAGATGACATATGGGATTGGAACTAGCCATAGTGACATATGTTTGTGATTTCTTCTTTACAAATAATACCGGCTCTCCCCACAGTGATACGGTTGGCTGAATATATTTCTTGTCCAAAAGCTCTTGTAGCTGTACCATCAATTCTTTCATCTCTATCGGAGCCATCCAGTATGGAGCTTTCGATATTGGAGCGATTCCTGGAGCCAAATCGATCACGAACTCTACTTCCCTATCTGGCAGAAGTCCTGGCAAATCGTCCAGAAATACGTCCACGAAGTCTCTCACGACTGGTATCTCCTCTATCCTCGAGCTCTCTTTACAACTATCGACTATGTAGGCTAAATATCCTACACAACCTTGTCGCAACAACTTCCTGGCCTGCATCATCGTCAGATAACTCGCTTGTTTATGCAACTTGCTGACATAAAACACAACCTTTGACGGAGTCATAAGTTTAATACACTTCCTCTGGCAATCAATTATTTCTCCATAATTGAATAACCAATCCATTCCCAGAATAACATCGAATTCCCCAAGTCTAATTGGAATAAGATCTACGTTCATCACATTACCCTTAATATCCACCCTACAGTTCTTGTGTACATATTTAACAGGAATCATTTCCCTATTCACAATCTCTATGTTCATAGGATATTCTAACTTGTCCTTAGGCAATTCTAAGTTCTTAGCAAATTCATCAGATATAAATGAGTAACTAGCACCCGAATCAAAAAATACATAAGCATTGACTTTATTGATCAGAATGATACATGACACCACATTGCGAGACTGCACAACATCCTGCACTGTCATATTGAATGTCCTGGCAGTAGGTCAGTTTGTTGCGGTTGGTCCTGTAATCGTCAAAGCGTTGCCACCACTGCTTTCCTTATTCCCACCTACTCCTGCTCCTTTAGATACTTTCTTGGGACAATCCATCGCCAATTGGTCCTTAGACCCATATGTGAAGCAGACACCTTTCTTAGGGTTAGGGCAGTTAGGTGCTATGTGGCCTTCTTGACCACAATTGTAGCAAACTCGTTTACCCTTCATACAGACCCCCAGGTGGTTCTTCCCGCAGGTCAGACATGCTTCTACCCTTTTCTTCTGACTTCCTTACTGATTCGCGATTGATGTGCTATCACTCCACCTTCTCTTTTGATTATTGCATCCTCTAGTGTTACTGCTGCTAGCCTTATTTCCTTCACCTTCACTCTTCTTATTCTTCTTCAGCTCTTGGTTGTATTTGGTCATAGTATCGCTTCTAACTTCAACGATAATATCTTTCTCTAATACTCCAGCAAAGGTGTTCAACTGGAACATCGACACCTTGCTATACAACCAAGGCTTCAATCCCTGTTTGAATCTTCTGGCCTTCCTCTCATCGGTGTGCACTTGGTATGTGGCAAACCTAGTCAGCTCATTAAATCTCACCGCATAGTCTGGCACATACATGTTTCCCTGCTTAAGCTCTAGAAATTGAACCTCCATTTGGTTCTGTAAGCTTGTCGGGAAGTACATCTCAAAAAACATTTATTTGAACCTCTCCCAGGTGATCACACCTTGTCCCCCCCGGACCATGTTTGCCAGCCACCAATAACTGGCCTCCGCCTTCAGCATAAATGTGGCGTAAGCTGTCTGATCCTCGCTGACCCTAGCAACGTCAAAAACCTTCTCCATTTCCATAACCCAAGTCTGTGCTTCTATTAGGTTCATGGATCCCTTAAATTGTGGTTGTCCCACCTCCTTTAAGTCCTTGAACGAAGTGTTCGGTGGAGCTTGATGCTGGTTGTTCAGAGCTCCAGTCAATAAATTTAACAACTGCTGAACGGGGTTGGCATTGGCATTGTCGTCATTGTTAATAGTCGACCCTTCTTGGGCTGGTTGACGGTTAGGGCGTTTTATCTCGGCGGCATATTTCAGTTAAGATATACGCTTATTAGATCTTTATTCATTTCTTTAAATATTTAAGACTTAACTTAAATACTTTAAGATAATATTTAACACATAACATCTCAAATAAACTCTGATATTTTATTCATTCAAAAATTTTTTTTAAACATATTAAGATAACATCACAACTATTTACATCAACTATCCCGAGATAAAGAATCTTCAGGATTTAAATCATCAAAATATTCCTTTGTTTATAATCACATCGGAATTTACATAATTTAACTAATATGAAATATTCACATAATCGTACTGTTCCTATCACGGCCTATTAAGGCGTTGAACAGCTTTGCTGCGCTTTTCCTCCATAATGCGGAACATCGTCCTGCGATCCAGCATATAACAAGGTAGATCCTTGAACTGCACTGGATAGCACATAACCTGATCCTAGGCCTTATCAATTGCAGTCTGAAAAGTATAATCTGTCTCCTCGATCTTAGCCTTCTTTAACCGATGGTTATCTTCAGCAATCTCTGCACGTCGTGAAGCCCTCATCCAAGCATCCTCTGCTATGGAAAGCTTCGCTGATTCCTCACGCAAATCATTCTTCAACTTTTCTAACTCTTCTGACTTCACCTTGGCCCTTCTCATGAACCAACTCCCACTCCACGTCTCCAAGACGTGTATACAGAGTCTCAACCTCACCATCCTTCTGCTCGATGGTAGTCCACTGGGTAACTGCCTGCTCCTTCAGCTCCCAAACAGTATCATGTAACTCTATGTTATGGTCATATAGTTCGTCATACATCTCAGCACTGATAAGGTTCGGTGGGAACTCATCAGGGTCTTCATCCTCTTCCTCAGCTGCCTCAGCCTCAACCTCAATCTCCTCTCCTCCTCTGAGTCAAACACCGGCTCTTGCTTCCGACCAACAACTGTGATCAAAGAAGATGGCTCTCTACTAACCAACTGCTCCCAGACTGTATGAATGTCTCGGGGCTCTTCCTCAATAGCAACTCAGGGTATATCCTCCCTAGGCTGACTGGATCATCCAACATCCGACATCCTGACAATTAAAATTTGAAGTCTTTAATTATTACGTAATGCTAATCGATACTCGTGCAAGTACATAAATATAAACACATAGCACATAAGGTAATTTATTATCTTTCTTAGAACTCGATAAGAGTTATCATTACTATGTTATCAAGGGCTACTAACCTAAGGTTTTCTCCCACCTAAGGTTCATAACCTACAGCTTTCATACCAACTTGTGACACCCCCAAATTCGGGTACTTCAATTTTCACGGGATTTGGTGTTCATTATACAAATATCACATATATATCTTCCCATAATAAAAGCATCTCATGAAATAAATAGAAATAAATCCTACCCTTATGGGGTTACAACATCTGAATAATAAATACATCAATCCCAAGTTGATCTAACCTTAATTCTTAATGCATAAAACATAAACATATAATTCTTAAACATCACAACATATGTCATAAACAAATATTCTCAAAAAACAAGTCTTCATCACTTGTTAACTTTGTCCTTGCCTTTGCTAGTATAAGGTTTGTCGGATCTTTCGTTCTTAACTGCAATGTTATTATGCAAGAGTGAGCACAATTGGCCACAAGTATAAAATATAACAGTATAATAACATGCGAATAAGTTAAAGAGTTCTGAATAATAGAAAGCTCGACTTTTGAATCAAGAATGAATAACAAAAATCAAAAGTATGTCTGAGGGTCATAAGACCTTGAACTATGTCCCAGGCGGTCAAGTATTTCTACTTTAAACCTTTAACAGTCATAAGACTATATGGACTCTACAACTCATACTTAGGGGGGTCAGCCCTTAGTACCATACTGTGCACAATATCTCAACGCTAAAGCGTAAATAATCCCCTATAATAGGGTTGTTCATCTCAGTTTGACATCAGAGTTCGCACCAAAGGAAGTTTGGGTTGGATAAGGTCAATAACGGTTCTAGAATTTAGAACGTTCATCAACTATGGACTAGTCAAATCAATAAGGGTTCGCTAGTCTTACAAGGTTCAACAATAATTGATATTCAAATCGAATAATAAATCTCAAGAGTATACAATCGAATAAGTATTATATAACTGAAGTAATACTTTAAAAAAACTTATAATATCTCAAGTGAAATTAACTTGAATGAACAAGAATAAGAATTTGCATCATGATAATAGTTCAAAAATAGAAAGCTTGTTCAATAACTGATTTGAGTTTAGAATAATTGCTCAATAAAAGTAAAGTTAGGGATAGAACACTTGCTCAATTTAAAGAGTATAGTTAGGAAAACTTGTCTCGTGCACAAGTTATGGTTATAATTACAATTCAATTCCTCAACGTCCTACACATTACATTATCTATATGACATCGATTAGTTCCATAACCACTACGTTTAACTGTTGAACTTCCTACTTAAGTTCAACTTAACAACTTGGTTTATAATATTAACTTGTTGACTAATCACATAACAGGAATTGCACCCACAACATGTATACCATACAAGCATAAGCTCTTAGACAATCATAATCAAGTCTTACGATAATAATATCCAAGTTCACACATAGTTTGTTAATGTGGAAATTCAAATTATATTATACATGTCAATAACATGTTATAGTACTGTATTACATGTTCGCCATGTTATTAGGTTCATTAGGTTAGGTTAACTCATCATGTTATGGCTTAAAAAACACAAAACCAACAATTCTTCTTTTACCCCCCGTCGGGGCGGGGGTTCGAACTGCAAGGGGCCCGCCGGGGCGGGGGTTCTAAGGCAAAAAGGCCCACCGGGGTCGGGGTGCCTCGGCTGGAAAATTGCAGTTCGCAAAAATTGTATAAAAAGCCAAATAAATCCCAAATTAAACTAACATGATAATTTTTAATGTTACCTATGAAGTATAAACTTCACATAACATCACACAATGATTCTAGCATGCTTTTAACACTTTAGACCACATAATCATTCAATTTAAAACACTTCATTTCACAATTTTTGATGTTTTGCAAAGTTTTGACACAATTCATGAAATTTGACATCACAGATTCATTATGACTCCGAATATGCCTGTTTAAAGTCCGTTTTATTTGTTTAAACATGCATGATCATAATCTACTATTAATTTCATGTTAACTAACCAATTAAAGCATGCAAATCTATACATAGGGGCCATATACTTGTTTTTCATACTCTGTATCATATGAAAATTTAATTAAGGCATAATTATATGAAATTGATTGTTTTAAAACATACATAGATGGTAGAAATCATGTTATACACATATAATAACATATATATAATCATATCATGCGTTAATCACTAAAATAGTTATTCACGTAGAACTTTTAAAGCATACATTAATGGAAAACTTAAGAACATGAACAACTAGGATTAAGAAATCACCCTTGCTTTCTCTGATTAAAGTGATATGAACTTCTCTTTAATTCTCTAACTTCTTTCTTAAATTCACAGACTATCTTTTCTTTCTATCTTTCTAACTTCTCTGGTGAAATATGAATGAAGCTATACTAATATCATGTATAAGTTATAATATAATACATATACGTATACTGATTAACTAGTTGAGATAGTGGGTCAGTTAATTAACTGACATCCACTATCCTAAGGGCATGTTTGGTTGGTCACTTAATCATTCCTTTCTCATTAATTTAATTAAAGTGTTATAATATAGTTTAATTGTCACACTTTAATTAATCAAATAATCTTATTTAAATTCAATTAAATAAAATATAATAACCCACATCAAATCACATTATCACATAATTAAAATTCTCATTCATTAATTATGTCAAATCATTAAATCTCTAATTAATTAGAATAATATTATGCTTATTAAATCATTCATTTAATCAAATAAACTCAATTAAATTTATATTTTGAACCATAAAAATTCTTCACATTAATTTAATTAATGTAGCACATATAATTAAATTAATCTATCACAATTCTGTCAAATAATTATATATTTATTTAATTTAATAAATATTAAATTTAAATTACAAAATTCTCGTTCGTCACACCAACTGATCCAAGTTAAATCTAATCTTAATAGGTAAGAAATGCGCTAACTTCGTCAGTCGATCCATGATAACCAATACGCATCGTAGCCCTTCTGAGTCGTTGGAAGACCGACCCCAAAATCCATCGTGATATGCTCCCACTTCCAATCCAAAATCTCTAGCGGTTGCAGCAATCCACTTGGTCTCTGGTGTTCTGCTTTGATCTTCTAGCACGTTAGACATTTTGCAACACATTCGGCAACGTCTTTCTTCATATTCAGCCACCAGAAATGTTGTCTGAGATCCTGGTACATCTTCGTACTCCCAGGGTGAATCGAGTATCTCGAACTGTGAGCTTCACTCAAAATTCCCTCTTTAACTTCGTGCACTAGTGGTACCCAAATTCTCCCTTCAAATCGTAGCAGTCCATCATTATCAATCTTGAACTTTATCTCCTTACCATCGGTTACCCTCTTCCGAATCTTCTCACATTCCTCATCATGTAGTTGTGCCTCTTTCACTTTATCCACCAAAGTTGAACCGGTAGTTACTTGAAATAATCTCTCATCCGACTCCTTCGGATACTAAACTTCCAGCTCCAACTTAGCCATCTCATTTACCAACTGTTCCTGAGCAGTAAGTAATATTAGCTTCTCACAACCCTTTCTTCTTAAGGCATCGGCAAAAACATTCGCTTTACCCGGATGGTATAGAATTTCACAATCGTAGTCCTTGATAAGCTCCAACCATCTCCTTTGACGCATATTCAAATCCTTCTGTGGAAAGATGTACTTCAGACTCTTATGATCTGTGTATATCTCACACTTTTCTCCATATAGGTAGTGTCTCCATATCTTCAAAGCAAACACTACTGCCGCCAATTCCAAGTCATGGGTTGGATACCCTTTCTCATAGTCCTTCAGCTGACGTGATGCATAAGCAATGACTTTGTCGTTCTGCATCAGCACACAGCCTAATCCCTTATGTGAAGCATCACTGTATACCACGAAATTTCCTGTACTATCTGGCAATGATAACACAGGAGCAGTACTCAACCTCTTCTTCAGTTCTTGAAAACTCTCCTCACACTTTTCCGTCCAAACGAACTTCACCGTCTTCTGAGTCAAATTCATCAACGGAGTTGTGATTTTGGAAAAGTCTTGAATAAATCTTCTATAGTAACCTACCAATCCCAAGAAACACCTCACTTCTGATGGTATCTTCTGTTGATCCCAATTCATTACAGCTTCAACCTTCAATGGATCTACTGAAATTCCATCTTTGTCAATCACGTGGCCAAGAAATTACACACGTTCTAACCAGAATTTGCACTTCGAGAACTTCGCATACAACTTCTCTGGTCTCGGTGATTCCAATGTCAGCCTCAAATGTTCAGTGTGTTCCTCCTTAGTTTTGGAATAGACTAAAATATTGTCTATGAACACCACTACAAACTTGTCTAGAAATGACTTAAACACCCTATTCATTTGGTCCATAAATGCCGCTAGTGCATTCGTTAGACCAAATGACGTCACTAAGAACTCATAATGCCCATATCGAGTTCTAAATGTCGACTTCGATATATCCTCTCTTCTTACCTTCAATTGATGATACCCACTCCTCAAATCTATTTTTGAGAAGTATCTAGCACCCTTCAGTTGATCGAACAAGTCATCAATCATAGGGAAAGGATACTTCTTCTTGATCGTGACTTTGTTTAACTCTCTATAATCAATGCAAAGCAGCATCGATCCATCCTTCTTCTTCATGAACAATACCGACGCTCCCCACAGTGATACGCTCGGCTGAATATACTTCTTGTCCAGCAATTCTTGCAGTTGAACCATCAACACCTTCATCTCGACCGGAGCCATTCTGTACGGGGGTTTCGATATTAGAGCAGTCCCCGATGCTAAGTCGATCACGAACTCTATCTCTCTATCTGGCGGAAGTCCTGGCAAATCACTTGAAAATACATCTACAAACTCTTTAACCACTGATATTTCTTCCATCTTTGGACTCTCCTTACGAGTATCCACTATGTAGGCTAAGTACCCTACACAACCTTGCTTCAATAACTTCTTAGCCTACATAATCGTCAAACAACTCGCTTGCCTAGGCGACTTACCACCATAAAACACTACCTTTGACAGAGTCGTAAGGTTTACCGACTTCTTCTGGAAATCAATTACCGCTCCATGGTAAAACAAGTAATCCATACCCAATATAACATCTAACTCCCCAAGTTTTATCAGAATTAAATCTACCATCAACTCATGACCCTTAATGTTCAACCTACAATTCTTGTGTACAAACCTAACAGGAATAACCTCCCTATTCGCAATCTCTATGTTCAAGGGGTAAACTATTTCCTCTTTAGGTAAGTATAACGTCTTAGCAAGGTCATAAGATATGAATGAACAAGTAGCACCCGAATCAAATAATACATAAGCATTAATACTATTAACCGAAATAATACTTGACACCACATCCTTTGACTGTACAGCATCCTGCTCGGTCATGTTGAATTTTCTGGCAGTGGGTCGGCTCGTCTACGGTGGTCCAGCGATAGCTAAATTACTGCTGCTGCCATTTCCTCTCCCTCCTATTGAACCTCTAGCTGGCTTTTTTAGGCAATCCCGGGCCATATGATCCTTAGACCAGCATGTAAATTACACTCCCTTCTTCGGGTTACGACAATTCATCGCAATGTGGCCTTCCTGACCACAATTGAAATATACTCGCCTTCCCCTCAAACACACCTAAGTGTGATTCTTCCCGCATGTAGCACATACTTTAGTTCTCCTCTTCTGCTGGCTTCCCTGTTGACTCCCGACAGATGTGTCGTCATTCCATTTTTCTTCTGGTTGATACTACTACCACCAGCCTTGTTTTCTGTCTCATTCATCTTCTTCTTCAGGTCTTGATTGTACCTGGTTAAGGCATCGCTTCCACCTTCCGTGATGATCTCCTTTTCCAGTACTGCAGCAAACGTGCTCAGCAGGAACATTGAGACCTTACTGTACAACCAAGGCTTCAATCCCCGCTCAAATCTTCTCGTCTTCCTCTTATCAGTACTAACCTGGTATGTTGCAAACCTTGCCATTTCGTTGAATTTTGAAGCATATTCTAGCACCGTTATCGTTTCCTGCTTCAGCTCTAGAAACTGAACCTCCATCTGGTTCTACGAGCTTACTGGAAAATACATTTCAAAGAACATCTCTTTGAATAGATCCCACGCTATTACCCCTTCTCCTTCGTGACGCCCCCAAATCTGGGTCCCTAGAACCTCGGACCTGGTACATTACGATACATCATTTATATAACTATTGCGGAAGATATAAACATAAATTATTTATATAATAACTTATTACAACATAATCCCCAAGTAATACCTGCCTTAAATATCCTATACGACATACCATGTCATTTGCATTCAATACTATTACAATTTTAACCGTATAATAATTCCATCCTGGAACTTGTCTTTGCCTTTAACTGTGTCCAAAGTTTCATCTTTAATCTGAAATATTTATCATGATATAGCAAGGGTGAGCAACAAGTTTGCCCAGAAAAGTTTAATTCAAATGAAGATATATCATAATTGAAAAGAATAATAAGCTGACAAACTTTTAACGATAGAATATTGGTGAAAGAACATAAATCAATTTACATGACTGAATGGCCGATATAATAATGATGAATGGCCAGTAATGAACATGAACAAATTTAACTGAACCAAATGGTAATGAAGGTGATCAGCCTTTAATACCTGATGAACATATGCAACATTCACTAAGTGCGAATCAAGAATCAGTATAGATGTGAATAATCAACAATGATTAATCACGAACATGCTTTACAATAACAACTCGAGTTCGAGTTAGGAAACTTGCCTGAACTGTCGATTACTGCTACGCAATCTAGTTTAATCACTTTATTGAAACGACCTATTAGTTATAAGATTGATCTTTAAATTAGCATAATATACTTTATAAGTAAACTATCTAACATTTAAACACATAGTCAAATATTAGATAAGCTTAACACTATACATACACAAGTCTAAACCTAGCACACATCGAGTCTTTAATAGTATTCAATATAGTATACTGAGTGGTTTCCCACAAACAACTAACAAATTAGCTTCCGTCTTGTCTACACTGTTTTCACAGCGACTTAGATCGGTTACCAATTCGTAGATCCCTTCCCCATATGAAGGAGTCGTTTAGCCCAGCTACTATACATCAACTATTGCAGAATACGACTGTACTACTTTTAGACTTAATACTTAATCACTTACTAAGTTATTATTATAACTCGGTAAACTTTTTACTATTCAAGAGACTCAATATTTTATTTTAGTAAACTAAAACCAAACAGTCTTCCTAACATTTTCAATTTCCATTTCAGCATCCTGAAATGTTCATTTCAGCATCCTGAAATATACTATTCCCGAAAATACCAAATCAATTTATTATTTTTTCATTCTTTGTCCAAACATATATACATATATTTCATACACAAAAAACTATTTTTCTGGAATTTTTCAACTCCCTTAAGTATTTTTCAAAAATCTATTTCTAGTTAATTCCTTAAGAAAATAACTACCTCACGCTTAACTCCAAAAATTTCCAACTCTTGGCGGGATCTTATACATGTTATCGTGAGCTTCCAGTTTAAATTTCGTGGCCATCTGAGTTATAAAACTCCCATTATAGCATTTTTCGTCAAAAAAACCCAAATATTAAAATTGTCATAACTTGCTCAATTTAAATCGGAATGAGTTCATTTTTGGACACATGCTAGTTTGTCTTATATATTTTTATGTCCCAAAAGATTGGAATTTATTACACAAATTAAGTAGATGAAATTTCCCTTACAATTTCTGGACAGCCTACTTTTTGGCATTTTTAGTTTTGGCGTCCTTTGCTAAAAATAGTCCACACGGAAATCTATAACTCCTTTTCAGTGATTCCACTTGGAAAAGTTAGAAGACTTCTAGATCTAACTTTAAAAATTGACCACACTCAAAAATTCAAAACAATAAAAGAGATATGGTCGTTTTTGTTTCACACTTTGTTTTCACAAAAATCTGTTTTTCATTACTTGTTAATTTCGAAGAAAACTTTCATATTCCCACCTAATAACCAACATAATCCATTTTAACAATCTATTATGATCAATGAATCTATTATGATCCATTTTAACAATCTATTATGACCAACTAATACCAAATATATTCATGGATCTATTATGATCAATGATCTATTTTAACAATCTATCACAAAATCCAAACAAAACACAAGTAAAGTTAAGAAATATTAGGTTTTCTACTTTTGAAAAACTTATTTCCTAATTCACGCTTTAGATCCAACTTTTGATCCTTAGAAGGGTTAGATCCAAACATGAAACACTTAATAAACATATAGATCTAAAGTTTTAAACCTTAAGATCATATCTTTTCAAAAATCAAAATTCAAGTCAAACCAAGAAGAAAAATAGATTATATAAGTAGGATTTCTTTATACCTTCTCTTGATTCTTCCATCTTCTTTTTCCTAAACCTTGATTGAAGAACTAAGAAAGCATAAGAACTTTCTCTATCTCCACTCCTACATGGCCGAACATCTCCTCCTTTCTCTCTCTTTAGTTTTGTTCATTCTTTCTTAGATTAAGAAATGAAATAAAGTGAAATGATATATTAGTTTTACTTAAAATAAAAAGTATAGACGTATAACATATATCTATACAATTAACCACATGCTTGCCACCTATCTCTCTTATCATCATTAAAAGGTTACTTACAAGACTTAGATAACTTGCAAGTATAAACAAAGTGTTGTCTCAACTCCAAAGTTAACACCTAGCATAGTTGTTCACCAACTAAAGTGACTTAATCATTACATGCACCTCCCTTTCTCCTCCCCTTCATAAATTTCGGCACTAAGGCCTTCTTGGGCTCAAATTTGTTTTATTTTAAATGTCCAAATAGCTTACTTAAGGTCTAATAGATCCCTTCCCCCATTGGGCTTAGTTTGGGCTACTCTTTTAATGTTTTGGGCTAGCAATTTTAACTATTCCTCTATTTCCACTATAGGTTTTATCCTTTAACCTTTATTTAATCATTTAAAATCTTATAAATTCTAGGGTTGTCACATCCTCCTCGAGGCTTGTTAGCCTGCCACAAGTAGCTAGCTTCTGATTTTAGCATAAACGTCGCGAGAGCAGTCTTCTAGTCATTGTTAATTCTGGCCACATCAAAGACCTTCTC